>OZ017786.1:7633682-7680777 GCA_963969325.1 Lycopodina hypogea | reverse complement strand
TACACCATGCTAGGAACCCTGGAGACAACAGCCAGTAGCTGGCACTGAAGTCATTACTCAATCTGGGGTTTTGCCCTTAAACTCTAGTAGCACCATTTTTCCCCCAGAGCAAGCTAGTGCAGTTTGTACACTGCCTCACTAGTGAGCCTGGGGTCAACCTTAATTTTAAAAAAGGAAAAAGAAAAAAATGGCATGTCACTAAGTCTATACCCGATCTGGGGGTCAGTCTTTAATTCCATTAGCAACAAACGTTTCCCTCTGATTGAGCTAATACAATTCATGCCAAGCCTCACTAGCAGAGCTCTGGGGACAATAGCTACCACCACAATATTGATTTTTCGGGGGGGGGGGGGGATCAGGCTAACTCTATTAGCCCCACACTCATTCCCCATACCTGTTTGTGTCAAGCCTCACTAGCCAGCTCTGGGGACAACAGCCAGTAGCTAGAAACAGGGATACTGGCTACTTAATTAAAAAAAAAATTTTTTTTTAAATAAATAAAATTATTTAAAATTAAAAAAATTTTTAAAAAACAACTGACACTACCCCAAGTCAAACCTGATCTGGGGGTCAGCTCATAATTCCATTAGACCACACCCTCTCCCAAGAGCAGAGGTAGTGTATTTCCAAACTCTACTCAACAAAAAAAAGAAAGAAAGTTTTTTCTTTCTATTTTTTTAAAATTTATATATTTATTCTATTTTTACTCCCCTTGATGATCGAAAGCTGAGCAGCAACAATTGTCAGTCTTCAGTAAACCAGTATTTTACGGGGGGGGGGGGGGGGGGGGAGGGGAGGAGCAACTGGCTATTGGATTTATTCAGTAAATTTGGGCTAAGAGTTTAGTTCAATGTTGAGGGAAGTATTTTTAGGTAGTTGTAAAAAAAGCATGTAAATGTAGATGTGGTGATGATGAGTACTGTAACCAACACAGAAGTAATTAGCAGTGAGGGAATCTCTTGTTGGTTATAAACAAAAATCAACAACAAAAAAAAATTCAAGAAAAAAAGTACATTAAACTAGCACATTTTTAAAGCATCTACTATATTTCTCTGGGGACAACCCTGTACCGGATATCAATTCATGAGAATTCAGTTATGTTATGGTTCCATGAATGTGCAATAACACATGTGAAACAAACAACATAGCACCATGGAAACAGTTGGATAAGTTTCTATAAACTGAAATAAACTTTTTTTTACACTTTGATTAAGTAGTATAGCATCTGATCAATTCTATCATCAGCCACTATAGTGTCTACCAAATCATCTGGGATATAAGTGAGGTCAATGAGAGCTCTTGTTGAGGGAAGCTCTAGTTGAGGGGAGCTCTGGTTAGACTGAAAAGTTATTGATGCCCAGTCTTCTAACTGTATTGAAAATTAGATTAACACATTTTCTTGGCCTAATGGAAGCACTCCAAAACAGGGAATGGCATATGTTAGGGTTTTACTCATTCATAGGATCTTTAAAGACTCATTCATATCCTCTTTATTCCAATTCAAAATGATGAAAGAAAGTGGTTTTCCAAGATGGTATAATTACTATATCTAAATAAAATATAAAAGATTTCACAATCAAGGGAAAGTTATGTACTTCCATAAATGACTAACTCGGTATGCACTGTGCTTGCAGCTTGTGACTGCCATTGGTTTCTACTAAATACTTTTGATGGGTACACAAAAAATTCTTAGACGTGGGCTGTGTTATCGTGTGAAGATTGAAAGTAACTATGTGTACCACAATGCTTAGCAACGGACATCAAAAGAAGGTTATGAAATGATATAATAGGTTTCGTTACCCACTTTAATAAGTTTAGTGTGTAGAGTGGAAGTGTCAAATAAAATGCTGATCAGTCAACTGGACCATGTGGTACTACATTCAGAAAACATCATTTTCAGCCTGAATCAACAAGTCTTACCTTGGATACTTTTAGGGGTGCTCCAAAATCTTTCCCACCTGAGAGAGTAAAGCCCCATGGCCCCCCTCCTGTCATTGAAATCTTTCTTTCCATGATTCTAATTCTGCAGATTTAAACAGGTCATCAGAAGATAAATTTACAAACTCATTTCATTATAACTAATTCAAGCATACTTAACATACATAACTAGCACTTAAGTAAGTGAAAATAACAGTGTGGTCATTGAAACTACACAGAAAATCTTTTACTCCCAAGCTAGTAACAAAAGCTAGCCACAGCACTCTCAACTCAAGCAACTATTAAATTATAACGCCACAGAAGAGGGAAGAACATAGAACAATAGCCAGAAACAGTAGACCACCGTTCCCTGGCCTTACTACAATCTACGCCTCACCTGGTCTTCCTCACTCCTAGAGATCACAGAGCTTGAATCGCTTCAGGCAAAACGCAATCAAGCCCAATCGGTTTAACTACAGAATTTCTGAATTTTGGGGGGTACTGAAACCACAAATTGGAGGAGGGGTGGGGGAATAAAGGGTTGGGGAATTCGTTGGGTGAAACAGGAAACAAGCAGGAAATCGGTTAGCCTTATTTCGGAACTCGAAGTACTACTTTCGGCATTCACCCCTGCTCCCCGATTAACTGGGAATGTTCCTTACCTTCTCCTACAACGGGTGGGTTGGGAATATTCCTTACCTTCTCCTACTACGGGTGGGTTGGCTACTTTCTTTAGTCTAAAATATTGTGGGGGGGGGGGGACAACCGGTTGACCGGAACCAAATGTGCCTGTAGCTATACTAGACTTCAAAAAGTAACAAGAAATATCATTAAAGTTACATTAATTTGTTTAGGAATATAAACAGCCAAAAAAAACAACAACAAAAACTCCCACCTGAGTATATCAAAGTGATCACTAGTCACAGATATTGACTGGTCTAACACTAAATATATAAGCATTGAAATATTTATACATTTGCATCAATACTTTGATGGAGAGTTTACATTGACTTGCTTTAGCCATAGTTATTTACTAATAGCTTTTGAAGACAACTACAAGATATACTCTCATCTTATGTGGATATATACTATTTTAAATACTGAATAAACAAAATAATGCTTTGTTAATGCAGGAGAAATGACAGAAAGGAATAGAACCAGATAAGGGTCATAGTTCACTATATCCTGTACTTTGTTGGAATTGGTCTCTCATGTGATAATTAATCATTAAGAGAAACTGTGCTAATTGCTTGATAGGAATTATATATTTACATTTAGTTTATTTATTTATTTATTTATTTATCTATTTATTTTTTCAGAAATGCCAGAAAGTTTTGGAGGCATGATGTGATACTGAAAAGAAGATTTCCAACAATCACATACATAAATTTTAATGTTTGGGCGTGTGCATTTGAACCCACTTGGGTCATTATTTTTTGGTGTATGATCATATTGCATAGTGTGGTTTGTTACACAGATCTGTGATTACTCATATATGAACAAAGTTTGTTCATTCATGCATCCAAAATTCCAGTTTTTCAGGTTGTGAGGCCTCCATCGCCCCCTCTAGATTCAACAGTATAGCAGGCCATATGTCTCATAGATAGATGGATACAACTATGAGTAAGGAAGGGGGGGGGGGGGGGGGGGGAACAAAGGTTGGAAAAAATAAAAATTGGGGAAATCATTTTTTTTTTAAATAGGAGTAAGTGGGGTGGGGAGGAATGGGGGAGATATAAGAAAATAAAGGGGGGAAAGGTAGAAGAAAAAAGAAGGAAGGGGGGAAAAAAAGTGGTAAAGAAGAAAAGGATGGAAAAATTGGAGAGTGGAATGAAAGGAAGGGAAAAGGTGAAAGGTTAAAAATGATGGAAAAGGTGGTAAGAAGGAAGGATGAAAAATTAAGGAACGAAAGAGAAGAAAAAATAAGGGCCAATATAAAAAGAAAGGATTGAAAAGGGGGTAAGAAGGAAGGAAGAAAAATTAAGGACCGAAAGGGAAGAAAAAAATAAGGGCCAATATAAAAAGAAAGAAGGAAAAAGGGGGAAGAAGAAAGAAGGGAGAGGAAGAAAAGGAAAGGAAAAAGCGTGAAAGAAGAAAAAATGGACGAAAAAGAGGGAAAAAAGAAAGGAATGGAGAAGAGGGTGGGGGGGGGGGGGGAAATGGAAAGAGAAAAAGGCAAAGAAGTAGAAAAATGGGGAAAGAAGAAAGAAATAAAGAGGGGGAAAAAGATTGGAAGAATAGAAGGAAGAATAAAATGTAAAAGAAAGGGGAAAAGTAGGGAGGAAAAGTGGAGCAGTAGAAAATAAAGGCAGGATTAAAAGGGGAAAGAAGAAAAAAGGAAGAAAAAGTGGGGAAAGAAGAAAGTAAAAAGAAGGAAAGAAAAATTTTAGAAGGGAGGAAAAAGGGGGAAGAATAAATAACAAAGGGGAAGAAAAATGAAGGAAGAGAAAAAAGACAAGGAGATTGGATAAAAGTGGAACAATAAAGAATAAAGAAGGAAAAAAATAAGGGAAAGAAGGAATGAAAAAAAGGGAAATGAGAAAAGGAATTTTGATAAAAGGTGGTTGGGGAAAGGAGGGGAAAAAAAGAAGAATAGAATAGAAAAAGGAGGTAAAGAAATGGGAATGGGGAAACGTAGAAAAAGGGAGGGAAAGGAAGGGTGAAAGCCCAGTCATAGGTTCAAACACAGAGTTCGCATCCACTTTGGAAACCTGTACCTTAATTTTTTGGCTAAAATCCATCTTAGGTGTTGATATGTCTACCAAGGTGGAGCGGGTTGGTTACATTTGCTAGTGGTTTGGCAAGAAAATGAATATACACAAATATACATTACATAAATATGTACAAACATTTTTTAACGTCACACACTAAATAGGAAGAAGTGTGGCAAGTTGGGACCCAGCCTATGTATGTCACTCTCGCTGTCAGGATGTGTGTTCATGGCAAGTTTTGCCATGGAGGGTTTGTGTGAGTACTATTTTGTGTGCATTTATCCTGACATGCCCAAGGGAAAGGTGTGGTCAGATGGCCCAACTTTCTTTTTTTTTTTGTTTTTTTTTTTTTGTTTTTTTTTTGTTGTTTTTTTGGCCTAAAATTTAGGTATGTATTAACTCAGGTTTAAAATACCTAATTATTATTTTCACACTCGTATTTCTACATCTGTCTGCTGGTAGAGGGTCAACTACAAACACCCCAGTTTTTAAAATGGTGACTAAAATGGAGAAAAAAAGTTGTGTGACCTACCACCAAGAAAAGTAATGGAGGAATTATGAAGACAACTGTTTCACCAGCAAAAAATAATTATCATAGAATAATTACCTTAGAATAATTACCATGGAATAATTTCCTTGGAATAATTATCTTAAAAGGGTTATGATTAAATAATTACTGTGAAATAATTATAGTAGTGGATCCATAAAGTAGTGGAAGGGGTAGCTTCGAACAAATTTCAGGTAATTTGGGATGAGCTAGCATATAGCTTGATATACATATAGATATTTTTTCAAATCATTTAGAGCAAGCAATTCTTGTGTAACAAGTTCTTTCTTCGATTTAGAGTGATTACTAAGGTTTCCTCCCCTTGAAAATACTATGTTTTTGACCAATCAGTTATTTCTGAGCATTCAGCTGCACCAGAAAAGTTGGTTGTTTGGTTAGTAGTGGTGATAAGAATTGCTGCTGGTGTGGAATTTCAACTATTTCTGTGCTTTCTGGGATTTTCTTGTCCATAAAGGTAGTGGAAGCACTTGCCCATTACCCTCCCCCCCACCCTCCCCACTTTGGATCCCCTACTGATAAATGAGTATATTGTAAAGTTGTAGGTATGGGAGAAAGGTGGACTGAGCACTTGCCTGAACTCCTGTTCTGATGAGCCAGAAAAGCAGCACACACTTGACTTTTTTCTTTGTGATATGATTTTCCTCAATTTTTGAGATTTTTATTTCGTTGAAATTTTTTTTCCTAACACAATGACTCAAGTACAATTTAATAAAATTAACCTGAACTGATCATGTTGAGTGTAGTCATCATCGACAATATACTGAGTCATCATCGACAATATTGTCTTGTGTATATATATGTGTATACATATATAGATATACTAGCAGAATATACCTGGCATTGCCTGGCCAATACAGGCTAAAATCCTACCATTTTTGGCTTTTTCTCATTACCATGGTAACCATTTTGTGAAATTTTTCGCCCATGTTTTAAGTTAGGTCAAAACCTATCATCATGCCGAGTTTCAGAGAAATCCACCTACAGGTTTGGCCGGAATGATGGAAAAACATACAGACCGACAGACAGACAAATTCTGTTTTTTTCCCAGACATGCCACCTGGCATAAAACCATCTCAAGGTGGGTCTCCTCCATCCCTAAAAGTTTGGTCAAAATCTAACAGGGATTTTGAGAAACCGACGAACACAGTTACATAGTTACATAGTTACATAGTTACATAGGTCTTCTAATATATATACGTATATATAAAATTTGACTCCGAACTTTAACAAGTTCGCAGGTAAAGATAAAAGATGAGTTAAAAAATGAGACATAATAAAGTATCAAAAGAATGAATTCCTTCCACATGATTTCCTATTAACTAGTATCTGACACCATATGTGCAATCATTTTACGAGATATAAGCAGTTTTAAGTATGCCAGCCATGATGGTATACTGAAATGCATTACTTCTAAAATGTCAAGCCTGTTGTGATTCAAATGCCATTCCATGACATACTGGCTTCTAGTTTAGTTTGGGTCTTACATACATGCATGCATGCATGCATGCATGCATACATGCATACATACATACATACATACATACATACATACATACATACATACATACATACATACATACATACATAACATACATACATACATACATACATACATACATACATACATACATACATACATACATACATACATACATACATACATACATACATACATACATACATACATACATACATACATACATACATACATACATAATGATACATACATACATACATATCCATGACATGTATAAAAACCAGAAGGGAAATGGCAAGATGTGGTCCAGGTCAGGACCACTAAGCCCTTATTAGCTGGAATTTAAAAAAATAGTAATTAAGAAAAAATAGGAAAGGGGGAGGGGGGAACAGGATAAAAAGGGGGAAAAAGGAAGGTAAAAGGAAAGCCAAATCAAGAAAAGAAAAAAAAAGAAAAAAAAAGAGGGGAGGGGGGGGGAAGGGAAAAAGAAGCCCTGGTAAGGGATTTAACAGGGATTTAACAGGGATTTAACACCATCGGTTCAGCTTGGGAGACCTGCTACTTAATCACTGAAAATTGGTTTATTTTAACTCTCTCTTTTTTTTATATGTAGTTACCACCATTTATAACTGGCTAGGAATCACACTAACCATATTTAGAAAAAAATTTTCCAGAACGAGAGGGAAACGTTCCCAGGAATTCCAAATTTCTTAGAAGCCTTGAGGGGGGGGGGGGGGGGGGGGGTTTGGAATTGGATGCATGCGCGATTAGAATGTTACCTTGGTACCAACTTGAAAGTATTGTGGTAGGTGCCCGTCCCCCTTTTTAATTGAAGCTAAAGCTGTACGAGTTTTCGCTAGACTGACAATAGCTAGAACTATTCCACCTACGTTAGTGGGCTGAAGTTAGTGACCCAGTGAAAGCGGTTATTCAAGCATGAAGAATGCAGGGTCCATTGAGGTAATCATGATTCAGTCTCATTTTAGGGTACTTGTTCGCTTTTTGTTAAAAAAAAATGTCTTGGTGGAAGGAGCTTAATTATTTATGTATAGTAGATTATTATTTCTCTAGCCCGTTCTATCTTGTTTCACATTGATATTTCGGCAATAGAAGTTTCATACTTGGGAAACCCTCTCGTGTACAATTTATGGGGTAATGCCTACATTGTTGTCAACTACACAGTCACTGCAGACTAATGATATACTGCAAAAGTTGAACATTGGAGCAACTTCTCTAAAGCAGGATGCTCAATACTGTGAACAATGTCGATCCCAACACCATTAGACTATAGGCAGCAAAAATCAGAAATCTATAGCTAAATATTGTGTCTGTGTAAATAAATCTCTTATCTTTCATTGGTGAGAATATAAAAAGTAATTTTGGGTATTGCAGAAGCTTACGGTAAATGGAAGTGGAAGTGTTGCAAGCAGGGTGAAGAATCTCTTCTCTAACAGTCCCATAACCAGAAGAAAGAGGGCCATGTCATTGGATGCATTGTCTAATCAAGGTATATAATTCATATGTATCATAGTAATATTATATTTTCCAAATTATACAAATATCCATAGATTTAGTCCTCTCATGAAGTTGTACTCTAAACCGGCTCTTATATTAATTCTTTATTATTCTGCAGTTATTGCCCTCAAGCGTAATATAAATTTTTTCCCCTGTACTCTTGCTCAATTCTCCCCCCTCCCCTCCCAAATTGCAATAACCAGGATCAGAGCCAATTAAGGATATTTAAAATTTTCAAATCGGTGAACTGTTGAGGTATTATTATATATATTAAACCATTTTAAAGATAACAGGACCTGTCAGAGATAAAAAATAATAATAATAAAATAAAAAAATAAATAAATAAAAAATAAAAAATAAAAAGTTAGAGTCACTTCTCAACTTTTTAAAACAAGCTCCAGAGCTTAAATGTTCTGTTTGGTATTTATTTCCCCCCCCCCATAGCAAAGCAGGAAGCACTTGTTTAGATTGAATTTATATTTAGACATGTCCTTCACAAGGACTTCTTTGCTGAAAATGAGTGATATATTCTGGAATATTATGATAATTGCTGATCATCTCAAGCTGACTACATGAATTAAGACAAGAGGTCTAGATCCTTTTCAGGTGAAAAAAAAAAGGATATCAATATTTTCCTAATCAGGAGAATATTAAGGCTGTTTTGTTTTATTTAATCTACTTTTATTTGCAAAGTGAGTGATACAAAGATTGGTTACAATACTTCAGGATACCCTGCACACTTTGATGTTGTTTTTTCCCTTTGCATTGTCATCACCTATTGATTGGATATATACCACCTTCAAAATTATCAAATGAATAATGTTGCACAATAATATTGCACTTAGCTAAATCTTTATGATGTCTAGAACTGTGCCTGCCAGCGATGCATCTAGTGGCTAAAGCCCATGGGTTGTCTTGTGGAAGAGAGGACATCCCTGTGATGCCTTATGGTGGCAGTATAGAATCACATCCAAAGAGGGATTTTTCTATACACAGTTTTGCTCTTAGATGGGCACACGCAGACACAACACACACAGCAGTTGAATAGCTTACAATCTTTCAGAAATACCTCTAGACGATAAAACATTGATGAAAGTATCTTTTTAATCAACATTTGGCAATGCTACCAAAGATATTGATTTTTTTAAAACTATGAGCTGACTGACGCCCTCTAAATGGCAACTATTCCATTTTTCATGAGCTACAATATTGTCACGTTCTTCCCAAGGCACTACTATAGTGTAAAGGACTCGCCCTGCTCGCTCCAATGGGGAAATAATCATGTTTTTTGCCATTGTACCTATCCCAGGATTAAATACTTCGGCATCCCAATCTTTTTGCTGTTTCTGTGAGACACTTACCAGAAGAAAGGGGAAATTAAAAAAACGGATGTTATTGATTATTTACCTTACATGGAAATAGTCATTCATGTATTTGGTCAACAAACACATACATTCATGGCAAGCATAACTAAGAATTTGCATTTGTGTGAGAATTTGCTAAACAATGAAAAAGCACTTATGACAGTATCTATTCAGACTAAAAAATGCAATGCATATACTTATTTAATCTCATAATAATTGTCTATAATAAAAAAATATATATAGCTATGTAATAGAAACTATTATAGGAAGAAAGAGATTAAATCCTATATTTAGTGTGTATGTCATTATCTTAAATGCAGGCTTGTAACTGATTAGCTTGATTATCTCAACATAGCACAATCAATATACTTCATAGATAGCTGGGTCATATCACTTGGACTTACAGCTTCAGCAGTAATAATGATATAAGAAATCTATCTCTGAAGTGTCACCAATAATTTCAGAGAATGAATAATAATTAGAAAAAAAGAAACCATTAGAAGAAATGCACCTATAAAGAGCATGCTATTAACTCTTGATTGCTATAGTCGTATGTTCCTCAGGACTACTGGGGGATACCGTTGTGGTCCAACTCTTCTTAGTGTGGCCATTGTAGTTCCTCCTGGGCAAGCATGATAGTCACTCTGCCATATCATAAGGTGTGAGTTCCACTCACATCAGATCAGGATCTCCTCTGATCCTATTGAAAACATTGTTCCATAATAGCATCGCTATTCATAATGTCCATCCTATTTTGTCAATACAAACGACATACATTTTCCCGTTCATACATAGGCTGTTGAGTACTACAAAATATCTGGTTCTCAACAGCTCTTTGCTAGTCCAAAATGTCTTTATTACATGGGTGAAGGTTTTTGAACAAAAGGAGGGAAAGGTGGGTGGGTGGGTAGGAGTAGCAATAGAAATAACCTTACAGTGCACATGACGTGCTGTCTTCTCTTTACCCCTTGCATGTTATAATACACACATATACACATGCACACACACTCACACACACTATGCAGTATTTACTCCTAGTAGTGATTTGTTGTGGCTCTTTGATAGCCCCAAAGTTATGTTCATTATTACATAGAAAAGGAGGAGTGGTTTCATTGCAATTCATGCATTTTATTATTGTAAATGTGAAGGATAGTCTTGCTGGTTCAAACAGGTGCTGATTCTATATCCTAAATAATTCCCCCCCCCCCCCCCCCCCCTCTCCCCCCATCCACCCTAACTAGATTTGGACCATAATTAATATGATGAATAACTGAGCTGTATGACAGAGAAGTGCATTATATTATATTATATTATATAGCAGTGCACACATGTCATATTCATGTGATATCCAGATTACACATATGTAAGGAACTTGGAAGAGGAGCATAGTTGTAAGCCCCTCTTAGAGCTGTGCCAAAAGCCAATCAATGAAGTTACAAATTGAGATGACACAATGTGACCTCTCATTTGCTGTTGGATTCCTTCTGGCCACTTCTGCTGCTCATTCAAGTCCAGCTGGCTGACAAGAGTAATTCCAGTTAACAAGATGTTCTTGTGTAGATTGAAACATACAGATCAGTTGTAACAACACTTGTTCCCCCTCCCTGTCATGCATGTAGGCGTAGTAATTACAGACACAGCAATGCATGCAGTTACCCACCCACCACCCACCCAGTGTGCTCTTGGAGGCATCCAGTAGTTGATGTCCCAAAGTGTTTGCATGAAAGGACTGTCTTGGTGATGCTACAAGGAGTGCCATATGGTCTGTACATGATCCTGGAAATCTGTCATAATCAATTCTGTATTCTTGTGATTGGCTATTTCTCTATTCATTGGGATTGGGTAGTTGTTGACCAACTGCTGCTGCTAATGGATCAAGAGGTTTTTAACAATCATCAAATTAAAGCTGCTTCAATTTTCAGGATTATTTGTATTCTTATAAAGTGTTTGTTTCACTTTAAAATGACCAATGAATAGCCACTTAAATCTTCCTCAAAAATGCACACACACACACACACACACACACACACACACACACACACACACACACACACACACACACACACACACACACACACACACACACACAACACACACAACACACACACACACACACACACACACACACACACACACACACACACACACACACACACACACACACAATGATCTATTATCTTTCACACTTCCCCCTCCGTACCCACCCCAACTCCTTGAAGGTTCTCCACCATTACCAGTGCTTGGTGTGCCTCTAAATGATCTGGTGGCCCGGGACCATCTTCCTGTTCCTTTCCTGGTGAAGAAGGTAGTGTGCCATGTGGAGGAGCGGGGTATTAACCAGGTGGGGATATACCGCATCAATGGCAATGTCAAGGTCATTGAGAGACTCAGAGAATCCTTTGACAAAGGTGAGCGATGCCTTATTAAATGATAATGTAGATCGACAATGTGCCCATGTTATAAGTGGCTTGTACTGTTCGTATCGAATTCTCTATACTTATGTTGGAAGATGATTATGGTGGGATATTTGCCTGGAAATATGTTCTTACATGACTGAACGAGGTATTAGTGTGAATCAGACGTCTAGATAACAGTTGACAACTGCTGAATATGGAGCTGACATGGCACACGCCCAGCTCTGAGTAGGCTTCACTAGCATACTACCTCTTTTGGACAAGCAGTAGATCATTAAGTCTTCACTGCCAACCCACCCAGATACCTGGAATATTTACACTTAGTGCACAGAAATTATTAATATGTTGGTGGCTGCAAGGTCTTGACAGAATGTGTCTGTTAATCTTTCTTAGTTGGAGATGCAAACTTCAATGACGAAGACATTACTTCCATCGCTGGCCTCCTGAAGCTGTTCCTGGTAAGTTGTGAGCAATGCACACTAATTCCTGGAGGGGAAGTGGTTTTTAATCATAAAATGCCATTTCTATTCCGGAGTATGAGAACTGTAATTTTGGTACAGATCCGGTATTGTTATGTTGGGAGGTATGTCTTGCAGGTGAATGGGATGACTGGTGGTCTAATGGAGCTATTCAGAGCCCAATCAGGCACACTCACAACTCCTTTGGCAAGTAGCCAGCCCGGAACCCCACTCCTTGTGGGAATATGCAGTGATCTTAGTTAATCCTGAGCTGCTCTATTTTGCCCAGTGATGCATGTTTTCTTTGATATATTTTGAATCTGTTGTGTACACACCAAACATCCAAGACGTGTTATGATGTTGAGAGAACACGATTATATTGTGAATATTTATTTTATTTTCATATACCATGACTCTGCATATTGTTGCACTTTAGTTGTAGGACTATAATATCATTGTTTTTGCATTTTTGAAAGAAAATGTAGCATAAAATATGAGAAAAATACCTCCGGGAGTATATTGCAGAGATTAAAGAGAGAAACTAGATAAAACAGCTTTAACATTCTCTCTGCTGTATGCCCAATCCTAAAGATAGTAGGGAATATAGTACATTAACCTCCACCAATGCACACATGTCCACTTCTCCCCAAACAGAGAGAGCTTCCAGATGGAATTATTCCATATGAGCTCATGTCACACTTCATGAGCGTACAACAGTCCTACTCCAACGAGGCCACTCACGAAGCACTGGAAGCACTTCAGCGCTGCCTCCGCTTCTTGCCAGAGGTGAACTACCAAGTTCTCCAGTACCTCATCAGACACCTGGTCAAGATTGCCGAGCACTCAGACGCCAACAAGATGACAGCTGTAGCCTTGTCCATTGTGTTTGGGCCGAGTGTGTTCCACTGTGGCTCAGGACTGGAGGGTCTGCGTTTGCAAGGATACAGCAACGCAACAGTGTGCCGCATGATCCAATACAATAGGTTGCTGTTCTCAAAGGGAAAGAAGTTTGGGGTGACTGAGCCCACTAAGCCACGCCCCTATTCTGAGCACATTGCCGAGAAGAGGAAAAATCAGGTTTGCAATTTGATCAAAGTGTGATATTGGTTGTAACATCAGTTTTGTATTATTCATGAATGGTGTTTGTTGTCTGTAGCTGATTTTCTCACCACAGGATGTATTTGGCCATAAATGTTTCCAAGGATGCAATTATATCTGTCTGTCTGTCTGCTTGTAACATAGTGTTTTTCTCAGAGCTGTAGGGAGGGAAGGGACATGATTGGGTCTAGTATTATAAGGTCAATATTGACTACAAAACAGAATATCACTTTAAATATAAATAAGTACTCCTAAGATAAAAAAAAAGAAGTTAGTGTAATTGTGTTTTGCAAAATTTCATTCATAAAAATTTGAAATACATCACAAGATCACCAAGAATCAAAAGTTCTATTCTTTCAACCTGTGGGCATTCTTCGTGTGTTGTTCTTATATGTGTACTTTTGCTTCAACTTGTTACTTAAAAGATAAATGTGAATATTTGGTATTCACTCATACGTACATGAAGAAACAGAGGCAGCAGCTACTCAGCACCTTATGCATCACACAAACAAACAAATAAGTGAACAAACAAACAAACAAACAAAAAAACAGACGCCACCCCTGCACCATACAAATGTGTAAAGATGCAAGGGCTGAAGGTATACTTGCAGAAGAATGTGTGCTTTTCATTGCCCTTCCACATAAACAAGCAATATGGGATGCTAAATATCTGACCTGGACCCAGAGTTTTTCGTGAGCACACACACACACACACACACACACACACACACACACACACACACACACACACACACACACACACACACACACACACACACACACACACACACACACACACACAAAGATGTGTGCACCCTATGGTGTAAAATACCCTGGGAAGATATGGAACTGATGCAATCTGTAAGGCCATAATTATCTTGAGAGATCTCAGACGCCACTTTAGATGGCCTACTAGTCCCAGATAGTCAATATGGCTGGCAAACATCCGGCTTCAGTGGTCAACATGCGATGGACAAGTTTACCCATTGTTGACCCACTGTTGACCCACTGTTGACCCACTGTTGATCCACTGTTGACCCACTGTTGACCCTATGATACATACCCCTCATGAGTGCAGCTAATGTCATTGTCTATAGGAATATGCCCGTCAAGACTTAAGTGCAACATATGAACTGACAACCTCCTCAGGCAGCAGGAACCTCATGGCCACCATGGACTCCTCTGACCTTGACCAGACACACTCAGAGAGGAACATTGATAAAGCTGTGCAGGAGTTGAAGCATAGAGTAGCATCACCTGGCACCCCCTCCCATCTTCTTCAAGGTTCGATATATATTTTAGAAGTAAATTAATGTAAAGTTGTTATGCAAGAGATATGCTGACATTACACTTGCAATTTTCACTGTGATTGCACATCATATCATAGTGTGCAGTCCATTACTAGAACAGTAAACACACACACACACACACACACACACACACACACACACACACACACACACACACACACACACACACACACACACACACACACACACAGAGTTGGTTGCTGTTTTTAAAGAGCCAAGAACATTCACAAACATTGGTAATGAAAAAATTGTGTTTTGGTTTTTGATGGAGTGAGTGGTACAGCTAGCATGGGGCATTAGTCAGACACTCCATGGATATTTTTCTGGACAGATAAAGGTGAAAGTACAAACACATGTCTAGAAATATGAGACGACCTTGCCATGACAAATATGTATCTGTTTGCACATTCTTCAGCAGTTGGGAGGGTTAGCTTGGCATGATCACTTAGTTTTATAGTTCCAGGAAGTAAGGCGAGTGATTGTGTAGGTAGTAATTACCAAGCATTGTGCTATAGCCAAGTCACCCATTCATTACAAATAACCAATTATAGCTTGCCATCCTATTATTTTTTAAGTGTTTCATTCTATAGTGAATAATGTTTTCCATCAAACTTATCGTGGGCATCTTTATGCAAATCAGCAACGCTGTCGCTCTTTCCTACACATCGCTTGAAGGTGTTGAAATGCTAAACTTCACGCATGTGCTTCATGGAATGTTGATGTGGGTGTGTCAACATAGAACAATGCTCCACCATTAACCTCCATGTCAGATTACATGATGCTCTAGAAATCTTTATTGTCTTTAGCTGTGTTGTCATAGCAATGAGGTGAAGCTTGACTGCATCATACCAAACAGATACTTCATACTTTCTTTTTTCTTCTTTTTTTTTCTCTTCTTTTTTTTTACCTCTGTTTGTGTGATATTTGCCAATTTCTTGTATGTGAATGAGTTATGTAATGTGTGATATGCAGGAACTTCAGAGTCACCGTTATCACCTGTGCACATGTCCTCACATTCCTCAGCTCCCCTGCTAAATATTATTCACCAAGATGTCACAGAGAGAGTCCAAGAGGAGGAGGAGAAGGAAGGAGGAAGAAGTAAGGAAGATGAATCTGACATAGGATTTCAGAGGAGAAACGCTAAGAGAGGGATGAGATTCAAGCCCAAAGAGGCCACTAAAAGTAGGTTTATGATCCAGAAATCTCCCACTGAATACAAAACTCCCCTTTCTTCATAATTATTGTCTGGTACTTTTTTTAATTAATTTATTTTTCATAATTTATTTATTTTTATTGTTTAAGTTAAAAAAAATTTTTTAATTAAAGGACTAAAGGTGCTAACGCCTGTGTTCTCTAGCAAATTTACTTCCATTTACGCTATCTAATGGAAACCTTTCCAATATCTGATTTCAACTTGTGTGTATGTGAATATTTAGCACTAAGTGCGTGAACAATTTGCACTGCTATGATTATCACCAGTGGTAACTTATTAGATACAGGAAGTTTATACTTGAACTAGGTGGGTGTTGATGATCCAGGCATTTCAACAGCATGTGTGCAGAAGTGAAGTGCTGTTCGATAATTGCCTTTCCCACCCTTTCCCACCTTGCATCATCACTGAGCACCTATTGTCTATACAATTCCTCTTGCCACTTCATCCCCACACACCCTTGCACCAAAGTGCACCACTTCATAGCACTTTAAAGGTTGCAAATTTGAAGTAAAATAGGTCCACTGTCTCCAGTTGTGGCAGTGTATTCTGTAGATTTAAAGTTAGCAGCTGTATATTGCTTTAGTTTAGGGAGCTGGGTTGCTCATTATGATGTTTTATTGTAGGGAAAAGGAGCTCACCCCTGCACCTCTCCTCCCACCATGATGAAAGTGGAGGAGATTGGACTGCTGGACATATCGCTGAGGAGGAGAGTCTGTCCCATACTCTGTCCCCTTCCTCCTGGCACAGCAGCCCTGGCACCAGTCCACCTACTTCACCTGCGGTCACTCCCAGGGGAGCCAAGTACGTGAGCATGTTCGATGTTTGTCACTTAGCTTCAATCAACATGGTTTAAAAATAACCACTGCTGAAAGCACAGTTGTGTCCATAGCTAGTAAAGTGCTTCATTTCTTGTATAGTAATTTCCCAAGTGTCAACACTGTCATCATCCATCCAGGGGTCTATGAATGCAGCATGTCAACATTGATTAGGTGCAGAGGGGCAAGTACATTTATGTTATTGGTCTGGAATCAATAATAAGAAAGGTCCTTGCAAGAAAATAGATCCATTTGAAGACCCATTTGATGATAGTCAAGATGATGTTGATGGTGATACCTACTTTTAGGATTGAAATTGTGCTATGATAAAGTGAAATATTTTTATATATATTTTTTACAAAATAAACAATATACAACTAAATGGAATAAGCGGTATACTATATTTTATTGAATGACACATACGGGTTATTATTGAGCCTACCACAGCAATTGAGTTTGTAGGGTACACAAAATCCCTCTGCATCTGAAACTCATGCGGTTATTCAGGGCCCTACACAACACCCCACCAAATATTATATCCTTGACTGTCCAGGCTCCTGATATGTTTGTGTTCATTGACTAGCAATGCACTCTGTGGACAGAGCTCCAGCTTGATTTGAAGTAAATGCTAAAGTTGCACGTTCCTTACCATATCCATCCACTGTTACCATGATTGCCACTTCATGCTAAGGATGATAGTTTTCTCAAGGGATTTGTACTGCTTTTATCACTAGTGTGTTGTTGTCTACAAGATACCCTTGGCAACCAGAATGCAGTCCCTGCCCATCTGCCAGAATCCAAAATTGGCAATACTAATGTTTCACCTAATCAGGTGTTTACTAACTACATTTAATATTTTGGCAATCTATAGATCAATTGAAACATCAATTCTAAAAGCCAGCTGGTTGTTCAACCACAAAATACAAATTTTCTTTTTATCCAACCAAATGCAACCAAAAATTTATACATTTCTGCACAGGCATCAACAATATTCACTGTTTGTATTCATTTTACTTATGTTGATCCTGTCGTAATCAAGCGTAACTTCTTAATTGGTGTGTGTGGATTGTACTCAGTTTTACTAGTCAGAAAGGAAAATTTTCAAGGAAAGTGTTTGTTGTAATTAGGATATATACTGAATTAATATTTTTATTTATTGTTGTTGTTTTCTTTCTTGGTGTTGTGGTTGCTGCTGTATTGAAGTATGATTAGTGCTACTATTGGAACTACTGTGAAGAACTTTCTCTTCCAACCAAATATCGACCAGGATAAAGTAAGTTTATGTTTTCTCTGGGAAAACAGTAGCTAATTCCAATGCTTACCTTAGTACTAATGTATCAAAATGTACAATTTATCTACTTTATTGAGATTCTTAATTTCTTAATTTTTTCAATGTAGCCTATCAAAAATGATGTCTATGGGTTGTTATTACCAGAAGGAAAGGATACCTGGAATAGTGCATCTCACTGTTCTGAGATCACCAAAGTGCCTCTAAATGACAGCTTTCCTTCCAATGAAGGAGACACTCATGTTTCAGCACACCCCATAGTAATAAGGAAGAATCGGAATCCATATAGACAGATGAACAGAAGGGCTGCCTTGCATGGGATGAATGTGCCCATGGAGTCACCTGACCTTGATCACATGGATGACTTGAACGTCCATGTGATGCGTGTGAGCCCCAGACACCTCTCCCATCTCCCCCCTCATCAAGGTGGCCATCGGGGAGGTGTGGTGGATTCTTGTGTGGGGAAAGTGTCTGACTTAGTCAAGCAATTTGATGAGAATCACACCATGGAAGATGAGGAGCAAGGAGGAAGCAGAGATGGAGGAGAAAGAGGACAGGACAGAAAGAAGTTACTGCGTAGGACAATAGATATCTTTGAGAACAATACTTCTACAAATGAAACGGTTAGATATGTCTCTGCATGCACATACACAGACTCACAGGTACACACACAACACACACACCTATATATCACATTTCACTCAACCAAAAACTTATCTGTTTGTGGGTGATAAAAATAGTCAATTGTCTGCAGTCCATTCATGCACACATTTCCAACCATGTTCAAAGTGAATACAGTTTTTGTGAAGATACGAACTTCTTATGGACACAGAATTGATAGGATAAGTAGCTCTCTGCAGTGAGAAAGTCATTTGTACTTCATTTTATGATTACAATTCTTTTCATGCATTGTGTTTCATCTTGAATGTAGGGTGATGGTGATCCTGAATGTAGAGCCAGCTTTCCCAGCACTTGCAGTAATGTAACGCCTTCCTTCACCACCATTTCAACTCGACCCAGTGCCACCATCTTTAGTGCTGACTGGACTGATGGAAGCCCTACTGGAGTATCAGTACCCAGCAATGAGGCTTTGTCTATGCCTAAACACTCCACCTCTCATAACTTTGCAAGTGCTGCAACAGATGAGGTAATCATTCGCACATCAACACTTCATTAACATTATACAGTGTGTGGTTTGAGGAGCTAGTGATATCCTCCATGCAGTTATACATTTGTGTATATCAGTTACCTACCTATCCATTGTGTCTCTCTATCTATCTGCCAGCCTGTCTATTTATTAATCTATTAATTTATCCATGTTCGTATGGATCCATATATTTCCCCCCCCTGCTTATCCTAAGTATTAAAGGTATCATCATAAAAGTTAAACTATGGCCATATTAATATATTTTTGTGTTTGCCTTTCAAATAGAGATGACAGCCACAGTAGTTCTTAGGGATAGACCAACAATTATGTTGAACAGAGAATTTTCAACATACACTATTGATAGTTTGTTATGGACAGAGAACTTGCATATTAATCAACCCTGCATAGAGACACATGAGAAGAGAAAAATGCTTGATACTGTGATACTTCGCTGAATTGAAATATTAAAAAAAACAAAAAAACAACAGATTTCTTCTTAAAAGGAGTTTAAAACCAAACCAACATTTATTTTGATTTATTTTGAGAGACTGGTTGCTCTTGCCTGGGAAATTAAACTATTTAACAGTTAATGAAAAGAGGAACCGTAAAGAAAATATGTAAACAAAGAAGTTAAACTAAGTTGATTCTGTGAGGTACTGTTAAGCCCCAACACTTCCAGTATCCATGCAAACCAGGACTGAATTTATGATACAAACTGGTATGATGGGTTCTAGATGTAATGGAGCTTCACTGTTACTTGGATTTGATAAATAAATTGTGCAGGTTAAAACTGAAGTATGCTTGGTTAAAGTGCTTCAGCTTTTCTATTAAACTTGTTTGGGTTAACTCATGGTTTGGGATTTAAAAAACAGCAACAACAGAAAATTTATAATTATTTAGTCCTGTAACAAAAGTTTGCAGGTAATGGACAGTGGGTGTTTGGTAGTAGCACCCCCCCCCCCCTCCCTCCTGAGCCTCCAGCTGCCAGAAAATTAAATTGTTCAGAAAAACAGCTGAGAATATGAACTCAAATGCAGTTTGTGGTTGTGGCTAATAAATTTATGTTTACTGGTTCCCTTAGACCCTATTTTGTCATAAAAGGCACATGGTGATACATTCATATTGGCAACACACCACAAATTCCTCTGAGTGGCCAGTCCAGATAGGGAGGCAGGGCTGTGTTGTCATGTGTTGATGTTCATTGCTTTCTTTTTCTCCTTGAATTCAAAGAAGGCAAATTGTGCCCAACCCTGTTGTACAGTAAAAAATAAACAAATTAAAATAAAAAAAATTAAAAAAAAGACAGTTAAGGAGTTATGTACAGCTCATAATAGTTGATTAAATGAATGGGTTGTTTCAAGAACAAAAAAAAAAAAAATTCATTTGCCTTTCTTTTTTTCTTTCTTTTTTTTTCTTTCAACCCTTGAAACATTTTTAGGTTTTCAGTATTTTTTTCACATAAATTATGTTATCATGCTAATTGGTTCATCACGGTTTGTTTCTCACATCTACCACTTTAGGAAATGTTTGCTTCCCCAGAGCACCATACTCCTCCAGTTCCGGTTTGGTTTGATAATACTACTCCCAGGGACCTGATTTCCACCACAACTTCAGCCGAAATCTTCACTCAACATGGACTGTCTGATAGTGGGTACAACTCAGCCCCAAAATCTTCCAGAAATGATTTGAATGAAAGAATTGGGGAAATGGATGCTGAGGATACGTCTGAACTAAACACTGTCTCTGACTTTGACTCTATCAAGTCAAGAGAAAGACTTCAGCATGTATGTTATTCTATATAAAAAGGAATGCGTATGTCCATCTGTAATGATAAATGTGTTCACAAATTAAAAGGTTACTTCCTGAGTCGAAGGTAGATGAAATCTGGCGTGAGGATAGGTGTAGTGACAAGGTCAATGCCCATTTTCTTACAATTTTGCTAGAAATTATTTCAACAGAGATAATTAGCATTCAGTGTAATTTTGACCATTTTTTGGTCAAGAATAAATTCAGCACACCCACTTAATCTCCTGTTCTTCGTGTCTGGAAGACCCCACATTCCTATCATATGGTTTTAACATTGCCTAAGTCACTCCCCCAGTCAAGTTGTATATGCTATGCAAGCAAAGTTTGAGGTCTCCATGTTCAAGGGTTTGGCAGTGCATTAGCCACATAGGTTTATATAAATACAATTTTGAGGGTATAACAAAGGTAGGTCGTACAGCTTTTAAACTTTGTTTGCATGCCAAGCTCTGTATGCCACTTGCTCTTAGAATTTTGCAAAAGGGAATTAAGTAAGCACATACATATAATTCTGAGTTTAATGAAGTGAGTTTAACACTCCGGTGATGAGTGAAGTGAGTCCACTGGCTGGTAGTGCTAAATATCATCTATCTATTCATCCTAAACCTTTGTTGCATGGGTCTGTGGGTTATGGTGAGAGGTGGTCGATTAGGACAGTGGAAATGAGATTGCATGATTTACCATGTTATTTTCTCCTTATAGTTCACCTTGACAAGGCCTAGAGTATCTTCTACGAGGCGTAAGCCAAGCAGATATTCTACATCTGAGCTAGAAATAACCAAAAAAGATGCTCCTCGGAGTGTCTTGCCACTAGTCCTTATTGAGGACAAAGGAATCCCATTGAACAGCAGCAGCAAACATAGGAATGATCTCTCTTCTGCTTCAGTTTCATCCACAGGAATGAGTTCTCTCCACCTGCCTGCTGCCCAGATATCAGGATATCCACAGAGAAAGTTCCAGGATACACAGAACAGGGTCAAGAATGTGGGAAAGACAAGGACTACAAATCAAACTTCTGCTGAGAATTCTTCCTACATTGTATGTAATGTATTGAGAAGTTGTAGGTGTTTAAGTATTCGTTGTTATAGACCACTTTTACGAAGCATCTATCATGTGGAATCTCAGGGGGAAAGGGTGGAGGATCTGAAAGCATGCTTCCCCAGTATTTAAAAAATATCTTGGTGCAATTGGACAACTTCTTTGAATCCAAAATTAAGTCATCATTCAAATTTCTCTCAAGCTACATAATATTATTTTTAATAGTTTTGTGTTTCAATAATCAAGTTTGACATTACCCAGCTTAATAACTATGTGGTATTTCCACATGCTTGGAGTAAATAAATGAATACCTCAGTAAACTGTGATGCAATTACTATCATGTCATGTAGTTCCATGATCATATTATTTTCGGCATTTGTTCAGCTCCTCAGTTTGAAACCTTGTTTAGTCCATAATGCATCCAGGCCTATTGCAGTTCACCTGGCTATAAAAGTTCTGAATACCGTTCCAATTGTTCTTCTGCTTCCAGCAGCCTGATGGAGGAGATTTCAACGCATTTTCCCCAAAACTATTTACACTTACACCCTAATCTGCCCCTCCATGATTTTAATAATTAAAATTGGGTAATTCACTATTAAATATGGATGACATAGACGATATGTGGTCTCTTTTTATTTAGTAAATTTACAAAGTATCATTCTAGTACGCAAGTGATACTAGCAAGACAAGACTTAAGTGAAACTGTTCCACAGCATGTTTGTATGTAAACAATGCTTTGTTGATGATCTTGTGCAGTTGTCAATTCTTTGTTGTTGTTGACCTTGTTTAGATATCAAGCACTGAAAGAAAAGGAGAACGCTCAAGAACATACTCTGAACCAATGAAAAGATTGCAAAGCTCTCAAAAGCAGACTACACCTACTTCCTCCACAGCTTATGATTCTCCCCACAGTTCTCCAAACAGCCAGCAAAAGGACGAACTCTCTTGGCTTGACCTAGTCGCACTGGCTCCTGAAGGCAAGCAGGCTGTGGATACAGTGAAGAAAGGCTGGGACGAAGCAGTTGGCAAAACTGGAGGTGTGAGTGATGGTGAAGGAGGCAAGGCGAAGGAAAATACCATAAGCACCAAGGAGCTTTCATACCGAATACATGGTATGTGCCTATAAATTAAATAATAGCATAACCTTTTGTGGACAATAAACACTCACTATACCTTTTTGTAATTAAGTAACATAACCTTGAGTGAACAATAAACACTTAGTATCACCATTTAGTAATATCAAGTGTGATAATTATTTTTAACACATTACAATATATCAACCTTTGAACTAGTCAGAGGTGTAAATATAGAAAATTAACAACTTCTGCACATACTCAGAGTTTTTATTCCTTTGAAAATTGGATAGTAAATCCTCCAGGAAATATATAATAAAAATAAATACAAAGCGCCTCAACAATTGTGCCCTCATACAAAAGCACAAAAACTACATATAATTTGTTAAGCTGTATTATATACTTACCATATGTAATATTAAAATGCAACATAAATATTGGTGTATATATATATATATATACTAAAATTTATATATATGATATATAACTTACATGATTTACATATATTTATTTATAAATTCATGCATTTTATATTTTTGCAATTGAATTTTTTTAATAGTTATATAACCTTAGAGGTTCTTAATAAGGCAATACATATAAATCCTGTCAGTCAACTCTGCCTAGTTTTGGCTGTCGCAAGGATCATCAGGAGACTCAGATTTAATGGTTTACTTTTGAGTTCTGGCAATGACCAAAAGATGATACCGGAAAGAGTTGTTTGAATCATGGAACAATAATTAGCATTTTCAGTGTTGTTTTTGCACGAATATAAATATTCATTACTGCACACCCAAATTATTACTATGTGCAATTATTATTTGTGCATGGATTAGTTGAAGTTTCTCAATTGAACATTTGGAAGGTCAGAAGAGACATACGTGTTTTGAAGGGAACCTTGTTATTAGTTAGAGTCTTCCAGGTTATTATTTTTTTTGGCTGCTCACATAAAACGTTTTTATGTAAACCAAAAAAAAAGAAGTAAAAGTTAAAATTCACCCTCTATCAACGTAACATTAATGGCATTATGTGCCAGTCAATTAATACTACATGACAGTAAACATATCGACTGACATTTTAGGTTGTTCCAGATAGTATTTGATCGTCAGATCTGAGACTGTAGCCCTAGCGCTGTGAAATAGAAAATGTATGATATTAACCAAAGCTAAGTGATGATGGGGAAAAGTGTGAGTGGTAACATAAATTTTCCGTATGCAACTTGACTCAGGGATTAATATGAACTGGGTCCCACCAGGCCACACCTCAACTCTGGGGTTGTTCATATGTGTCACTGTTTGTTGGACAACCAGTGGCTTGATTAGTCATATGATGAATATAGCAAGCACAGCTGCAATAGTTGTTTTTTTTTAAACAATTGGTGCCTTGATGATTGCAAGCAAAGCTGTAGCAGGCCTCTGGTATATAGTTATGTAGTTGTTTCTCTTTGTCGAACAGACATCAATTTTCTGGATGAGGAAAAATAGATCATGGCACTACTGGTATTTCTAGTTAAAAGTTAGCTAAGTGAAGCAGCTTCTACAATACTTCAATGATAGAAGCAGTTCCCAAAATAGTAATAGTCCCTACACCAGTAGAAGTTCCCTGACACAGATTTCCATCTAGAAGCAGTGTAATACTAGTACAATTTGATGGCTATAAGCAGTTAATAATTTCACCATCTAATTCAGAAAAGTGGGACTTTCAACCAACAGCCGTAATAATGATCTTACTGTGCCTCCCTGCTTCGATAAAGTCTCTATTTTTCTAAACTCTTTTCTTTGGTGTGGAAACTGCAACATTACTTGGGAATTAATGTTCTTCTGAAATGACGGCAGCAGATTTGGAAGCTTCACATGGTGTGTACCCCTGCTGTACTACTTGCAAAGAAATTGCTCATGGCATGTTCTTTTTTATGATGGTTTTGTCATTTCTTCTTAAGATCTTGTCACGCACAATTTTATAATATGCTAAAAATAGTATATACTGTGCATATTACTGACCTGCCACCATGATCTATCCTTCAACTACCTCCTCAGCCATGAAATCCCATCATATTCTGCCTCTGAAAGAACATAAGTAGATTGTTAAACTACTTTTTCAGTTGTTAGATATTATCTAAAATGGTTGTGTATTGCACACAGATGTGAAGAACCTTATCAGAGAGTTTGAAGCTGACTTCATGAGGCAATTTGGGCGAAGAGTGAGTGAATATAGATCAATTTTTATGTGAAGCTATATACTTGCTATATCTAATATTTATGTGGGTAATATTGACTCATTAATATTAACACTGCTTTATTTTAACTCCTTACTCTAGCCATCAAATCATGAAAAATCTCCAATAAGAAATACGCTCATTGAATTGGCGAGGCTGAAGAAACATTTTAAAGGTATATTTATATGCAAACATTTTGGTTGCAAAAATAACAAAATTTCTTGAAGCTCAACTTTGAGGTATATAATAATACATGTGTAACATATTGTTTTTACACAGAAAGAAAACAAACTGCAGAGAGATTAAATCAAACAGCACCTGCTGTAGTCAGTACCAAAGGTATAAAATGCCATGTATGCGAAGTAAGAATTCTAAACTGACACTATCTCTTTATGCTCCCTGCACATATCAAGACGATGATGACTTCCTTCATGGTGTATCTGCTGATCCAACGTCTACCACAATGCTTCCCTCACAAACATCTTTGTCTCCAGTCACCAACAAAACCACACTATTGGCCAAAGTTGTGGCCACATCGAAGGAGGAGGACTTCTCCTTCCCTACCCCATCCTCGACCTCGTTGATGGAGCCAATATTAATAAAGATAATGAAGGGCTTGGGGGATGGTAGGCGAAAGAAAGGACGCCCGGATGAACTAGATGTGAGTGTAATATCATGTCTGTTAGTAGCTCAATTATTCACCCATTCATTTCATCAACACTTGTAACAGTAAGAGCTATTGTTAATCTTTCAATCTGCTCACTTAATACGATATATTAATCTAGATGCATGTGTACACACCCAAGATCATTCAATATATCTCTTAGTAGAAATAAGGCAACCGGCTTGGAGTTTCTTTGTGTCTGCAATGCTTTTTTGCATTACTGTTATAGGAGATCAGTCATGGATGGGGTGGAATTCGGCAGTGTTGTTTAATAAAAACAATAAAAATTACAGACTTACAGCTTTGGGTAGATCATTATAATGGTATGTATGTATGTATGTATTCGTGATTCAATATTTTCTTGATTCAGTCCATGACAGAGACACAAATACAGGAAGAAAAGCATGCCATTCAGAAAGCCCTCCTCAACTTTGAGAAGAAGCATGGCAGACCGGTAAGTTTTTGTGGGTTTTTTCCTCCATTTTTTTCACTTTAATAGGAACACTTATGCTTGCTGATAGCTCCTTGACGTGTCTCTTTATAGTTGGGTTGTGTTGGTGTACCTTTGAAAGTTATTTTTAACTGGCCTAGTATAAGTTACACAATCTTCATCAGTTAGTTAACCTTATTTTTTTTCATAGAAAAATCGTGTTGACAAAGACATCATGCGCCCCTTGTATGATCGCTATCGTGCCATCAAGCGTGTATGCAACATTAGCAGCAAAGAGAACAGCCATTTGCAGAGGGAAGATGTGGCCGATCTTGCAGATACATTAGCGACTGTCACTCTGCTACCATCAGGCCATGTGCAGGTCAGTTGGGTTGAATGTTATGAAGACAGAATCGGAGGGGGGGGGGGGGGGAATTGGATTGAGAGAGCCAGTTAAAAGAGTGAATAGAGTTAGGTGAGCATGTGAAAGGGAATAGAGAATGGTTGAGGAGGGAGAGAAAATACAGCAAGAGGGTGGGAGGTGGGGGAAGATTATGTAAGGATAAATGTGAGGATGGGGTAACTCCTGAAGGAGGGAGAGGTGAGGGAAAAGAGAGAAATAAGTTGTATATATGCAGAGGTTTACAAACTATTCTCAAATTCTTCCCCCACCAAATGCAGGAAATGCCTCCATCTGGTGATGTCTTGTTTGAGGATAGCACAGTTGTCCCTCTAGAAGTGCCCAGATCTCGCACTTTATCAGGACATGCAACTAAAGCAAAATTCTCTGCCCAGAAGATGAGAGCAGAGGAGGTCAGTTCCCCTCCTCTTGATCCCAGAAGTCGCTATGACTCGACCAGCAGTCATCCTGGTTACAGTAAAGGTCACTCCAGTTCAAAAAAGGAATCAAGCAATAGGTTGAGTGAGAGAGAGCTTCAATTCTTCTCGCAGTAAGCTACACTGTACAGAATGTTGATCAGCAGATGAATAATGCATTGCAAATGGTGTAATTAAATGCTTTGTTTCTTGTAATCTTGATGAGCTAATTATGACTACAAGACAATTATTTATGTGATGTTTGTTTTCATCCAGTGTTGAATTGGAAGAGCAGAGAGCAATTCTGTTGATGCACAAGTCAGAGTTAAGGCAAGTACTGAAGGTGTTTGAGGACAGCTTCACTGCCAAATATGGAAGGTATGAATGACCTTGTGAAATACACACACACACTACAGTCTTGAATGAAATTTTGATGGAGCATGGTCTTTGAACACAAATTTTAGTTAGATTCTATGCTGTCAAGACATTTGAATAAAGATATTACTTGATTCATATATACAAAGGCATATATCATGTCCTATTGAATAATATAAAATACCAGGCTGATTATTGAGGCTGTATTGTCATTGTGTTTGTATAGTGTGAGACCCTTGACTTTAAAATCATTGTGTATTTATACATGCTTTAATGTATAGGAAGTTAAGTAAGCAAGAGAAGAGGCCGATGGAGAAGGAGTACAGTCGGTATAAGGTTAGCCTAAAGTCTGTGTATGCAGTGTATTGTCTCCAGTTATAGATAAATATGGAATGAACAAACAAATGGAGTTTACCCTCTGGATGTGTAAATATAACTTGTCTTTGTGTAAGCATATTAGAGTGTTGATCCAAACTGTAGGGGTGATGTTGTGGACCAACACTATCTAGATATCATGAAGCCATTATTATCATTTTACAAAATCATGCCAAGCTATAAGCTATGTATGTGATGTTCACACCTATTCCTTTATATTCAATAGAATTGAAGTCAATTTCAGCATTGGGTTGTATCATGTAATGTTATCTCCTATGGTCCTATTGTTAACTAGCCTTTTATGGCACATTCTCACTGTACTTGTGTGTCACTATTGCTTAAGATCATCCAGATTAATTCAATAGTTGGTTGGGGAGCATTTCATCTTGAAGTGAAGCAAATTTCAATAATAAATATTTCAAATTTCGCTTTGTAATTTCATTTCAATATATTGCTTTGCTGCAGCATATCAAAGAGAATCTACAGCTCATTGAAGCATTTCTCATTAAATCCTAAGTACAAGTAGCAACATGAAGCAAACTTCTTCTATCAACAGTTTCAAAACTCGCAACCATTTTCATTCAAGTGTTTGTGTATTATTTTGTGTTCTGCCATGCACAGTATTTGTTGTAATGATCATACGATGCAGTGCACCCTACCATACATATTGTATACAGCCATGTGGCAGTCTGAACAGCTTCACCCACCCACCCCACCCACCCACTGGACACCAAGCATAGCATATTGTGTGTGTTCCTCAATTTGTGGCAGTCATGGAGTATGTTGGGCAATAGTTTCTTCCCTGAATTTATTTTAATTATTTTTGTGTTCTCTCGAGTTCTAATCTATATTTAAGTATTGATTTTAAATGATCAGTTTGCAATAATATAGCTGTGTGTGTGTGCGTGTGCATGTAGACTTGCAGGCACACGCTGTGTTACCAGGGATATGACATTAAAGGTGTAGCCAAATGTGACACAGCCAATGTCCAAGGGTTTGGCCAAGTACCATTTTGGCATTATTAGCCTGATAATTCCAGAGAGAGGGGTGGGGCCAGGATGGACCCAGCTAATGTCTCTCCCAGAAACATAATGTACATAATGTATGCACATGCCAAATTTTAGGTGTTATCTCTAAGGGTTTACCTCAAATACCTCATCTTTTGTTTCATTTTTATCCTCACACGCCTACAGGTATGGCTAAGTTGCCCCAATTTTTTTGGATTTAAAGCCATCCTTGATACAGGATGTGTTCACCCTGAATAGCAGGTTTATTTGGCTATGGTACTTTGATAGATAGTGGGATACACATAAACATAATATACACATTGTACTTCTTTCTCCTTTTTTTTGACCTGATGCACCCAGAGAAAAAGGTATGACCAGGTAGGAGCCAGATGGTGTTGCTCCCATAGTCATAATGTGTGTGCATGGCAAACTTTAGGTCTCTAGGTACAAGGGTTCATCTAAGTAATATTTTTGGCACTTTTTGAACTCATACACCCACAGGAAGAGGTGTGGCCAGGTCTAAAATACATTCTTTGTATGACTAGAATGTGTCTACCCTGCCAAGCGAGTTTCATTTAGTTTGGTGCTTTGTACGTAATCTGCATCATACTATAATTCACAATTTGTTGACTCAAGTTTAAATACCTGATCATTATTTTTATGCTTGTATTTCTGTTTGCCCTTCCTTCCGTCCGTCTATGTGTTCATGATAAATGGTTGACAACAAACACCCTGTTTTTAAAACTAGATAACTATTTGCAGCTTCGCATGCAAGGTTGGAATATTCATCTTTTCTTTTTTTACCTTCAATTTCCCACAACTCAAGCATAAATCAATCAATTGTTAAGAAATTCAAAGTGATGACATTTTCTGTCTTTTAATCAGAGGACCTGTGGATGGCTATGTGGGGATGAGAAGAAGGTGCACCAACAACAGATTTCCTCTAATCATGATCCACTTTTCTCAGAAACTGACATCTTATTACCCCCTCCTCCCTTTTCTGTGCACAATAATTCCTTGTTTGGTATGGAAAACCAAGGACCTATTCCTAGTTGGTTTGTATTCTGTAATTCATTTATTCTCAACACACACACACACACACACACACACACAAAAAACAATCCACCATGATTGTGCCACCAACCATAACTACTAATTCATTCTATGAAATCTGGAAACATTTAATATTTTCACATTTGCCACCAACACATAACCATCTATTCACTCCTATGAAACCTGGAAATATTTTATATTTTTACATTTCATTCCATCCACTCTGAAACTTCAAAAGTGAGGGAATGTATAGTGGATATACACCACAGATTAAGAGCTATTTATGGAGAGAGAAAAAGTTTCATGACTTATCACCAAAAAGGGTAATTACCATGGAATAATAATGGTGTAATTACCTTGGAATAATTACCTTAAAATAGTTTGGTTGAATAATTACTGTGGAATAAATACAGTGGTGATTCCACAAAGAGCAGAAATGGTAGCTTTGAACAAATTTCAGGGAGCCTGGGGTGAGCTAGCACCTAGCTTGATATATTCTGCTGAACAATGAAGTTTCAAAAGTTTAGCGTAGAATTCTATATATAATTTTTTTTCCAACTTATCCACTGCAAGCAACTCTTATGTAACCAGTTTTCTCTCTGCTTTAGAGTGATTGCTGAGGTTTTCTCCCCTTGAAAATGCTCTGTTTTACGACCTCACCCCATCAGTTATTTCTGAGCCTTCAGCTTCAGCTAGAAGAGTTGGCTGTTTGGTTAGTAGTGGTGATAGGAATTGCTGCATGTGTGGAATTTCTGGACTATTTCTGTGCTTTCTGGGATTTGCTTGTCATTTTTTAAATTTTGACTTAAAGGTGGGGGTATCACTTGCCCATTTATTGCCCTTCCCTAGCCAACCCCCCCTCCCTCGATCCACCACTGATAAAGGAGTATTTTGTAAAGTTGGCTGTCTGGTCAGTAATGGTGGTAGGAATTGCTGCGGCAATGAATTTTTTTTGCCTGCTTTAGTGCTTTCTGGGATTTGATTGTTTACTTTTTAGTTTCGGAGAAAGGTGGGGAGAGTACTTACTCCCCCATGAGCCAGAAAAGCAACACACGTTGCCTTTTTTAGTTATTTGATTTTCCTCAATTTTTGAGATTTAAAAATTTTTTCATATCACTATAACCCAAGTACAATTTAATAAAATTGATCTGACCTGACCTGATCATAGTGAGTAATGATCAAACCTGAGTCATTGACAATATTGTCTTGTGATCGGTTTTTTGTTTGTCTGTTTGTTTGTTTGCTTGTTTGTTTGTTTGTTTGTTTTTGTTTATTAGTTGGTTTGTTTGTTTGTATGTTTGTTTGGTAACTACTCCCAGAAAATTGGGCTCAAATTTTCAGGGTTTGATGGTGATCACCCTGGGGATGGATGTTATAATGAAGTTGGGTGAATATGGAGTGAAACCCTGCCAGTGGGGCTATTTCCCCCCCCCCCCCCCCCCCAAAAATTTCCTGGTTGTGGTCACAACTCTATGCCTGAGTAAACGACCCCACATACTACAAACCACAATTGTGTAAACATCGGTCAGCAAAACTTTGCCCAAACCACTTCAAGCCCTTTTTCTATACTTCTTTTTAGCCCTGTAGGCGCAAGCATCAGAGATGAACAGATCTACAATTATAATAGGTGGTTTTGTTGTCTCCGCCCACAGGATGAGTGCTATGGTTAAATATCCTTCAGGAGGTTGGGATGGTTATTTTTCTAGTAGATATAAAAATAAATATACATATTACATAAAACCAGGAAGAGGTGTAATCAAGATCAATTCAATAAAGCATTTTTATTACTTACTTGAAAGAAGAGAAGACCGGAAGGAAAAGAAGGAATGGTGGGAAAAGGGGGAAAGGAAGGAAAATGGTGGAGAAAGAAGAAAAGAAGGAAATTGTAAATGGGGAAAGAAGGAAGGGGAAAAAAGAGGGGAAAAAGAAAGGATGGAAATATAGGGGAGAAAAAATGAAGGAAGAAGAAGGGGGAAGAACACTGAGTATAACTATATTAGAGTAGTCCCAAATGAAAATGGGTAAAGTATAAGGGGGAAAATGAACTCAAAAATGAACATTACATGTTATGCTCAAGTCCCCTATGGTATGATAGGGCTATATTTGAAGAATATTACTTTAAATGTAGCCACATAGCCCTAGCCAATCCTGGTCCTAGCCCTAAGGCTAAGTGAATGCTTTGCTAGCCCATGCGCTTAATTGGGCAGGGATGTTCAGCAGCTTTTGCATTTTTAACCGTGATGATCTCTACCCTTAGGGACCACTCTAGTTAGTCCCAGGTCAAAGTAGCACTCATAAAAAAAGGAGTTGATCATCACACTAAATGTAGAGCTGCATGTAGCTAAGCATGATTGGCTGCAAGATAATGGATAACCATGAAGAGTATCTTGACTTCAGTTGCTGGTTGACATTTTCAGTAAAAATCAAAAAATTTACTTAATTCCCTTTTGTAAAAATCAAAAAATTTTAAGTTTAATGTACTTGCCACAGACACATAGCCCTTATGATAATGCTTTTTTATTATTACATCTTGGTGATTAGATGGTATTAACAACGAACAATTTCAGAGACACACACACCCCCCCCCCCCCCCCCCCCCCTCCTCCACCCTTCCACCACAAAAAAAAAAAAAAAAAAAAAAAATCTATACCCCTGGTGCGTGTGTGAAGGGTGTTGCCACGGATGTGGTAAAGTAGATACCGAATATTGCATCAAATTGCCTTATCATGGCCACGTTTTCTCAAAACCACGCCTTCACGCACTACATATATTTTTTTTCTTTTGCCACTAGCTTGCAGTCACACTTCTAAACACACACGCAGCCACACCCAGCCCCACACTTTTCAAGCTCACGTGAACCCAACCGGAACATGAACAGTGAAACCCTGCCCCTATTTGCCCCCTGAACAGAATAATATTTGCTAGTGGAAGGGAGCTGCGAAGTTCTAGTTCTGGACAATCTAAGGTGTTGTTTTGCGGAGTGTCCCTTAATCTGGTTGGCTTTCTGTCCTTGTTAAGTTAAGTGGGGAGAAGGCCCCGCTGTTTAAAGTATTAAGGATCATGGCGTCGAAGTTTAAAAGGGAATTGTAAGTATTTATCAACTTATTGGTTGGATGGTATATGTGTTTCATAACTGTTAAGATTTAACTTTTGGTACTGAAGTTGAGTTAGTTTCCGTAAGTTCAGCGTCTCTACTTAGCGGAGCGTTATTTTACAGGTACTCATGGTTGACTGGAGGTAGGCTAGCTTGCTGGGAGCAAAACCACTGTTTGCATTCAGCAGTATGTTTTGTCATCTGGTTGTCAATGGGGTTGACAAGGGGCTGTCCAGGACTTCAATGTGTAGCCTTTGCTTCTCTAATAGCAATTTAATATGCATATATATAATATCTTGAACAAGATGTGCTTTTTATGTAAATAAAATTGATAAGTAATTTTTTTTTTTAAATTTCTAATTTGTTTTGGGCAATGTATTTTGATTATAAATAGTTAAATAGCTTTTTGTTGTTGTTGTATGACCACACCCTTGAGATTTGATGAATGGCTTGCTGACAGCTAGGCTTTTAGGAGCTATTATCAGGATACTTTCACCTCAATCAATAGATATGTCTGTGCTTTATTGCAATCTATTTATACCTAAGAGGCTGCAGAATCACAGCTATCTCAAAATTATGTCATACTTACGAACTCTGGGCTATTATCATTGGAGGTTTCACTCGTTGAATCAGAAGTCTCAGTCTGCTAGAGATTAGTTGATCTTAGACTATCTGCCAAGGTGACAATCCATTACTAATAGAAATGAATAACATATGTTCTCTCCTTCTTGAGTTAAGGTTAGCTTTGACAAACAAACATCTTGGAATTTTATACACATGTAGCGTTGATGTTGTCCGGGTGAAACATTACCTTTGGTCCTGCCGGGTCGAAGTGGTGTGTACTTTCTTAATTATGTATTTCCTGCTCTGAAACAGTCACATTGGGCAGGTGTTCAAATGGGAATTTTATTAGCTCCACAAATGGCTATTTGGGTGCATCAATTATTCATGGGGCATGCATGTAAGCATTCGAGTGAATAAGGGCAGGATGACCATCCTTAATTAGTGGAGTGGATAAGGTTTCAAACCCTTCACTACCTGTCTGTCACTTCACTATCTGTCTGTCACTTCACTATCTGTCTGTCACTTCACTATCTGTCTGTCACTTCACTATCTGTCTGTCACTTCACTATCTGTCTGTCACTTCACTATCTGTCTGTCACTTCACTATCTGTCTGTCACTTCACTATCTGTCTGTCACTTCACTATCTGTCTGTCACTTCACTATCTGTCTGTCACTTCACTATCTGTCTGTCACTTCACTATCTGTCTGTCACTTCACTATCTGTCTGTCACTTCACTATCTGTCTGTCATGCAATTCTCCCTCCTCTCCATATAGATGCCTGTACCTGATGAATTTGTGAAGTCAATCTCAGAAATACTAGTTCTGAGAGAGATTCATAACTTTAAACCTCCACTTCTAGCTATTGTGGCATACTTTGGCGGTGATTGATTGGCTCACCTCTTACCTTGAAGCCACACCTTTTCAATAATACTGCAAGTTCCCCCCCCCCCCAAATATCCACACACATGCACACACGTATGAACACACCCTTGGCAACCCTACCATGTATTCTCCTGGATAATTATATCTGTGGTTACAACCTTGTTTCCACTTTCAACCCAACTGGACTCAATGAAGAGGATGGGGTTGTTTGTTTTTTTTGGTTGTTAAAAAAAAAAAAAATTAAAGTCCTAATTTATTATCCTGAACTGATCTAATATCCTGAGCTAATAAAAAGTGATAAAAACAATGACATTCTTCACTGAGTCTGTGTAATTCATGCTTTGTCTATCACAATGAATACATGGTCATTATTAGACTATGCTATGTCTAGAGGTTTATAGCATGTAGATCTCCTGGTGTGTATTATTATCCCCCTAAGGCTACTCATAGTGAGAATATCCATATTCCAACTGCCTTTTGCCTTAGGCCACATTAATATGTAGTATGTATAGTTTAAAATAATAAGGGTGTAGTTGGACTATTTATGGGTAGTTCAAAAGTCTTCATTGCAAGCACTAAAACATGTTCATATATGTGTAGTTGACTGACAGAAATAATATCTGTACGCATTTTAGGATACACCTGGTGATAGGCAATATCATTAGTGAAGTGGGTATATATGGGGGAGGGGGGGGGGGAGGTTTCAGCAGTAATATTGATAGTGCAATGGTGCAACCAGTAACATTATTAGAGTGTGGGTTGGGGGGGGGGGGGGGGGGGGGAGGGGATTTCATACCAATTCTGATAGACTGAATGATTATGTCAGCCTCTAAATACATCCTCAATCCACAGTCATGTTTTACTACTGGTATCATTCATTACCAGTTTAAAGGGTAACTGAAATGCTTTTTAAAAAAAAGCTATTCTTGTGCAGTTTGAAGTAATCGTTACATAGTTGAAGGGGATGGGGTGAGAGGGGAAGGAGGTGGAATGGCTGTGAGGATGTTGACACTAGACCAGACTAATTATTTTATATTTATGCATTGTTGTCACAGCAAAGTGGTTTCCACCATTTTCCTGGTCCTTTCCCTTTCGTCTCCATGAGTTAAAATCTTCCTGTCAGATCTGTTTGCACATGGCCTCTCTTTCTGTCACCAGTCTGGATTTCTATCTCTTCCACTATGAGACTTATTGCCTTCTCCGCTAGTCTAATTTCTAGCCTTGTCCACTTGTTAGACTCTTGCTATTACAGACACTTCATAGGTTTCCAGCTACCCAGCACCTCTTCTTCTCTGTGTGTGTCAAGGTGCACAGATACTTCCTGCTCTGCCATGAACCTTCCATATGAAGTAATCTTCTTCTCCTTGCTTATACTCTTGTGATCAAAGGAAATAACAACGAAGTGTGAAGACAAAGTTTTGATCAAGTGAACGCCACTATCTTCCCTTGTCCTCAACAGTTGTTACCATATTTCTATGCCACAGTTAGTAGTTGAAGGGTCTGCCTCCCACACTTGACTTGGCAGGTTAGAAAGAACATGGACTTTGTTTTGTGTTTCCTCTTGCGATGCGACTGCCATAGAAGAGAGAAACACTTGCATGTAGCTACGCAAGGGTGTGTACTGCTTTTGCCCTTGACCCTGTGAAGCCGTACTAAACAAATAGAGAGGGAGGGGGAAGTTAATAAGATCATGCCATTCATTTTATGAAGCATTTGTTTGTTTTGTGTGTCCTAAGAATTTGTTTGTTCTATTATTTTAATGTTCTATTGTGTTAGTTGCAATGTTGTTTTATTTGTAGCTGTACAAACATCAGCAACAGTGCCATTAGTCTAGTCCTAGTAACAATGGTTATTGAGACACTCCTAGCCATAATACAGCATAATTCTTAGCCTGTAACAGCACTTCTAGCCTGATACATTCTTGCCTTGATAACAATCATTTTAAACTCTAATAACAACATTCCTAGCCGGATAGCACCTTTCGTATTTCTAATAGACACATTCCTAACTGTGATAGCAATACTGTTTTAAGCTCAGCTTGCTGTTTCATTAGATATTGTCCTATCTGTGAGGCTGATTTTATATTCCAGTCTAACATTCATATTTTACTCATCGTAGAACGAATGCCAGTTTATTCCAAGTATTAGTATGTGTACAGTCCATCCTGGTTCAGAAATCAATTTTAACACCTAAAACACGAACATGGCAGAGTGAAGCAGTTTTATATGCTGTAGACCTTTGTCTATTCTGGGCCAAGCGTATGCTTGAAGCAAGAATACCCTTGCAGTTGTATCCTGGGGTGGTTGTGAGTAGGCAGGTCTGTGTGTGTGTGCACGTGCGCATGCGTGTGTGTGGCAGAGTGGCTGAGTAGTTACTCTCTTGGACTAACAACCCCAGGGTTGCGAGTTCAAACCCAGCACTGACAGGAAAATTTTCCTGTCCTTCAATATCTTCTTCCCACACACCGGTCCACCCAGCTGTGATGGGGACCTGGAATTATTTTCTGGGGTGCAAATTCACTGGCCATGGCTTGTCAATCAGCTAAGCGTCCAGGTGGGACTTCGGGTGCCCACACCCATAAGCTGAGAGTCTTGGTCAGTCCTGTGAGTTCCTAGCCCAGTCCCTGGAGTTTGCTTGCACTGACTCATAGTGCATACTTAGTGCACAGGCACCCTGACTATGTCAGGTGTGTGTAACCGTGTTGACAGCAGCTAGACAATTTGCTTTTGTGGTGTGAGTGTGTGTGAGTGTGTTGGTGCTAATGGGTGAGTGAGTGAGTGAGTGAGTGGGTGGGTGAGTGAGTGAGTGGGTGGGTGAGTGAGTGAGTGGGTGGGTGAGTGAGTTGGTCACATTCAAGTAGGTTTGTGAGGGTGACGGTGCAAGTGTGTAGTTGTTGCATTGCCACTGTAACCAAGTGCTACCTATTGGAGTCTCAGTGATGCTTCATAGCAGAATGTTATTATTTATATGAGTGTGGAGGCTGTGCCTAGTTGTGCGTGAGGGTGGAGAGTGTGTGGGTGTCACTAGGTGTGGCTTAGCATGCCTCATATGAAACTTGGTGAAGGGGAAAGGTGTGCATTGATCTGTTCAGGAACTTGGCTACTGTTCTCTGGGCTGGTGGAATCCTGGAGAGAGAGGGAGAGTGAAAGAAAAAGAAAGAAAGGGAGGGAGAGTGAGAGAGGAAAGAGAGAGAGAGAAAGAGTGCATGTGAGAGAGAAAGAGGTGGTGTGTGATCATTAATTTCAACACCCCTGAACCTGGTCCTACACTGTCTGCATTCATACAGTGAGGCCTCTTCCCTCTCATGCATTAATGTTTTCCTGCTATTCATTTGGACTTCAACCTTGAAGCCGTAGCGGTGTAATGATGTCGTTGCATAATAAGTTTCATTTGTGGGGCTCCTTCTAAGGTTTCATCTTTCAATGAAAGGATACTATGTTCTCAGTCTTGCAGTGCCTGCTTCACATTTTTATGTTTCAACATCCTCTCTCTCTCTCTCTCTGACCCTCATCATAGCTTGAGTTAGATGTGCTATGTGAGTCAAGTGTTAGTATCAGCTAGGAAATGGGGATTGTTATCAAGAGGTTGATACCAGCAGGATTAGTTTGGGGAAGATTGCTCTTAATAGTGTTCGTATCAGGAGGATTCTGGACAATATATGTCAGAATACTAGCAGAAGGGGATTAATATATGTTGGGTAAATGTCTGTAAGGTGATAGGATCAGTAAGAGGAGAGATAGTGTCAGGAAAATGTTAGAATCAGGAGAGAAGCACTGAGTATCATGTGTTTGCGAGAATGAAAGAGTCAATGAAATGTTCACTGCTTGTACATCACCGTCCATTTTTCGTGCTGTGTTCACGTCGTCCATTTTCTGTGCTGTGTTCACATGGAGCACCCAAGATGACACTGTCAGGCTGCGTAGGTTGTAGAACCAACTGATGACATGTACATGTATGTAGCTGCAAGTCATTGTGTTTTGTCTGTAGGATAATTGCTTGACCTTTTCCTTAGCTATAAGTATTTTTAGCTGATAGTGTAATCACTAGACACGGTCCTGGGGTGTTGTGCAATTGTGCTGACATAATGAAAGTCTGAGCATGCTCAGTTTCTATGCATCACTGCAGCAGCAATGAAGCATACAATTGAGGAAGCTATTTGCTAGTTTGCCTGTCAAGATTACCAAGGTAGATTTCTACTTCATTTAAAGCAAGTGATCACCATGATTCATGACTGCTAATCAAAGCTAATTCTGTTCTTGATAGTTGAGAATAGTAAACACTTAAATGACATGAATAGAACTTACATGCGAGGCCAACTTCATGGAATAGAAACTTTCGTGAGACAGTCAAGACAATTAACCACATGGAATAGAGACTTACACGTGCCACATGGAATAGGGACTTACATATTAGACAGACTTTAGTTGTTCCAAATGACAGCAATTTTTTTCCCTGTCTTTCAGAACAGACATTTTTGTACATCTTGATCAAAGTGACTGACTGATTTACTTACTTCCCTAGAGTTTAGTAGTAGCACACTGTTTTGATATGCACCTCCACACTGTATCAGCATCAACATGCGCTGCCATTCAAGTGCCTCGCAGCCAGGATTTAAATTGACCATAATGTCCAATTTAGGGTTAGCTATCAACCATATTTAATTGCTGTGGTGTGGCAAAGGAATGTAGATGGCTTGTGTGATCTCAATTAGTAATAACAGTGACGTCAGTTTGACCTGAATGTGTGTCAAATTTATAGAGATTTTTTCCCCATATCCTTTTTTCCCCTTCCCCCTCTCCACTTGCTTCTCCCCCTCCTTCCCCCCTCCCCCCCTCCCCCCCTCCCCCCCTTCCCCCCTCCCCCCCTCTCTCTCTCCTCACAGTAAAAATGTAGTGTACAACTATACTGATGCAGAGGCCAAGGTGCGTGAGGCGACCTCTAACGACCCCTGGGGTCCTAGTAGTGCCGTAATGTCTGAGCTGGCAGACTACACGTTCCATGTGCAGGCCTACAGCATGGTCATGGGTATGGTCTGGAAGAGACTCAACGACCACGGCAAGAACTGGAGACATGTGTACAAGGTAATATCTGGGATCTCCAGTGATTTACAACATGTGTGCCTGAGGACGAATGTGCCATCATGTGGAGGGAGATGTGTGTTAATAGTGTCCTTGGTGCATGATCCATGTAGCCAAACTACTCATGGTCATTCTGAGAATATGTCTGGGCAATTTTTTCCCCTTACACTGCCCATATAAGGCATTGTTGTACGTCTATGTAGTGATTAAATCTTGCATGGCAACACACAGTTCACATCACTGTTACCTTAGCTGTGTACAGTTAGATAAATAGGAAACATCAGAATCTCCATCACATACACTTGCATTCATTGCACCCCACCCTATTCCCACTCAACCCCTTTCCCTAATCGTTACTGTTACTAGCGCACAATTGCGGCCTTTGGCCGCATTGCTTGCTAGGCCCACCTTTGGTGTGCTGTGGTCACAAAATTGTTTTAAGTAAGAACATGTCTTATGGGAGGACATGATTTTCTTGATCATATGCCTTTCAGGATGACATGTTATGATAGCATATGTGTTGAGGGAGGTCATGCTTTATTGTAGGAAATGTCTTATGGGAGGTCATGTATTGGTGGTGTGCATGTTTTCAGGATGGCATATCTTACAATATGTTGTGTTTTACTGAAAGACATGTCTTACTGGAGGTCATGTTTTACTTGAGGGTAGGTATTATAGGAGGGCATGTATTGCTGTTCAAGATGTCGTACTGGTGTGCATGTTTTACAGGAGGGCACATCTTACAGCATGATTTGTGATTTGTTGTACAGAGGGACGAATCTTATATGAGGACAGGTTTGACTGGAGGGTATGTCCTATAGGAAGTCATGTATTGCATGAGGGCATGTCTTACAGGTGGACTTGTCTTGTAGTACTACATGTAATATGAGTGGACATGTATTGTTCAAACACATGAAGTTAAGTAGGATATGTCATGCTAGAAGGCATGTCATGCTAGAAGGCATGTCCAAGCAGAGGACAGGTTTTATAGGATGGCATGATATGCTGGTGGGCATGTATTACTGGAAGATATGTGTTAGTGGTGGTTGTCTTTCATAGGACATGTGTAGTAGGTGGGCAGGTCTGTGCAGAAGCAACCATTTAAGCTGCTGTGAGTTTAGGCATCTGGTTGTTGTTTTTTTTTCTACAGTTTAAAAAAAAATCATAATGCTATGTCAGTGGCTCTTAGCAATAAGCTCTTTTGGCACACTAATTTTGCTTTCTTGCAAAACTAATCCTCCTGTGAAATTCTTGATGGTAATTATTTTGGTTGTACAGGAAATTAATTTAGTTTCACAGGAATAGTGGTGAGTGGAGGTTTGAGGGGGGGGGGGGGGGGGGGAGGAGGAAGGTGGTTAGTGGGAGTACAGAATTCTGTACCTCCAGCAGCTGTCCAGAAGCAGTAGTCCCTTGCAGCGGTAGGATTTCATGGAACATTTCTTCATAGTTCCTATTTTTTTCTCTTTAAATTGCTTATAGGTTTTTTTTCTTGTTAACTTGGGGGCCATGTTGAAATGACTAAGGTCTCTTTGATGTGGTATCTGAAAGGCTGTGTATTCCCTTTGATATAAATAAAATGGGGATGAGGAAGAGCCTTTTTGGGGCTTCTTTCAGTCACTACACTTGAACAATGGATGTGGTTTGGAAGAATGGGACATAGGAGGTTACTTTCGCTTATCTGAATATCACATCTGCCAATTTTCAACTGGATCCTTACAGCCATTTTGCAGATTATTGTATACTATAAATAAATATATAAACACCACTAGCTCTATTAGTATAAGATGGTTACATTTAAACAATTTTATTTGTTTATTTTTGTTTTTATTTTGTTATTTAATTTTTTTTTATTTATTATCTGTGAGAGCTACCTTTTAAAGTTGCCTTGTTATTGTTGGGCTGATCAAACTTCCTCTTTCCAATGGGAAGAAGGTCTTCCAAGTTTGATTCCTGGTCATGATTTTTCTTTCCTTAATTTCTTCCCAGTGGAAATTCAGTAAATTTGTAAGTCAACATAAATCATTATTAAGTCAAAACATTAAGTCATAAGAGAGCAGATTTTTGGCTGGAAATGTCCAGTCTTGTTATTTTATCTCTTTACTATTTTTTTTTTAATTATTTTTTATTGCTGAATTCTTCCACTGTCCATTTTGAAGATTTTTCACCTGTACTTCATGAATAAAGTGGGAAGTGCTAGTTGATTGATCACATGATGCTTACTTCCTGTTGGTGTGTGTGTGTGTGTGTGTGTGTGTGTGTGTGTGTGTGTGTGTGTGTGTGTGTGTGTGTGTGTGTGTGTGTGTGTGTGTGTGTGTGTGTGTGTGTGTGCATGTGAAGGCTCTGGTGGTGCTGGAGTACCTGATCAAAGCTGGGTCTGATCGGGTCTACCAGCAGTGCAAAGAAAACCTTTTCTCCATACAGACTCTCAAAGACTTCCAGTACACAGACAAGGATGGCAAAGACCAAGGAGCCAATAGTAAGCCAGCAAGGGTGGGTGTGATCAAATATGCACCTGTTTCCTCATCTTTGGTAAAGTGGCACAATAACTTTCACAACGCTTGTAGAATACAATTCTTGATGTTTACATGTTGTTGATGCCTGGTTGTGTGGTTAGAATCAATCGATAGAGTTTATGTTAACAAACACTCTCCTGCTGCTGTTATAGTTCGGGAGAAAGCCAAGAACATGGTGGCTCTTCTGAAGGATGAAACAAGACTAACTGAAGAGAGGAAACGAGCTATGCAGGCAAAGGAAAGGCAAAGAGGCATCGGAAGTGAAGGCTCAGATCCTGGGGCTGCACCAAGGAAAAGGTAAGAGAACATTATAATCCCCAAGTTATATGTTAGAAGAATTTTGTATAAACTGGCCAGTGAATTCACTAGACTGAATTCACCACTACACTGAACTCATGGTTGTATATATGTACCTGCCTATGTGGCTAATGTATTGCCCAACCCTTGGACATAGAGATGAACTTGGCATGCATACACAACTTAACCCGGGGAGTAACCTGGGCAACATTAGAACCCCAGCCTAGGGGGAGTACTTTGGGGGCCTCAGGACCCAATAAACTGGAGACTAAGTGGGTACAGTGAGTTTATCCCAACCCAAAAACTGGTCAATATTACATTTAATGTTAATTATCTCTGTTGAAATTGACTTCAGAAAAATTCTAAGAAAATGGGCATTAGCCTTGCCACTACACCTACCCTTAATCCAATTTCATCTGCCATCTGTCTCTGGAAGTACCTTTTTAGTTGTCAAATATGCTTAGCATTACAGATGGACAGATGGACAGACATAATACTTTATTCTCTTTTTTTTTATATAATCGATGGTGCTATCCATGTCAGTGAAAATAACTTTACAATGTTGTTGCAGCTGTTCTCATGCTTCATCCTATTGGATGTGTTTGTGAAGTTTTGATAGAAGAAGTGAAAAGTCAAATCATCATTAAAATTCTAATTTTGTTGGTATTCCTGGCAGATACTTGCTATAATGTTTCCCTTAGTGCACAAGTTTTCTTTTTAAATGTTTTTAAAAATTTTTATCCCAGGCAGTTGTAGTTGGTCGTACATGTCTGATTCACAAGGCAGGAAAGGACAACGATATCTACACTTACCTATCAAACTGAAATCACTAACATATTTATTTATTTATTGAATATATGTGCATCATAAAGCCCTGACAAATATGTAATTGTCCATTATTCTTAACTGGAAATTGACTTATCCAAACATATAACATGTGAATACTCATTATCCTTAACTCTAACCTTCAGTAGTTACCATAAAAACATGATGCCAATTAGCATAAACCAATGTCAACTGAAAGGATATGTTGCAGTCTCAACAGTTAAGGTACAGAGGGCTAGGACTAGGATGTGTATGCATGCAAAGTTAGTGAGTGATTAGTTAATTGAAATGCACAACAACAAAAAATGAGTACACTTGATTGTATTGTGTGTGTATGTATGTATGATGGTGTTCACTGTCTGTGTGTGCAGGGTCCACATAGTTGATCCAGCTGAGGGATCTCTTTCTCCTGACAGCACTCAGTGAGTAGATTGCTTGGAGTTGTACCACACGCCCATGGGCCATGCATGTGGCAAGGTTCAAGGATTAGGATGTGTAAATGATGAAGTCAAACTGTCCGTCCACGGCTCCCATGAGTGTATTTAGATGTGTTGTCGTGATTGTGCCAGTGGCAATGTTGTACTCATTGTAATCACACCGGCACAGCCATGGGTAGGCCCTGGGTGGCTATGTAATCATCTGATAAAGTGCCTAGCATGCATTAATCGTAGGCCCAACATTGTAAAGTTGTCTACCCATTGTTTTTGGTACTTCAATCTGTCGCTGTAATTTACACCAGTGTGCACAGCGCTAGCTATTAGTTGAGAAGTGCTACATGGTGAACAGTGTTACCACACCTTACCTCTTGTCGTGTCTTCTGTGAAATGTGTTAATTACAATCCCAGCGCAAAAAGACAACTTCGTTATTTACAGACTAGGTGTTATTTCCAGCATGCCCAATAACCTCTCTCTTATCTGCTTCAAGCATTGCCATAACGCTGCATATGTGGTTACTATGCTATTGTAGGTCATCAGGTCAAGGGTTCATCCAGCCTGTGGAGCAGGCTCGACCTGGAGACCCCAATGAGGAGGACCTTCAGCTGCGGCTAGCCATCCAGCTCTCCAAACAGCAAGCACAAGAGGAGGAGAGAATAAAGTAAAGATGGGTCCAGTGGGGGTGCACTTAAGGAATTAATTGGAAGAGAGAGAGAGAGGGTGTACAATTGGGGAATTAATTGGAGTAAAGGGGAGGAGACGTTGTGCAATTAGGGAATTAATTGGAATTGAGGAGAGGGATGTAATTAGGGAATTAACTGGAAGAGAAGGTATACAATTAAGGAATCAATTAGAAGAGAGGGGGTGTACATTTAGGGCATTAATTGGAATAGAGGTGAGAGGGGGTTTGTATAGAAGTAGAGGGAGACACAAGCTAGTTATTTTGTCTTCTGAACTCTGTGTCTAAGTGGTGTATTTGCCAGGGTTGTTCAGGTTGCATTACTTTATCATATATTGAGAGCCCAGGGCTTACGTAACACAGCATATTATGCTATGTTTGCATTGCAACTTTTGTCATTACTCTGCTCATTGATTTCACCTCACGCATGTTGGTGGTGGAGCCCTGTGTCATTGTATGCTGTTGCTCACCATTCTGTCCCTCATGTAGGGATCAGGAGGAGGAGAGTTTGAAGGCAGCGTTGGAGATGTCCAAGGCAGAGTGTAATACTAATAGTAATGGTGTGGAGGGAGAGGAGGAGGAGGAGGAGGAAGGGGCCACTGCCGGGGGCGACCTGCTATTAGACTTCAGCTCATCAGGTGAATAGAAAGATTGAGAGAGGAAGAATAGAGATATAGAGAAGAGGAGGAAGGAAGGAGTGTGGGGGGGGGGGGGGAGGGGATGGAAGGAGTGGGGGGGGAGGGGATGGAAGGAGTGTGGGGGGGGAGGGGATGGAAGGAGTGGGGGGGGAGTGGATGGAAGGAGTGGGGGGGGGGAGGGGATGGAAGGAGTGGGGGGGGAGGGGATGGAAGGAGTGGGGGGGAGGGGATGGAAGGAGTGGGGGGGAGGGGATGGAAGGAGTGGGGGGAAGGGATGGAAGGAGTGGGGGGGAGGGGATGGAAGGAGTGTGGGGGGGAGGGGATGGAAGGAGTGTGGGGGGGGAGGGGATGGAAGGAGTGGGGGGGAGGGGATGGAAGGAGTGTGGGGGGGAGGGGATGGAAGGAGTGGGGGGGGATGGAAGGAGTGTGGGGGGGAGGGGATGGAAGGAGTGTGGGGGGGGAGGGGATGGAAGGAGTGGGGGGGGGAGGGGATGGAAGGAGTGGGGGGGGGGAGGGGATGGAAGAGAAGGTGAACGTGGGAAAGTATAGAAAGGAGGAAAAGGGAGGGAGATGATAAATGGGGAGGAGGGTGGAGAGGAGGAGGGAGGGCACACGTGAAAAAAAAAAAGCGTTTACACTAACAGTGCTAGTTGAATGATTATATTCTGTTTATTGTGTAGGTGTTGGTGACCCCTGGAGCTCAAACACCTCAGAGATGCCCCCCTCCTATGATGCAATCACAGGTTCTGCCCCCTCTGGTCCCATGCAGCCAGACCCCTGGGGACTTGGCGGCATCACCAGCACTGCTCCCCTCACAGCTGGCTCCTCCAGTGTGTCAACTGGCTTGGCAGGTCCTAACCTGCTGGGCCCAGACCCGTGGGGCGTCTCTGTCCCAGCCGCAGCTGGGGCGTCTTCTACAGGTGTCCCCAGTCAGGCCACCCAGAGCAGTCTTGGCAGTGTAGAGTAAGTCTGCCAGTAATGGATGGGGAAGGTGGGGGAGGGGGGGGGGGGGGGTGTTCAATGCATGATGTGGGATATGTATTGTAAGGAGTGAAGATTACATTTAATGTAGGCCATTGTGAGCATATGAGAATACAAATTCCCATGCTAGATTCTGTATTTGGAAGTATGCATTCCCACACTACACCTTATGCACTCCCACACTACACCTTATGCATTCCCATTTTTACTTTTTCTTTTAGTAAGTAGACATTCTACATCTCTATGTGAGGAGGCAAGATGTGTGTGAAGGGGGTGGGGAAGTCCTGCGTGTGTGTGTGTGCGTGAGTGAGTGGCTGAATAGTTCTGTTCTTGGACTAACGACCCCAGGATTGTGTGTCAGGTGTGTGTGACCATGTTGATGGTAGCTAGACAATTTGCGTTTTACATTTTGTGCACCAGGGGAAACTTGACCCGCCCACTACAAGTTGCATTAAAAGAAACCACCCATTATTAAACTTGCCACAGATTATTTTGCTAGAACTATTATTATCGTCATTGTCATTTCAATATACACCAAGACCAGCTGTGACCTTCAATTTTTTTCTTAAAATGTGGTACTATTTCTAAGTGTGTTTTCTTTCTCATACTACCTTATTTCCTCTGTCTCTCTCTGTGTGCATACTGCAGTCCGTGGGCCACTTCGCTTGCACCTACATCCTCCACTGATCCTGGAGCTGTGCCTCCTGTCCAACCTGACCCCATAGCCTCCTTTAACCCATTTGACCTCTCCACTTTGGACTCCAACCTCCCATCTGATGCCAGTACTCCTTTCAACTTTGCCACTGATACGGCTGGGGAACAGGTGAGCATGTGCTTGCATCTTCTTCCTGGGTTTACCTCCGGCACATATAGTTCTACCTTCCATACCATCTTTTCTGCGTTTCCCTTTTCTGTTTCGCATATTTTTATTCTCACTCCTTTACTGTCTTCTAATTTCCTTCCTGT
>OZ017786.1:7621182-7631182 GCA_963969325.1 Lycopodina hypogea | reverse complement strand
TGTGAAGGTGAAGTTGATTTATATATTGTGATTGATTATGTTAGTATAGAAGGCAAAAAAAAGAAGAAAGAAAATAGGTGAAAAAATAATGTAGACATGAAATGACAGAAACCACAATACAACAACCCAAACATTCCACAGTATAAAGACAAGTGGTCACCAGGTGATCTCAAGGGGTGGGTTTAAAGGTCAGTGTCCAGAGTAGATGGGCTCATTGACTGGGGACTTCTTGGAAGATGTTCGACTCAATGGAAGTTTCTCATATGATGAGGTCTTTTTACGACTGGAAAAAGAGAGAAAAATTTTTTAAGACTCTTGGGAAGTGAAACAATAATAGAGACACTCAATACTGTGCTAGTGTACTGGACAGTGGCAATGTGGTGGGCAGAGGGTGGGGCGAAAGGTGGAGGAAAAGACTGACTCTGAATGAACGTGTTCTTGTTTTTTTTGCTGACAATTTTTACATCTATGCTAAAGCGACATAACACTATATCAGGATATGAGTATTCCAACCATCCACATCCATCCATCCATCCATCCATCCATCCATCCATCCATCCATCCATCCATCCATCCATCCATCCATCCATCCATTCCACCCCCCTCCCCTCCATCTTCCTCCCTCCCCTTCTCTCCACATCCTTTCTCTTCCCTGCCTTTCTGTTTGGTCATGTTCGACACACAATTAATTGAATAAAGAATATCTGAACTATTCTTCGTTCAGCAATATGAAGCTCTTTCACTCTCCTCAGCAATTGAAACACAACTTTGTTGGGATTAAAGGTTTGGTGCATGATCCTATAGCAACCTTGAAACAAACAGATAGATACAAGCATCCACAGCTAGTCACAAGTTAAGTCTGTTTTCAGTCTAATAATGTATTGGAGTCAACAGTGAAGCTACCAGATGATCGACCTGTGATGCTAGTGTTACGTACTGGAGTTACTAACACAGACAGTTTGAAGAGTTACTATAAAGACTTACACACAGTTCCAGTACAGGGAGCATCCCACTAGTGTCAGAATCAACAATACAACTACACAAAACAACAAACAAGTAAACAATAACAACATGTGATAGCAACATAGCAACAGCAGTGATCACCAAATATTCACCATGCGGACTTACATGCACAATAGTTACATTCTACAAGGGAAATAGTCTCCCCCGCTAGACAGACACAGAGACAAGCTAGCTGTCTCTTCGCAAAGAGATTCCATGTTGCTCCCACACCAAGTGGTGAGGTATAAGGGTGTGTGTACTCACACATAATATGCAGTGCAGTGCAGTGCACCAGGAATTTAATATTATTTGGTACAGAAATTTAATATTATTTGGTCCAGGAATTTAATATTATTTGGTACAAAAATAATCGAGGTCCTTCTCTTCAGACTTAACAATACAATACATACGAATTATGCAAGTAAATACGTTCTTACAGTGTTACAGTATTACAGTGTTACATAGTGTAACAGCAATGGATGGATGTAGCAGTCTAATGTGTACTTACAGATGCAGATGAGGGTAATGGTAATGTAGAAGATTTGCTGTGGAATACACGTCTACAAAATAACAAACACACTGTTGATCAAATAATAGTCAACACCTTCCACAATCACTAGTGCAAACTCTGACCATGGTCATCGCCCTGCTGCTTGCCTGGCTATCTCAGAGATAGCCCCAGGCCATCTGTGACCAGCTCACAGGAATATAGAAATGCCTTGCACACTTACACAGAAGCCAGACTCTCCACTGTTGGTGTATTGGCATTTGACAGACACAATTGGAAGCCCAGAAGCAAATACGAAAATATACCAAGGCATACAGTAGACCAACAGACACGCAATAGAACCAACTAAAAAATCTCAGGGACAATGAGAAAATACTTGGAAATAATATAAATTCAGTGTAGTGTAGAGCATATTATTCCAAACAACTTCATCTTGTTAATGAAAATGTCCATCACAAAGCAGTTGCTGTCCTATGCAGGCACATTCCACTCTCCTACAAAACATGCTCAAAACATGCTCAAAACGCACAGCACATTATGCAGCTTGCGTTTTACCTGTGAGCTAATAGAGTAAAGGTCAACTATACCTGGATGGATATTCCGTGATTTTGGACAGACAATTGACGTGCATGTCAGAAACAGTTAACAATATCACACATTTAAAACACAAAACCACCCCACCCCATATATTACAATTCCACAAACCTGCTTTTTCTCGCTGAATTTATACAGATTCTTGCAGAATAATGGTTTTACGCTGCCCATGGGGCAATTAGCATCACTGGGACAGTTTCGTGGATTTTCTGACTTGGACTGACAGAATTTTCCTCGGGGGCATATTTCGCAAGAAGAACTACCAGGGTTGACCTGGTAGTAACCATGTGGACAGTTGGCGCAGTAGAGTTGTGTCTCAGAGAAATCTCTGTACGTCCCTGTGGAGGGAGAAACAAGAGACAATGCATTTTCAGCATTAAGCTGTTGAAGAAAAAAATTCTATTGGTATGGATTGTTAAAAGCAAAACATACATGGCATTGAAACATTTTTTCTAGTTAAAAAACTGATTGTACAATAAAGTAAAAAATGATGTCATTAGCCATTCAATATGCAATGAGGAAAACTACTATTTGATAATAGTTACTTGAGAAAAAACAACTACAATTTTTTATCATGGACAAATAGAGAGAGATAGTATGTTTCACTAAACGCTATTGAACTAAATGAAAAAGCTTCAAGCTGCAGTCCTTCATTTCTATATATAGGCACATAAACAACCATGTTAAAAGCAATTGAAGTCTTGCATTTTTAACTGTAGTCATACTTGTATAAATACAAATTTATTACATAACTTTTACATATGATAACACAGTGGTACTGTCAATTGTAAAACTAAACCTAATTGACAACCAACTCAGGTACTACAGAATCCGTAATTGCTCCATATAAGGAGTTCTAGTGAAATTTTATCCCCACATAGGCTGAGGCAGGATGCCTATCATTGTCTTTTCATTTTCTCTCAGAATACCTTTCCTCTTTCTGTGAGCTTATGCTACTATATAAAAAAAGAAGAAAAAAAGAAAAGAAGAAAAAAAAGATTAATAAAGAAAAAGGATTTTCGACCGTAAAGTTCTGCACATGCTCAGTAGTTGGATGTAGGTTTGCTGACTCACCAGGGTTGCAACTCCGGCAGGAGAACGAGCTCTCAGGTTCACTGCCAGCATCACATGGCGAGCACTGGTCACATCCTTCATGACTACAGGAGATAGGAACAGTCACAGTGTGAAGGCACTGCAGTAGACACTGACATATGGAGTGTTGTAGCTTTGCTACATGTGCCTATATTTATACTTGGCTGCAGGGGTTGCCAGCACATTCTAGCTCATTCTTCTGAGCTACCGTTTCCCTGATCAACCCCACCTCCACCACCACCTCCACCACCGCCACCACCACCTCCACTACCACCACCACCACCCCCACCTCCACCACCGTGTGCATAGCCTGAAGCTAGCTAAGTGATATGTACAGTATGGCTCAAGCAATTGCTTTAACGTTTGAATAAATTGATTAAAATCTTTAAACATTGTAAATTAGTAGTCCAAGAAAATCAAATCCACAATTAGTCAAATGTAAAAACAACAAGAAGTCCCTCAATCCAATGGAGACTATAGAGGCACAATAATATATTAAATATTTTGTCCGTACTTTATTGTCCCAAATATTTTTGAGAAGGTAATTGAAGAAATTTTTCTGGTTCTCTTGTCTTCCTTACAACTTGAACTTTCAATTTTATATCCACCACAAGCTTTTATAGTTCTAGTACATTATTATCCATATACAGCAAAATTCTCTATAATACATGCAACCTTCAATAATAACTTCCACTATTCCATTCTTCTGGAATCAAATTGTACCTTGAAATTTAGACTCGATTCCATTATCTGTGTATGCATTTTCAAAAATGTAATTAACATTCCAATGATAATTCACTCTAAATCTCAGGCATTCCCCATACAGGATTCCATGCAGACGCACCATCTAACCTGATGATTACCCTGACCAAATAATCCTCCTAGTCATTAAAGTTTGGACTAATTATGTTTCTAGTTATAAACACATACCACACTAATTGAATAATACACAGGAACTCCTGATTAACTACAAACTGGTGTAGGAGTATATACATGTAGTGTGTTACTGTTCAATTAATGACTTACTCGCAGATATGTCCATCGGAACATTCTGTACACACCTCACTGCCATATTTAGAAGAGTATGTTCCTACAAATAGAGCACACAAAGGAAGGTAATATTGAAGACTCTATGAATTACTATTATCAAGTTAGGTGGAAAATTCTATTTTAGTGAGGATATTATTTATTCATGTTTGTGTGGTGTGTATACAGAGACATTGAAATATAACAATTTTTGGAAATGTATCTGTGAATTTCATAATAAATCAGATTTGTTTTGCAAGCACTGAAACAGATGTTTGCATGACTTATGCTCATACACCACACTACTCAATCATTGGGCATACTTTGCAAATTGCATGCATGCTCCCGATATCTTGTCAGAAAAACTCACAAAAAAAAAAGTGAATGAAAACCCTCCATCAAAACTTATATTAGAGAGATTTTATAGCCACTGATAGCTTAATGTCCTTGCATTGTCTGACATGCACACACCTATTGCACAAGGGTTGCAGGTCAGAGGGTTCGTTGAAGTGGTACCAGGAAGGCATGCACTGCACGTACTGCAACCTGTGACACTAGAACATGAACAAGTAGAGACACACACACAAGAGAGAGAGAGAGAAAGGAGGGAATATGGAGGTCAACTCTACATTATAGGTCAAGGTTGAAAGGACATAACTTGTTTCGATAGTAACTATCATCTTGTAATACAATTACAATCAAAATCAGAGCTCTGGCAAATGAAATCATAGTTCTGGCATGACTCTGGGCTGAGGCGTGAGCACAAGTAGTTCTCAAGTCACAGGTGTGCCATTTAGATAGGAATACACTGAAGTTGAACCCACTTAGATGCATGATGCTGATAAGTTGCGTATGGACAAATTACAAATTTGTCTTTACAGAGAATGTGTCCTTTTACCAGCCATGTCCTTTGGGGGAAGAGTGAAAGAGACTTCCCACAACATGAATGATCTTTTACCAAACCAATTAATATTGCTGATTGTCCATGCCGTGTTTCCCCTTATCATGTAACTACTTTACCTAGCGCATGATTGTATGAGACTTAAGCTGAACTTACTTGCAAATATATCCGTCCAAGCAAGGAGCACACTTCCTGGATCCTTCCTTGTCAGCATACGTACCTAAAGTGCAACCAAACTAACGCCACATGGCTAAAGTGCCCACCCATGCACAATCAACACACAACAGGAATTATGTAATGCTAAAGAAACGTTCAAATTCAAACAAAAAATGTGTCAAACACTAATTTAACATCCACAGTCACTTTGGTTGGCCTCAGTGGACTGGTGGTGAGTCACAATCATGAAGTTGGCAGTTGTAATAGCTCCTCAGGCTAGTCAATTCAAAACAAGATGGTCAACAGCAACTCCGAATACACATCACTATAGTAATAGAGTACACAGACTACCAAGGACACCCAAACAAACATACTCAAAGATGGGTTTAGAAAAATGGATGAAGTAAGGGATATCAAATTGAGTGTAATCGTATTTCATTCTGACACTATTATACTATACTTCACGATTTGTTTGTCTGATGTGCAGACTCTAATTCATTCCAAACCGCAGGAGGGATCATGTTTGTTTAATTAATGAGATTAGTGTCAATAATCCTTAAATATTACATCAAGCTAACTGAATAAGTTCGTTACTTTAGGTGGCCAACCAAAAACAAAAACAAAAAAAAAAAAACAAAAACAAAAACAAAAAAACAAAAACAAAAAAAAAAAATAACACCAATAGGGCAGGATTTTTGCTAGTTCATTATAATCCCATAATCATACAAATAAATTTATTCTCACAGAAACAATTCAGTGATTGGACGATTGTATTCCTCTTGTTTAATCATGACAAGGTAAGCATCATTCTATGCCTAAAGGTGTTTATGTGGTCAATGGTTGCTGGGTGGAGGCTGCGTGCGCGGTTCAGCTATTACAATTTAGTGATGAGTATATTGAAGACACTATTACTCCAAGGATGGTAAGCATTTAAGGAGGGTCCGATCATGATACTATAGATCACAAGATGGCAACACACCTTATTTGTACACCTCACACAGGTTTTCCTCACCTCTCTCACACTTTACACAGCTCTTTTTCCCCGAGGAGTTGGAGTACGTCCCAGACCCACAGGCAGTACAAGAAGAGGCTCCAGAGCTGCACGAGAACAAAAATACACACACACACCAGCGATCAGTTAGTCTCTAGCTCCACCCACCAGAGATCAAATACATCTCTAGTCCCATCCAGCAGTGATCATATATATCTCTAGCCCCACCCACCAGTGATCAGTTACGTCTCTAGCCCCATGCACCACCAACTCCCAGACAGATCCAAATTGCCCAGATGCTAGCTCAGCACCACATTATGTACAGTGCCCTGACATCATGTGGCCAATGGTGAGATGGCCTTGGTCAAACTGCCGCTCTCACTCACAATGATGAGCATGGCAATGTCGTGATGCTTACTAGGTCCAGCCTCCTACAATGGATATAGCCATCATGTAGAGTTCTCAGATAATCACTATGTGGGAACTGGTCAGAAAAAAATCCCAGCCCTAACCCACAGCAATCTCACTATAATTTGCAATTATTGCCCACTAAATCCATCCTCCTCCCTCCTCCCACCTCCCAACAGAGTTCTGCCTATGGGCAACAATCATCTTCAGCAGTGGTTGATGGAGATATGAAAAAAAAAAGAAGAAATAAGCACCGTTGGATAAAGATGCTGATGTACAATTCAAATATTGTCTAATATCACACTTATGGGGGGGAGGGGAGGGGAGGGAGGTGTGGGGGGAGAGGGAGGGAGGGGCTTGATGGCCATGTATGGTTGACTAGAGATGAAATGCCTGAGGGCGACAAGTCCTTCATAAAAAAATTAGAACGAAACTACAGTAATAATTACTGAGTGCTTTGTGTGCATGAATGTGTAATACATACCATTGCTTAACACACACACACACACACACACACACACACACACACACACACACACACACACACACACACACACACACACACACACACACACACACACACACACACAATAGCTGTAAATATGCTAGCACCTAGAATCAGTTCCAAACTATGGAACCAAATAATCTTACATCTATTGCCTGACAATAGTCAGGCCAAAAATGATTATGGCTGTGATTACATCTGTGCTGGATTCACAGCAGGTAATGAAAACAGTAGACATGGATGGTAGTCATTCAAAACCTGTTGCTCTTCCCATTCATCCACAATTAATGTTCTACTCCATTTGAAACCTGATCAGCTGGAATCTCAGAGACTATAGACTGCAGCAGTTCACAGGAGGATGTAGAGGAACACAAGTCAACATGCGTACATGCATGTTTCCATAGACATTTCTATATGTCACATGTGCATTGTATATATGAATGATGAGCTGCCAGATGGAGAAGTCTGTGATGGACACGTCTTGCTCACAAGGTGAGACCATTCCTTTGACACTATCCCTATCCCTAGCCCTATCCCTACCCCTTGCCTGTGACTGATGCCAGTTCCAATAATGGAACTGCAGAAGAGGAATCAATCTTGTGTTGATCACAGCCTAAAAAAATAGGAAGATCTTTACCATGCAGTTCCTCATACATTGTGGACAAGATGATTCCAGTGTAACTACAGGTTATTTTAATCCATATCATCTCTGCATATTTGCAATGATTCTTCGTTCACCATTGATTTCTAACACAGGAATGGTAGAGTTTCCTCAGCCTCCTCTTCCTTCTGCCCCAACAACAAAGTGTCGAGGTTCTACAGTTCAGTGAACAGAGAAACATACAATTGCTGGACATAGCATAGAGCGAGTGCACCCACATACTCACACGCTATTGTAGATATGAACACAATTTCAATTTTCAATATAATTGACCTAGACAGTGTATATAGTACTCTACTCTTGTAGTTCAAAGTTTTCAAGCTGAAGGATTCTTTTTTGGAGTTGCAGTAGCAACTATTTCTATTAGATCATCTACTTATGGCCCCAGGTGTTAGTGCTTCACTTCTCAGCTCTGAGAGGAGAGTGAAGGGAAATTTAAATTGAAATGTAGCGTGCTTTTTGGACTGTCACACTATTCCTCAGCTGTTACTCAGTCAAGTCAAATTACAAAACAAAAAATAAAAATATAAAAAAAAACAACAAGAAAGTAACAACATAAATAAAAACAACAAACAATTTCATAAAATTATAAGGAATTATTGCAGTACAACTCCACTTCCAATGAATGCTCTGTTGGGGAATGTTCCTTGAGCTCATCCAAGTTGATTTCCAAAGAACTGGCCTATTCCGATAACTGACAGTGGAATAGACCAGAGAATATTACTTATGTGATCAAACATCAAGGAGCTCAGCCCCTGGGCTACTACTAGTTCATATGAGTGACAATGTTGTATGATATTGTAGTAAACTCTCGTTAACAGCTGCATGTACATGCACAACAAAACTTAATCTGTATTGCAAAATTATTTGAACACATCACTCAAGCTTCAGTGTAAATGGGGAATTTTCGGCACAAGAGTTCACAACGGCTACCATATATGGTTAATTAGAACTTGATTCCACAATACACGCAGCAGCTGTTGTGTGACCAAATTTATCGGAAGCAAAAACAGCTTCAGCACAGAGAGAAGACTGTACAAGATGTCATAAGGGTCTTCTTCTCCTACTATTATTTTTTTAATGACGGTATGGAAGTCCTTATTGTATGTACTGTATCTACACATACTCTATTGGTGTCTTGAGCATGTCAGAGAGATCAAGATCTTCTGACATGGGCAAGGCATTTGTCCTAAAAGGTCAAACAAGATGTTTCAGTCCAAAGATTTATATTTTTTTAAATCTAGAAAAACACGACATTTTATGAAACAACCATGATTGTTTACCTGAGTAAAAGCTCTGCTATTTGCATAAATGTGATGGTGATTTGGTGCAGAGGAAGTAGTGAGAGTATACCTCTTACGTACATTACAGATGGAGTTAGTTAATTGAGATCTATGAGAGCGTTCACGAAATGTCTGGCTAGACATGATAATCTCACTTCCAAGATGTTGGATTTCATTCCGAGGTAAGATATCAGGTTTTCACTTCTTGCTTTGCAGCCACAGCACAGAGCAGGACGTAAGTTAATTAGATTTACAAATTAACTGCAACACTTTTGTTTAAACAGTCAACAAGCACTTGGTAGTGACAACATCTACCATACATGTGTTAGAGTCGTAAATCTCCATAATCACTCAATATACTCTCCCACTTATCAACTGTTTTCCCTTCACACTACATGCACACCTAAACTGCTTCCTTACAGCTCAGTAATGGTCAGGTAGTCAGAGAGGAGAGAGAGATTGTTCCAACAATGCTGGCTGTGTTTGGGCACACTAGGATCAAGGTAGGAAGGAGCTCAGACCTGGACAAATGATAACTGTTGTCCATAATTACTGTGCTAGTCGTGGGAGCATGTGACAACTTGTTTCTGTGTGTGCAGGTTCTATTGTATTCCTGGAATGCTCGTAAAGACAGCCCGTCTGACAGAAATGGAGTCTATAGAAACCCTGAATGCTACACATGTTCACACAACTCTCTACACATTGGACCAGTGTAGAGCTACATGGATATTCAGTGTGACGGGAGAGAGGTGCTGTAGCTTCAGATGTGCCCTTACTATTAAACTACAGCACATGTCCTGCTTCGGTTCTCTAACTTCCTTCCTTGTTTATTCCTACACAGAAACAAGAGTGTGTAGCTAACAAGCTATATCC
>OZ017786.1:7550548-7620982 GCA_963969325.1 Lycopodina hypogea | reverse complement strand
TGTACATCCATCCATCCATCCATCCATCCATCCATCCATCATCCATCCATCCATCCATCCATCCATCCATCCATCCATCCATCCATCCATCCATCCATCCATCCATCCATCCATCCATCCATCCATCCATCCATCCATCCATCCATCCATCCATCCATCCATCCATCCATCCATCCATCCATCCATCCATCCATCCATCCATCCATCCATACTAATACATTAGCTCCATTATAGTAAGAACTAATAAAGTTTATGGTGAATAATGTAGGACAAATATTAGGCAGGTTTACCATTACAAACATGGTTATATTCTTAATACATGAAAGAAACATCCAGGATGTCATTCATACATATATTAAACTTATATTAATGAAGTAGCATTCAACATGATTCCAAAGAGCGTCTTTCCAACAATCCTCACTTGCAGGCATTATGTTTGGATAGTGCAACAATTCTAGCCATTTTCCTCAGTTTGAAAATTTTTTTATGACTTATGCCTTTCATTAGCATTTATGCTGTCATTTCTTTTGTAGGACAATATTTGAGTTTTACTGATCCTTCATCCACTAGGTCATGAATTAAGTGGTATTTTTTTTTCCAATGTGCTTTGATTGACCATGAAATTGTGGGTTCTTAGTCATGATTGTCTTCATAACTAGTGGTAGCCCTTGTAGCAGTATTTCTTAACACAGTGATCAGCTGCCTTATCCAATTGGCTTCTTGAGCTGCATTTTCAAGGGTCATATAATTTACTTCTGCAGTGGGCAATGCAACACATGACTGTTTCTTTCTTTCCAAGTAGCAGCACCTCCACTAATCTGAAACAAGTATCCAGTCATTGACCTCCGTTTGTCAAAATCTACAGCCCAGTCAGCATCTGAATAGCCAGTGCACTGCATTAAGTTATGATTACAACACTGAATCCCAAAATTGATTGTGTCTTTCAGATAATGCATCACACATTTCAGAGCAGTCCAGTGTTGCCTGGTTTGCATTGCAGAAAATCTTGCCAGGTTACTAAAAGTGAAGTAATGTCTTGTCTTGTACCTACAGACATACAGAGCAATCTTCCAATTGCTGACTGGTTCATTGCTCATCCACACATTCTTCATGGTCTGCTGCTTATGATCTTGACATTAGTATCCACTGGTGTATCGACAGGTTTTGAATCTTGCATGCCAAACTTGCTGAGAAGTTTCTCCATGTAGGCTGGTTATCCAACCCAGACATTCTCTTTTTTCTCATTTTGAGGCACTTTCATCCAATATCTTTATAGTCAATTTTTATTTTAAGATCCTCCTTTACTTCTTTAATTTTCTTGTCACCCTTTCCAGGAAGTATGATATTGTCAAAATGAATGCCAATATGGAACACCTCTACTCCTGTATCCATGTATATGCAAGGATCACTAACTCACTGGACAAAACCCACTTTCTGGAGTTGATTATCAAGTGCAGCATTCCAACATCATTGTAACTGCTTCAGTCTATAATATTCTTCTTCAGTTTGCAAAACTAGATATTTATTGTCTTGAGGAATGAATCCTTTCGGCTCTTTCATGTAGACTCTTCTTGGACCTCACCATTAGGAATATTGTGGTTACATCAACTTGTAGTTTTAAATCATATTATACTGCCAATGCAGTCAATGTACAAAGAGATTCCTGTTGAGCTACTGGGTAAAATGTCTCGTCATAATCTCTTTCATACTTCTGTGAGAATCCTTGTGCTACTAATCTTTCCTTTTAGCACACGTATATTAAACTAATATCAACACCTAGAATAATATACGCAGCATTACCGTGGACCAGATATGTATAGAGTTTAAAAAATAATGCATCAATAACAAAACTAGAAATTGAATCAAAATGTTGAGAAATTTGTGCAAGTTCCTACTTCTGAGTATGAGCACAAACCATATCACAGCCTAAGTTTTAATTTGTTTCTCTTGATAATAGTCATGACTCTGTTGCTACAAATTTAAATGTAATTATGCACACACATGCACACACACATGCATGCACACGCACACATACCCACCCACCCCTGCATGTGCACACACATGAATGCATGCATGCACCCATGCACTCACCCACCCACCCACACATACACACACAGAGGAACAAAATTGCAAGGCATTCATCCACAATTTGTTGAAGCTGTTGATCAGCCATTGCTCTCTCTGATCATTTTATTAATCTGTTCTAGTGACAGAAAATGTTCACTCTAACTGAACCAATTTCTAAGTAAGTTGAAACATTTCTCATTGCATATTTCTGTAGTGCTTATTATCAAAACGTTCAAAAGGGCCAGAAGAACGTTTCAATTTTTTCATTGGTAGCTGTAACATTCTTCATTTCTTTCAAATAAGCAAATGAACAGGAAGAAAGGGAAGGCCACCAGATGTATATCTGGTTGCAGGAGAAAATTTGTTGTAGCTGTTGTCTAGTTTCTCTCCCCGCAGTACTGGACTGCTTCACCATTTTGCAGCCTGTGTCTTTCCGCTGATCTCCATCTTCTTCTTGGATGCCATTGTTAAATTGCATTCTCTTATGCATTCCCCTTTACCAGCAGTAGTCTGGAATATAATTGCATTTCCCGAATTTATTCTTTACCACTTGTGATCATTTACGTTAACAATATAAGAAAAAAAGCTCCAACTACCTAGACAACAAATATTTTAATAAAAAAGTTGAGACAAATATTTGCCAGCATGAAGGATCATGCCTGCAGAGTACCATTGTAATCAGTTTGGTGGTTTGGCAATGATAGTCGAAGAATATGTGGAAAAGCCAAAAAAAAAACCTTTTGTAAAAAAGAATACATTTTATGCTACTATTGGTAAAGTATTACCAACTTGCATATAGTGAAAGGCTTATGACTTTATATATATAGAAGTATCATTCAACATGATTCCAAGAGTTCATTTTTCCAATGCATTTGGCATTTGTATGACAACATCAGGGTTCTTCCGAGAAAAACAACTGAAGGTGAACTCAGAATACATAATCCTTTCTCAGTTTTATCATAACTTAGAAACCTGAATTCCACACAGTAAGTGTTAATATCTGAAGTTTCTGCACTATCTGCATTAATAGTAACTGTTCTAGCCACTAATACTACAATTAAAAAAGTGTTCATCTCTTTATGACATATAAAGTCTTAGTTGACATCAACAGTGATACTAATGATATCAGCAGTGTCATTATATTATCAGTATATTAATACTAAACTCACCAACTGGACTTCACAGAAATAGGTATTGAACTTGTTCATGGACTATCCCAGAGATAAAATATTTTTACTACATTTTTAAATCAAATATGCGAACTCAATTTTTTAACGTATTATATTTAATATATTGGATACGCTATTTGTGGATGTGTCTTGTAGGTGTGACTTTTAAAATGTGTGTGTCTTATGAGCAATATTTAGAAGCATGGGTGTGTCTTGTACACCCCAGCTATTTCTATTTGCTTACTACCCCAATGGATATAGTGTGGAAGGGTACTGTAGTACTACACACTCAATTAGTTAATATAAATCTCCATATTTGATAACCAAAAAATGTGTTATAAAAGAAGTACCCCTGATAGGGTCTTATTTTCATCACATTGGAAATATTGGAATAATTATATATTTAAATAAAAACAAGCAGGTCTCTCACCGACTTTCACAACTTAATATTGGACTGTTCTAAACCTTTTTAGCCATTACCATAGGTGGTGTCTTGGGTGGATTCAATTTCATGATGATTTTGGTTTCTATCATCATCGTAGTCACACTGTGGTGCAGATGATAATCACTATTGAACAGCTCCCCAAGGAGAGTGAACATATTGAATGCAGTTAACCCAGTGTACATAAAATCAGGACAATCAAATGATGCTGATGCTAACTTTTACTTGGACCTTGAGGATAGGAATGTTTATGATGATATGGATGATGGATATGCAAAGGTGGAAGACTCCAAGAAAATGGCTGAATTCAACAAATGTGGAGCATATGCAACAAACAGTGATACATTTACTGATGCCCATTTTTATGATACTATTGGAAAAGAGGATATTTTTTGATAACACTGTTTTTGTTTACTTCATTGAAAATAGATATAATAGAGTTCTATTCCTATATATAGAATTTTACATGCATTCCTGTCAATATTTTGATATTTACAATTGTTAGATTATAAAATAGCTATTTACTTAGTCAGAATTATAAAATCTGCAAATTTTAGTAATATTTACTTCTTCTGTCGCAGTAGATAGAATAGAATCCAATTTCCTTTATATGAACTTTGATATGCATTCTTGTTCAGCATTTTGATATTTAATGGTACTGGTATATAAAATTTATTTGAAGTTTAAGATTATATAACAAGTGTATACTTATTATATAATTTATTTAATCTGCAATTTTAGTAATAATATGTACTTTTTCAATGATGATAGATAGGATAGAGTTCCAATTTTTCATATTAAATTCCATATGTATTTAGGTTCAGTATTTTGATATTTAATAGCACACAAAAATTACTTTCAATGCACAATCGTAAATATAAGATTTCAATCGTCAGACACTTGAGAGGATGTTAAAATGAAGGTATGGTTGAGTAATGGGTCGATATAAAATTGTTCATGCATCTTGAACTTGTGACAGCTGAAAGGAGAGACATCATCCTATAAAATAAAGCAAGAGGTGTCAAATGGAATCAGTATAGAGGGAGGAGTAAAGTGAGTAGATGAAAATGAAGAAACGGATGAATGCTAGGCAGATATTGTAGGTATAAACAGAAAGACAGTGAAAAGTGGACAAGAGTTAAACAGTAATTTTTAAAATATTCGGACATAAAATGGCTTTGTTCCTGATATATTAGCAACTAACATGGAAATATTGCCTTTAAAATGAGAATAACACATTAATTAAAAATATGTGAGAAACACCACATTGCCTTTCATATTTGCACATTGATGAGCGATTCAAATCTATATCTGGAAATTGAAGTTGCTTTAAATTGCCCCTTGAAATGATGGTGATTAACTATTAGAAATATTAATCAGTGATGGATGAACAGTTAATTTAGATTTCTGTGGTATACACCATATGATCTAGAAAAAGTTTACCTTCAAATTTGTCTCCAATGATCGTGAATGCACACAAAGAAAAGATGTTTGTTGATTTTGGTGTTTAAAAATGTCACCTTGTTCTGTGTAATTGACACAACATTTTACAAGGCTTCTTAAATTAATATTTAACCTAATGTAGTATGACTTATAGATGAACTACATTTAAAAAATAACAACTATACCTCACCCTATCCAGCAATGACTTTAGAAATGAAATAGAATCCATTTATTCGTTATCAAAGTCATCACCTCTCCAACTCTTAATAGGAATGCCATTGAACAACTACAGGGGAAGTTGTGAAACACAACTAAGGCAAACAACAGAAAAAATAAAATTTTTACACATAAAAAAGATCACTTAAACAATTGCACTCAAGATTAAATGGAACCATGAGCAAATATGGGATAAAGGTATAAATGAAAATCCATAATAAATTTCGATTCAAATTAACCAATTTACACTGTTGTGCATAAAATGCAGGCTTCATTTGAACTTTATAGAATAATTTCATACCAACCAAGTATCTCATTGATCCATAGTGGCTCCACAAAATGATTCTCGAAATGCAATATTAATGAAGCACTCAATGGTGTCGAAATCATTAAAGTGACTTAGGAATAGCAGCATGTAAATGCAAAATGCATTGTCATAGCTGAAAAATGGCAGAGAGTGAAGAGCCTTTTAACTTGTACACTTGAACAAAGGGGTGTGAACAAATGAAACCTAGCCAAGAACCATTTCTCTTATCTGAAGATCATATCTATTATTTTGATCAAAATCCTTTCAGCCGTTTAGCCAGTTATTATGTCCACATACATAAACATATCTTTCTTTTATCTACTAATAAATAGGAGCTCCATATGCATGTGTGTGTATCTGGCTGAAATTTGGTATTTGGACTCCAAGTACCTGGGTGAGCATTATTAAACAAATATGGGTATATCAGTGGGTGTGTTTTAATGATAATCACACTCACAAAAGTGATTTGGGCTGCGAAGAGCTAATTGAAGGACCAATCAGGCAGAGGTTGGCATGTAGTCTCCAAGTAACTGGGTGAGCATTAATTATTAACCACTGTAGGTGTGATGATGGATGTAGTTTTATCATAGACACACCCACAAAAGTTATTTGAACTGACATTATTTAATTAAGGGGCCGATGAATCTGGTAAAAATTTGGTGTGTTCCCAAGTAACCGGATGATCATTATTAACCACTTGTGAGTGTGACATTGGGTGTAGCAATGGGAGTGGTTTTATCATATCCACATCCATAGAAAGTACTTTTGGTGCCAAAAACTAATTCAAGTACCGATCAGGCTGAAATTAGGCATGTGGTCTCCAAGTACTCTGGTGAGCATTATTAACTATATGTGGGTGTGACATTGGCTGTTGTTTTGCCATGGCCTCACCTACATGAATTATTTTCACTGACAAGAACAAATCACACTGAAGCTTAGTATGTGGTTTCCCTATGAGCACACAAGTATGAATAACCTCCTGTAACTGTGAGTGTGTCTAGTCACACACATAAAATATTGATCAGGACAGTTAGATCAAGAAGAGCAATCAAGTGGAACAAGATCTAATTAAACTCTCCCCAAAGTATGCACATAGCCACACCCACAGAAGAGTAACACGCTTTCTGGGTACATGCTAGACAAATCAGGTAGAGTCTCTCAATTTGTCTTTCAATATTACGCTGCTACTTCATAGTCACTGCATTCTAGAATTTCTGAGATCTCAGGGTCCATTACACCTGCTGTCTATATTACTCCAAGATTATTATTTCTATCCAAATGGATTGAATTTCCATTTGGATTTGAAATGGTAGTGTTGAAATGGCCATAAAGATTTGGGCGCAACAAGGTATGTCAACTCCAACCCCGATTTCAAGAATGACAAGCCAGCTACCACCTTTCTTTGATGAGGAAATAAACACACTAACTGGATGAGGTGAAAATGGACACCAGGTACTTCAGCCATTCTAGAGGCATTGTTTACTGCATTTTGGGAAACACACTTCTTGTTTCCTCTCCAGCACCCAACTTTTCCATGATAAGCAATGATGCCTAGATGACAAAAAAATACTTTCGGAAAAAAAAAAGGATTTGATTATGTGCATCCACTTCATATACGCTGCTGTACGCATAATCATATCTCAAAACGTAATTTCCTGGTCAATTCTTCCATCCAGGAAAAGCGCTTTCTGATTATACTGGCTTGTGTAAATCTCGCTTCTTCATCTGGCAAAAGCTACCACCTTAAGGAATAAAATTCCTCCCATAATGTGATTTCTGCACCACTGTCTATCAATTTATATGCTGTAAATCACTGAACTCCTGCATGTATACAGTGGGGAGCACTTCCCTTGTCATCGATTCTCACAGCACCCACTGCTACTTTATCCTCAGCTGATGAAAAATGAAATCAAATGTCATCCTTATAGGTCTTGTCTTGACAAAGATGATGTCTTCTTAAACCTAGTCTCCACCTGTTTTGTCCTTGGGGAGAATCAACCTTCCTGCCCTTTGCTTTCAGACGCTCTGACTGCGGCGGCTTCTAGCAAAATGACCCACTTCATCCACCTGTTAGTATGAGGGTTATAACCCAACTTCAGATTACTCAACTTTGACAATTTGACTGCCAATCATAGTTGACTGGATTATTATTTTCAGAGTTTTTTTTTTAGTGACCCTAGTTTTTTTTAAGCAGAAACTATTATGAGCTTGTTATACAGATAGCTATAACAATACTGGTATAGCTGCTAGTTTAGATCTGACTTATCTTCTTTTAAATGAGGCTCTAGAGATAGTAGTAGTAGTAGTAGTAGAAGTAATAGAAGCTGTTATTAGTAGTGTAGAGCTTCATAGAGAGAGAGAGAGACTCACTGTCAGCATATAGAGCTTCAGAGAGGATCAATGTCAAAAGCAGGAAGAAGTAAAAGTTAGCTAGCTATTACAATGCTATGGCTAGCTTTATAACAAGTTTAGCTACAAAATTTAACTTACATTCAAGATTTGAAAGTGTAACTGTGGTAATGATATTGATAGCCTCATGCATAAACCGATTTTTTAATTGTGTCCATAGAAGAATTAGTAGTGTCAAAATGGCGGTTTTAACTTAACACTGCAGATATTAGTCTGGGATATACTTAGGTAGTTAGTTAGCATGGCGAAGCAAATAAAGAGGTCATGGACTTAGTCCAAAGAAATAGTAAGCTGTTAGTATAACTATTGCATGATTTGCTGTAGCCAGCTAGGCTCTAGCCCTGGAACTGAAGAAAAAAATTGTAAGAAGAAAAATGAAAAACATTTGGTAATTTTAACAGAGTCTCCACTCGCTACTTTAGTGATTGATTTGGAGGACAGAAACTATCCTGGTAGTTTGTCTTGCAGCTTATATGGACTGCAGGTAATATTGTAGCCAAGGTTTGAGCCATAGCAGAGAAAATGAAGCTTGTATTAGTCAATGAGTATGCCATTTTTTGTGATCATTCTTATTTAGAGAGTACTACTGTACTCTCTGATATATGGAGCATGATGGTTTGATTTAAAGAAGATCCAGATTAGTTTCAAAATGAAGCATATAAGACAGTTAGTTCACTCATGACATCAAGCCCACAATTCACTACATCAATGGAGGTAGAGTTTTAAAGACCCCAAATTATAATCCCTGTAGTGTAAGAATTGTAAACATAACTGCTGTTGATCAGTAATTTCATTTTTTTCAATACTGCGTGTGCTCACTAAGAATTATAAGTTGATTTTGTGCTTGTGTGCTACTTATTGGTTATAAAACGTATTCACTTTAATCCTTAAAAAGAACCCAAATAAAATACACAAATTGATGAGGAGGTCTGGGCTTAAGATGGCTTATATACTCAGGAAGGTCGAGTAATTTGATAGAATGAGAGAGGAGTGGTCCCAGTATGTTGAGGGACTGGACCATTTCTTTGTAGCCCACAATATCGTAGATGGAGATAAAAATAGAGCATTTTTTGGTCCATGATCGGACCAAAGCCATACAGAATGTTAACTGGCTTGCAATTACCAGAGAAACCTGAAGAAAAAACTATCATCTGGTGGAGGGTTCTAAGAAGAAATACAATCTAAGACATCCGAGATTATTTAAAGGTTTAAATTCCATAGATGAGTGAGGAGAGCAGTGTGTCTAGCTATGTAGCAGAGCTATGTTGCTGGCTTTTTTTTGGTGATTTTGGTGCAATGTTGGAAGTTATTCTATGTGAGTGCGTAGTTAGTGGGATAGACAACAAAGGGATTCAAAACAAGTTTTTAGCAGGCACTGACTTAACCTATGGGAAAGTGTTGGATATTGCAAGAAATCTGGAAATTGTAGCATAAAATTGACAGGACCTCAGATCAACCAGCAGAACACAGGGAAATGGTGTCAGTCAGCACGACGTAAATAAAGTGCATGTACGAAATACATTTTTAAAAAGTGCTGATATGGCAGTCTATTAAGTGAGTGTTACAGGTGTGGAAAACCTGAACATTCAGCCACTGTTTGTAGATTCAAGGATTTTAAATGTTATTTATGTGGAGATATTGGACACTTGAAACAGGTCTGCAAAAGTCGTCAGAAGAGGACACACCTCAGAAATCAGTCTGTCGTCTTGAAGAAGAGGAGGAGGTACCAACTCATATTTACAATATTAACTACTTGAAGGATTCTGTTGATCCATTGAAAATTGAAGTCGAACTTGAAAGTGGTTCAATATGCATGGAGATTGATACTGGTGCTACTATGTCGGTTATATCAGAAACCACATTTAATCAGTTGTAGGTTATGCTTCCTGTACTCTGACAAAAAAACAGAGAAAAATAACTCGCAGTTAGAGATGGAGGGACTTTCATGCATTTTTGGAGTGAAGCTATTTCCCTCATATCTGTTTGGTCATGCGTTCACCTAGGTGACTAATCACAAAACCTTGTTGGGCTTAATGAGTGAGAGTAAGGCAATCTCACCTCAGGCATCAGCTCCAATACATCGCTGGGCATTGTTCTTAGCAATGTACAAGTACACTCTCAAGTTTTGTAATACAACAGCTCATGAGAATGCTGACTCAATTAGTCTGTTACCACTGCTGGTAGTTCCAGCCAATGTGGAAAACTACCTGAGTTGATATTGCTAACCTAACATTGTAACTAGGGATCACATTTTTCTTGGACACAGAAGATCCATCACAAAACCTTGTTGGGCTTAATGAGTGAGAGTAAGGCAATCTCACCTCAGGCATCAGCTCCAATACATCGCTGGGCATTGTTCTTAGCAATGTACAAGTACACTCTCAAGTTTTGTAATACAACAGCTCATGAGAATGCTGACTCAATTAGTCTGTTACCACTGCTGGTAGTTCCAGCCAATGTGGAAAACCACCTGAGTTGATATTGCTAACCTAACATTGTAACTAGGGATCACATTTTTCTTGGACACAGAAGATCCATCCTATCAGAAGTAATACGATGACTCCTGCAAGGCTGGCCTAGTCATGGCGAACTTTCCATAATTTCATTTTTCTCAAAAAGGACATGGCTATCTCTGTATGAAGGTTACATTTTATTGGGATCATGAATGGTGGTTCCAGAACAAGAAATGAAGGCAATGCTGATGTTAATGCATGAAGGACGTCAGGGGATGTGTTGTATGAGAGCAGTTGTGAGAATGTACATCTGGTGGCCAGGGATCAATGCAGACATTGTAAAGTTATAAAGTGGATGTTGTGAATGTCAACAGAATCAATCTACACCATCTGCAGTCCCTTTGAATCCATGGAGTTGTCCTACATACGGAAATATTGTTGGTTACATTTAGATTTTGCTGGTACATTCTAGGACGGATGTTCCTTACACTGATAGATGGATATTCTAAGATGATTGAAGTGTATAAAACAGCTACACCAATGTCTACAGTTGTTATTCAGGAACTCAGGACCACAATCGCAAGATTTAGTTTGCCTGATACCCTAGTCACTGATATGGCATATTTTTGTCAGTTCAGAGTTTGAAGAATTTTTTCAGAAAAATGGCATTTAACATATCACTTCAGCACTGTATCATCCAACATCTAATGGGCTAGCAGAACAGGCTACGCAGATGGTTAAAATAAGGTCTAAGATGGTTACTAAGGGTAGCATTTCTGATAGACTTCCTAATGTGTTGCTATCCTACAGGATCATGCTACAAGGAACTATGAAAAGAGCTCCTTTGGAAATTATTTTTGGGGAGGAGGCCAAGAACAAGATTGGACCTAGTGAAGCCTCATACAGCTGCTGAGATTGTGAAGAAAAAGCCAAGTCAGCAGAAGTCAAAGCATGATGCAACTGCAAGAGTACGAACATTTCAGATTGATGATCATGTGTGGTTCAAGAATTTCGGAAGTAGTGAACAGTGGATACCTGGTAATATTTTCAGGAATGGTTGGTTCTGTTACTTTCTCAGTAGAATTGAATTATGGGAGGATTTGGAGAAGTGATCAAGACAACTTACGACATTGACAGAATCCAGATTTATCAAAAGTCTCTATCATTCAAGACCAGTCTGAGGCATTTCCACCAGTATCACCAGGAGTGGAAGAACAACCTAAAGAAGTTGTAGACTCCACTATAAGGGACTTGGACACACCGGAAGAGGTTCAAGTTTGACCAGCTACTCATGTTACACCAGAGTCGGGAGAAGCACGTGTCTACAGTGTCAATTGATGAAGCACGTCCTTCAACAGAAATTTCCCCTGCTGCAACACTCAGCAAGAAAGAAATATCCCTCAAGAACCAGGAAACCACCCTATAGGTATGAACCTAATTGGAACTGAATTTAATGCATTGGTTCATTTTTCTAAGGGGAAAAGAATGTAATGTATGCATTGTTAACATTATTGGTGTTGATTATTTATTTTATTTTTTATCCTGAGCATGCTCACTCAGAATTGTAAGTCACATGTTTGTCGATCTTTGCTTGTGTGCAAATAGTTGGTTATAAAAATTATCCATCCAAATTCTTAAAAAAAAGCACTGATAAAGATACGACAATCCCCATCATGATGCCTTAACAAACTTGTTGCCTGTGTGCATGCATACATACATATGTATGCTAGATCACTAATAGAACACAAACCAACTTTATACAACATTTTGTTGAAATAAATCAGGAAAGAAAAAGAAACAAACTAAAACATTTAAATAATTAAAAGATCACATTATTTCAGAATAGATTGGTAAGATGTAGTAAGCAGTAAACTTTTGTCTGTGTGCTTATTAGAGCTTATAATTAGTACTTATGGGAAATAGGGCAGGGAAACATTCATCCTTAAACAGTTCTAGATGGCTCTGTGCTTTGACTTTGACAGGTTGGTGGAAACTGAAAGATCTTCTTTTCCATTCTTAGAGTCATCAGACACTGCAACAGAGTGTGAAAAAAATGAGAGAGGGACAAGGAAGGGGTGGATGGAAGATTCCTCCGGAGGGATGCGAGATTCCTCTGGAGGGATGTGAGATTCCTCCGGAGGGATGCGAGATTCCTCCGGAGGGATGCGAGATTCCTCCGGAGGGATGCGAGATTCCTCTGGAGGGATGTGAGATACCTTTGGAGGGATATGAGATTTCCCTGGATGTAGACGCTCATGCATCCTGAACTTGTCACAGATGAAAGAACATACATCATCCTATGCAATTAAATAAGGTACAGTGAGTAAAATTTTTAAAAAGGAGGGAGAAGCAAAATGAGCGGATGAAAATGAAAAGACGGGTAAATGCCAGGCAGAAATACTAGGCATAGAGAGAAGAGTGAAAAAGTGAACAGTTATTGCACAGAATTCAGACTTAAGATGGACTTGTTGCTTGGTATACTAGGCTAGCAACAATAAAAAAAAAAGAGGAAACGAATCTCAATTTAACACATCCAAGAATTATAAGTTTTTTCAGATTTGCACATAAAATAATTTCAAATATATATATATATGGAAATTAAAAGAGCTAGTTTTCATGGCCCCTCTAACTGGGGATGGTTTAAGTAGAATATATATTAATGAGGCAGTACTAAACAGATTAGTACAGCTTCAGTAGTATGCTATAAATAATCTAGGAAACCTCCTTCAGATTTCTCCAATTTATTGTAAAGGAAAAGCTCAGAACTGTTGATTGTGCATGCACACAAGAAACAGATGTCACTGTTGTCAAAGATCGCTTACATATGTGTAATTGACACTGTAGATTCCACACAGCTATTTTTTAAACATATTTTAACCTTACGCAGAATGACTCCAAGAGGATCTACATTAAATAACAACTAAACCTCACCTTATCCAACAGAGACTTCAGGAATGGAAGAAGTTGCATCAACTCAGTGCCAGAATCATCCTTGATCCAACTCTCAATAGGAATGCCATTGGACAACTGCAGGGGATATCATGGGAAACAAACAAATAAAAGAAACAATTTCATGCACCTAAAACAAACCATTTAAATAAATGCTTTCAAGAATACCACAAAAATCATTGACATACCATACAATTATAATTTATTTCCTAACCATCCAATCAAATCAAGGGAAAGTATTTGGGTAAGGTGTATGTCAATGGAAATTTATCATAAATTTCGATATTCTTCCAATAGATTTGATGAGTAATAGATAGTCACATTATAGTATTCAAGTGAACCAGTTTACATAGTTATGTGCATATTAAGCACAGGTTTCATACCAACTTAATGAAAGTATTCCTATTGAGCTAATTTTCAACTGGGTAAGGATCACTATGTATATTCTCCACTTATAGTCACTGCAAGTAACCAATGATGTTTTTTTACTATAATAATTTCATAAGATTCACCCAAATATTGTATGAACCTTGACCCACATGATGCTGACCCTCACTCATGCAACATACTCCCTCCTCAATAATTGTCCAAGTTACCTGGTATGCAAATGCCTGAGGAGAATTATCAACGATTACCGTTTTGGCAAGATCTCGTCCTGAAATTCTCAAGTCTTTGACATACCTTCCTCCAACGTACACACAATGCTCCTGAAGAGATGATGGTGGATAAGTGTGCGAGACTTGTCAAGCTGGTTCAATATCCTGACTGCGTAATCCTTGGCTGAGGTGGTGAAGAGGATCACCTACATGCACATATGATTTTAGAAAGTTAGAGGAGATAAGTTGACATGAAGATAGAACAGTCCAAATTGCACTCCAGTTATAGTCTCAATGCAGTTATTATTGCATGACAATTACTATTAAATGCAAATAATTGCTGTATCCAAGTTAGTTTCTTCCATGTAGCATCCACACCCAACAAGCATACGGAATGGGTCAATATCATATATGTGAATGTTTCAATATTCATTATTTGGCATAGGTAACTTTCATGGTTACTCTTAGGTTTCACCAACATGACGAAAGGGAAAAGAGGGTGTGAGATTGAGAATAGAATAGTGAAGTGGATTAATTTCATTGAGCATTGGAAGCTCAATGTGACAGCTAAGAAAAATTTAGTTCACCAGTAGCAACATTGATCCTGAAAAAAACATTTTACTAGCAACACTCCACTCTCAAAACTCCACTGGCAACACTCACCAGCAACACTCCACTAGCAACATTCCAATAATTACACTCTACTAGCGACACTCTAAGCAACACTCCCAGTAACATTCCTCTAGTAACAATCCACTAGCAACGCTCCAATAGCCACACTCAACTAGCAACATTCCACTATAGCTGCTCCAAACCTTTCTTATGAACATGATACCCTTCAAACTCAATTCTATTGATGGTGAAATAGTATTTAGTTCAATTGCCACATTCTACACTAAAGTCCATTTTATTTGACTTGAGCCATAGGAAAACAGTAATAACTTCTCGAATACTGAATGGATTTCCAGAATTTTAAAGACCAACATACTCATAATGCTCCAGACGTTCTTTTGGCACTATCACTGTGTTTCCCATAAGCAAGTACACAACATTCAACCCTATGATAATTGACCAAATGAGAAGGATACACAAGTTTTTTTTTTTTTTTTTTTTTTTTTTTTTTTTTTTTTTTTTTTTTTGGCAGTAAACTCTCAATTTTAAAGAAAGGTGGCGGATGAAGTCTTACTCTCCCAGCTTGTTGCCGATTGCAGTGGAAGCATGGATTCTACTCAATCAAGGCTGAATTTTGAGTCAAAGGAGGATGTGGATTCCCTTCATTTAAAGCAAATGTCTGGAAATAAAATTCTGCTATCCATGTCAAACTTCCTAAGAGAGTTAAGTGTTAACTTTATGAAGTTGTTCAGGAAATCAAGAAAATCTAGGAACTAGCTACGGAGCTAGTATTTTATTCCAATGACATAAAGATTTATTGTGGATTGGTGTAACTTGTAAAGCTACTAAGCCATATAGTAATGTCATTATAAATTATTATTATTATTTCTGTGTATATTCAGTATTAGTTTTTGTTTATTGTTATGATTTTGATAAATTGATAGATAGAATGAATGCTATCAAAAGAAACAATGCACAATATGCATGTATGCATATTATATTGTTCTAATTACTATGTTGAATCCATGTTTGGAGAAATGCTTTAGCAAGTCTTGTGGTACAATGTACACACAGTCCTATGCAGAAGGTAAGTAGTTCTTATGGGACCCATTTTCACTCTGTTGAACCCAGGGAGTAAGAACAATGAACTCATATATTTTGAATCAATATAATTTGGGGAATGATATAAGTACGTGCATATGACCACCATTTCATTTTTCATGTCAGACCAAAAAAGGCCAAAAGCAGTACTTTGGCCAGACAAACCTTTGGAGTAACAGACCTAAAACATGGTATGCATGGAGGTTGTTTTATCTTGACTTTGGGAGTAACCTGGGCAGGGTCCAATCTGACTACACCTTTTTCCATATGTGTAAAAGGAAAAAGTGAAACAAAAAATTCTGAATAACACTTAGACCTAAGAGTTAGATTTATGAACCCATCTAATATATATTTTGGTTCATAAAATCTATGTATGCTTGTATGTATGTGTGTCAAGACATCACAGCTGAAACTTGGACCAAAATGGCTGAAATTAGTCATGTGGTCTCCGAAAATCTGGATGAGCATTATTAAACACATGTGGGCATGGTAGTGGGTGTAATTTTATTATAGATACAGATAAAAGTTAATCAAATGACCAATCACATCAAAATTTAGGGTGTGGTCTCCAAGCACCCAGGGAGCATTATTAACCAGATATGGTTGTGGTTTGGCCATAGCCACACTGACAGGAGGTTGTTTTATCTATCAAAAGCTAATCAAAGCACCAACTAGACCAAAATTCGCATGTGTTTTCCAAGTAACTGGGTGAGCATTGTTAATCATATGTGAATGTGTCAATGGGTGTGGTTTGGTCATTGCCACACACAAAAAGTAATTTTGCCTGCCAGAAGCTCATATATGGACCACTGAAGCTGAAATTTGGCAGATCGACTCCAAGTATCTGAGTGAGCATTAATAACCACATATGAGTGCATCAGTGGGTGTAGTTTTGTGTTGGCCACACCACAAGAAGTTGTTTTGTGCTGCTCTAATTAAAGAACTTCCCAAACCGAAATTTGAGCGACTTCTATAAAGTTACATGTTGATATTGGCTGGGCAACACCTGGTACATGAGGCTTGTAATAAATAATTGATAAATAACTCCTGTTCATCTTCTTATATACCACAGTTCATTTCAAAAGTGCAGTCATCTCTGTTGACTCTTGATAACCTTGTCAAACATTGGTCCCTTTTCATCCATTTTTTAATTTTATTAAGAGGCTATCAGAAGCATAAATCTGCCTTGCATTACTACATTTTTTAATCCTGTTTTGAAACATATCCAGATTCTCAATTAAACATTATGCATATTCACATGTATTATGCAATTATTCATGAAAGCAAGAAAAAAGGAATTTTAACACCATATCTTGTTAGTAATGGGGTATGGTTCGATTTAATCAATTTAGATTATTTATAACACAAAATTGATTACCTCAAATATATTTGAAACACTTTCCAAGAACTCATTCACAAAAGGCCGCAACCTTAAAGAGACCTAGAACAATTTAAAAGTGGAAGACAATTTTAAATCAAGTTTTTATACTTAAGTTTACTTTTTTAGATATTTAAAAATGCATACAATCATCTTGGTCATATATAATACTTGCATAAACAAATGTATGGACTAACCATGGAAGAATGGACCAACGTTTCATCCTACAATAAACAGCAACAACAAAATTCATCATTATCTTACCATCAAGATGATCATCATAATTACACCTGTCACCACCTCTTCATTTTTTGCAATTTGCATAAATAAGCTGCATTTTAACTCTCTCTTATATTCATAGAACAGGCTATGCTATTTTTTCTTTTAACTATCTCTCTGTTATCCACTTGCAGCTATCATACAACACGCGCAACTCCAGTTCTCTTTCCCCACACTTCACCACACATAAATCCCTCTTCCTCACCAAGTCTAGCACTAACGTGATAGCAGGTGTTGTTTTCATCTTTCTGGGAAGAACTATGTGGATAAACAACATCAATAAAAATAACAATGTGCACATACACGATGTGAACTACAAACAAGTGCTGGTATGGTCACTAGTACTAGCACATATCATCATGCATGCAACTAATTAATCGCATTGCACATTATTTCATTAACAACTTACCAGGAGGTCTGCAAGCAAGCTCTTTAGGGAGGGCAGGTAGACGCTTGATGAATGAGAACCTGCACATACAAATAAGAAAATTCAGTAACAGAAACAAAGAAATATATTATTCAGGCTGACCATCCAGGCCATTAGATTAGCCATCAATCCAGACCACTGACCAAGCTGAAGTCCAAGCACACAGTCATCTTACCCACCTATTTGAACAAAAAATTAGCATTGTGACATTGGGGACATGGGCATTCATTGATTACCCTCATCTAGATGGGCAGCACCAAACCACACCTGTCCCCTTTTAGCACATTATTTTAATTGCGGGTCTTTAGGAGTAGTGCCCCTGTAATTATCAAGAAAGGGGTAAGGAATGAATGGAGCCTGTCGAGAGGGTGTGGCTTGTTTAGAGGATGCTTTATATTAAAAGAGAGGAATAAAGAGGTTCAGTAAATTAGATTTAGTTGAGGATTCAAGTGTTCTGGAAGGAGGGGGAAACGATAGCTTTTTATATAGTTTAATGCTCAATGTTGTAACATATACCACAAAAGTTGTACCCCACCTTCTTATAATAATAGAGCTAGTGATATTTATATGCACTAGCACGCAATGTGGCCTTTCGCCGCATTGCTGAATAGCCAGCCTTTGGTGGATTGTGGTCACAAAATTGTCTTGAGGACATGTCTTATGGGAGGACATGTCTTTTTGATGGTATATATTGCAGAAGAATGGTTCTTACTGGAAACATGTCTTATACGACAACAGGTCTTACTTGAGGGTATGTCTTATAGGAATGCATGCCTTATAGGAGGAGGACATGTCTTACAGGTTGACATTTCTCACATGATTACATACCTTATAAGAGGATGTATCTTACAGGAAGACATGTCTTGCATGAGTACAGGTCTTACTGAAGGGTATGTTATGTAGTAACACTTGTCTAAATTAAGGGCATGTCTTATTGACAGACATGTACAGGAGTACATGTACTATTTGAGGAAATGTATTACAGAGAAACACAAATTGAATGTGGTTTTCATACTGGATGGCATGTCTTGCAGGAGGGCATGTATTACAGAAAGACGTCATACAGGAGGTTATGTCTTACTTGTCGTTATCTCTTACTGGATGACACATTCTTCATGGGAACATGTCTTAAACCAATGCATTTAGTGTAGATTAGAGAGTATCATTGTATTCATTTATTGATTTTTTTTTTGAAATATACTTTATTTTCCTCTTTGAGATTCCATTTTGTGCTAATGCAGATAATTGACTCCAGCTGCATTGAAATAAAGGGGCATACCAACAATTTATGGTTCCAGTAATAATTTTTTTTTGTGGAAATACTTGGGTTATCCTTAATATCTGGTATCCGTGCAAAAGCTGCAACCAATTATACTGCTGTGAGTTTAATGCAACTGGTGTTTTTTTTTCCTCCAGCAACATTTTGTTTGCTCTGATATGTGCTTTCCAAGTATTTACTATTTGCAATGTTATTTTTGTGCATGTAGGTTTATTTTCATCAGCTTGGTTGACCTTTACTTTGATAAGTCAATGGTCTTCATGAATGCTTGACTAACATATCCCCCAATTATGGTATGCATGCACCTGCTTTAAAATTGTACTTGGAATGAGCCAGACAATGATGATGGGAGGTCCAGCTGTTACCACACCCCACTAAAATAGGTTTGAAATCTTTGCTAGAATTATCTTCCTATTGATACTATGTTGGTCATTCTTTTAGCAATAAGCTCTTATGGCACAATATTTTTGCTTTCTTTTAATATTGTTTTCCTTCAGAAATCTTTGATATGCTTTAATTTTGTTGTACAGGAATAATAATGGGTGTAGACGGGTGAGGAGGGGTGGAGTGGGAACTCAAAATTCTGTATCTCCAGCTGCTTCCCCCAAAGCAGACATTTTAAATTATTTTTTTATGCCACAGTCTAAATTTTCTGCAGTGAATTTGTTGGATCTGAAAATTGGACCCCCATAAGACATATACTCCCGTAAAACATGTCATCCTGAAAGATATGTCCACCTGATTGACATGTCCTCCCATGAGACATGTCCTCCAGTAAGACATACCCCACAATTAGGCATGCTCTCCCATAAAACATGTCCTTCATTAAGACAATTTTGTGACCACTGACCATTTTTGCGAAGGCTGCATTTGTGTGCTAGTTATTACAATGTCTCTTTTCAGTTGAGGAAAATAATTTGCACGGACATTAAGATGTTGTCACACTCCGGAGGCAGACAAACGAATCATGGATTATAGTAAGATGGTTGTCAATTCATTGTAAAATCTGACCACAAACCTTTGTTTAATTTTCGATTTTCACCACCTTAAGCAGGTTCCTCCAATGGCATTTGCTAGGATACAAAGATGGGATCTTACATTGAGTGTATATTAACATTCTTTTTGATATAAAGCATGATGCATTGAGTAGAATATCACTAGAAGTTTTTACCACTTCTGACAGACTTCCTGCTGATCTTATCCATCTAATTAATGCTTAGAGGGAACTACAATCAAAACCACTAATCTTGTGTTGAACCAACAAAGACCCAGTATTGGGTAAGGTAATGCAATAAGTTTTGCATGGGTGGCCAACTGGAAAATTGGAAGATTTCAAAGCATACCCAACTCAAGCCATGGAGTTGTCAATGGTAAATGGGTGTGTGTTGTGGGGTACATGCATAGTAATACTGCCAACAAGACATCATGAAGTTCTGGAAGAGCTTCAGGAAACACACAGTCATGAGTAAATTAAAATCATTAGCACAGCATTGCATCTGGTGACTAGGAATAGACAGTGACATTGAACAGTATGTGAAGAATTGCTCCAGCTGACAAAATACTGTTCCTCCTCCAACAACACAGCTGCATCCATGGGAAAGGCCAGCTAGCCCATGAAGCAGGGTACACTTAGATTTTGCCAGACCAATCCAGGACCATATGTATCTTATCATAGTTGATGCACATTCTAAGGGCTCAAAATGGAACTGATAGAGTCCATCACTACCAGAAAAACAGTAGAGAAATTTAGAGAAATATTCTCTACTCACGGTTTGCCAAAGACAGTTGTGACTGATAACAAACCAGGAAGAGAAATCTTGAGGCAGCGCATACTGTGGCAATCTGATGATCTCAAGATAGGACCTTTAGCCCCACAGCCAATATCGGACACATTAAAATTCCTTAAAGCAGTGCAGTCTAGGGCTAGTTTGCATGATAGAAAGTTTCTAGAAGTTCAATAAGAAAGATTACATCAACGGAATACAAACTAGCATTGTTGCTGTTACTCTTGTGCAACTAATACTACATTAACACAGCATGCTGGAGAACGCTACCATAATTTTATTTCAACTGGAACATATACTGACAAAATATGTGGACAGAAAAGAAAAAGTATTAAAAATGGAGCCACTACCATCAACCTTTACTTCTGCTGCACCTTCTAAATGGTCATCTACAGTATCGTCGAATAATAAAGATTGGTGTTTCTATTGCCAACAGGATGATTACCAATTGTACGAAGCCAGTACTTTAAATGCTTGCAAAGGACTCTGAGCTGCTACAAATAAATAGCAACATCTAGGATTCCAAAGCTGTTAACACAAGTATTTCTCTAGACAATGCTCATGCAATAGACATCAAATACCACAATGCATGATGGACAGAGCATCTATTCTATGTACTAAACAGAGAAGGAACTAGCAGGAGGAAACAAGTGAACGATAGCTCACAGTAAATGACATTCCTGGTGGAATTTATCAAACTGGTTGATGTGCTAACCAAAAATAAAGCCTACACCTTTATGGACAATATTGAGATCATGAATGTCAGAATGCTTGGTTAATGGTAATGCATGTTTTCAAACCATTCACCAGCATTCAAAGATGAAACAAGCATTAAAAATTTCAATAAGTTGTCTATCACATAAGTAGACGAAAGATGATTTGACCAAATGTCTTGCCGAAAGGTTCTCACAGGCAACATCAAAAGTAACAGTCAGCTAAGTTTAGTGGACAACCACAAAGAAGCAGATACACGTTTACTCCACCAAGCTGTTCTGGCATACCAGTACTAGCCCTACCTGGCTATGACCTCATCCTGAGAATGTATTGTTTCACTGGTGTCTAAACTATTAATATTGAGTCAATATAGTTAGCTCTTGGTAAACCACAAACAAAGGCTTTTCCAGCATGTAATGCTTTCATAGGGGTAGATAATATTGGAAAATTCTCTCATATAGTCTCAGCATCAGGCTGACATGTGCCTCCAAGCATATGAGGCGATAGTCACTGCTAGCAGTTGCTTCACGTGCCACTGATGTGTCCAGATATGCTATCCACCTTTGCTAGGTTTGTGTGTAAAGGTCATCAAAGACAATTACATCCCTGAACTACTCTGGACTTTATATTGCAAATATATATGAGGTAAACAAATAAGCTCCAACACTTGGTACACCAAAACAGAACATTCTGAGAGCTTATTTCTAGGCCAGTGCATGGCACAAACAATAACTTCTCAACAGTTTATTGGTTTTATGTGTCTACCTTAGTCTTTGTAGAAGCCATTCTGGACATCCCAGATCCTCACCAGAATGGCTTCTACAAAGACTAAGGTAGACACATAAAACCAATAACCACTATTGTCCTAGCAGCACCTGAAGCCATCTTAGAGATAATCAGATGTCAGTGCAAAACTAATTGTTCTGGCAGCCGAATTGGTATCTGGGTAAATGGTACCATTTTATTTCTTATTGATTTTGTATGTAGTTCACAAAATACGTATATTTGCAAATATCCATAAATTGTAAACAGATACCCAAATTTAAACATATTGAAACTGACTATTATGCTAACTCTGCTCTCTCAATGAGCTAAACTATGCTGCAGTACACATATAAATAGACACATACACATGCACAAATATTTTCCACGCCTTCTCCTGGTTCAAAATTATGTGGATATCTACTTTAATGCTGAAGTACCAAACCAAATTAAACCCGAACTTCAAGGTAGACATCTGATGCAGTGGATGGTATAGTTGATATGTATGTAGTAGGTATGCTTGTACGTATTATCGACTTTCCTGCCAAAGTGAAATACCAAATGAAATTCTCTCACCAAGGTAGATGGTTTTTAGACCCAAAATAATTTGACCACCTGGACACTCAACCTTCTGTGGGTGTTTGTGGCAAAATATGCAACAAAAAAGGGTATAAGACAGAGCTTTCAATATGGGCAAGTTCCACCTGTCTACACCTCTTCTTTGGGTGTGTCAGGTAAAATATGCCAAAATGGTACTTTGGCTATTCCTCAGAAATGGTTGAGTCAAATGTGGTTGTACCTCTTCCCATGGTAGTATTACTATATCCTAGGCATCATCTGGTATGTATAACAGAATAATATTGAATATTGAATTACTTCTGCATATAATTGTTGTCTTTTTTCACATTTGCAGTAGCTAATTCGCCAAACATTGCAATGATTCCCCCCCCCCCCTGAAAAAAAGAGGCCATACAATCATGATGCTTCCTAAGAGATGGAAAAGTGGTGAGGTCAAACACTTCACCATACAATTTTTTTTAACTGATTGTGGCACCCCTGTTCCACTACCACAACCCCTCTTAGTAGTGTTAGACATGATTACATAACTTACAGGTCCTTAGGAATAGGCCCAGGGTAAAAAACAGACAGAACCTTTTGAGAGGATAGGGCTTGTTCAGAGGCCTCTGCATGTCGAGAAACAAATTAAATGTATCCAGTAAAGTAATACAAGTTGAAAGTTAAGCATTCAGGAAGGAGTGAAAGATGTTTAATAGTTCGTATCATGTATAGCTCAATAGTGTAGCATGTACCACAAAGGAAGACCCCACCATATTACAAATAGTACAAAGTCAATTTCAGTTGAGGAGAGAAATGAGTGTATTAAACAATAAAAGCACCAAATTTGGTACACCTGTATTAAATGATATAAAAACAAGTTTAGAACATTGGGCTATCTTAGATTTGGCCTTTGGTGACATCTAGGTGCTAATTTACATATGAAACGGGTTTATTTTCTTATAAATAATATACTACTGAGCCATTGTTACATATTTGGCATCAAATGAAAGCTCTCACTGCATGGAGCAACATGGTGGATGACATTTATATCAGTTTCTATTATCAAGGTAGAGCTTTTTCTTAGTTACTGCTGAAACCGCAATACTTTATATCGGTAAAATAATTAAAGGGTAATAAAAGCACTCATTTGTAATGAGTGTAAGGGCCTATACTAGTCAAGTATAGAAGGACACTACTCACGAAATTACCATAGGATTTTAGTTACCTAAACAATAGAAATGATAATGGCAATCATAATTAGCCAGGTATCAAACAAACATTATTTTTAACAATCAGTTACCTTCACTTCTGGGTTGATTTAATAGAATATCAGAGCCTAGCCCTCTTGCATTTGCACCTTTTTAGGCATCCCTATTGGCATTTGCATGAGATGATCTCCTGGAAAAAATATAATGCCTCAAGAAATGTTGTCCTGTTATAAAACATAGACCGTTAGTGAAGGCAGTGTTGGTGCAGGTACCACATCCTTACTTCAAACGTATGCACCCTGGTAGAGAGCTGTTTTGACTTGTTCCTAAAATGCTCCTCCTGTTGGGGGAATACCTGAATATTTTTCTTCTTTTGAATAGCTTCCAGCAAGCCCTGTCGATATCTGTTGCTGTTCTGGTTCTGTTGTAGAGCAAAATGATGAACCTCTCAATGGTTTCATTGCTTCTTATCATTTTAAGTTGGTGCCATGGAAAGGTCAATCAGGGTCAGTGCTAGCTGAGAAAGTGCTTTCAAAATTGCCCATGCCGACCTCTTGCCATATTCTGAAAATGCATAAAACATCGGTAGTGCTTCTGCTTTCTCTGGGTTTAAAGCCTTTGCATCTTATGGGCTGCCAAGAACTGGAATGCCTTGCCAGTGCTAAAGGATACTCACTTTCATTATCTTCACTGTGGTGTGTACTAAAGCCAATGCCAAACAATAACATCTGCCTCGATGTTGCAGATGAGATTTTTGTATCCACTGTGAGCTGCATGTAACATCAAGAGGTTTGTTGCTCCGTTATGGCAGCATGGAGACAGTGCTGAGACAGTGCTGAGTTATCTATGAGTTGCATCTCCATCAGTGATGACAAGCTGTCCTTCCCTATAGTTGAATGAACTATAGAGGGTATCAGAGGGGAATGAGCCAAATAGAACATCAGAAAAGAAGTTGAATAGCTCTGTCTTGTTGGCATCAACTCTAAGAAGGCTAGTCCAGTTACCTGGTATAAATGCCTCAATCTACTACACAGGTGGGGTAGTGGGTGTGTGGAGAGGAGTTTTTTTTGGGGGGATTTTTGCAAATTAATAATCTAATCACAGCTCACAGTAAGGATGAAAAAAAAGAGAGAGATAACAGGGTTTGGTGTTGTATGCACAGCAGAATTCATGGTCTACCTTCAGTCATAGGGATAACTAAAAATAATTATGTACAGAAAAACAGAAAAGAAGAATAAAAGATAAATGTAGGAGTAAGTTGTATTTTAGGATTTTTGGATGCATCCAGAGTTTGAAACCCTTCTCATCTTTTCATGAAAATGTTATATTATTTGAACTAAATGTGAAATTCCCTGTTTTGCCTCCCTTTTTAAGTGTCTGAAAATCATCTTTAAAAAATAGTGGGAGAGTTTAGTAAGATGAGGCACTAATAGTAAATCTTGTATAAATATATTTTATAATTCGTTTTAACATTGAACAAAAAGATTTATATAAAATGACCAAAATCTTCAGTATAGTATATTGCATTTAAGTTATTTTTGTTGGCCTCTTGCTAGTGTGGAAAATTGAAACAGGTCTTAAAATGAGTACCAATGGTGGTGATAATTCCAAGTTTGACAATTGCTGCTACTCAGCAATATATATAGCTCTTAAATTTTCTTACTGACGGTGAAACTGGATGTCAGCAATGAAGCTGGCCTCTCCTTTCTTAATCAGAATTTAATTATGGACACACCATTTTCTTATTTTTACTTTTTTTGCACATGCCTGAGGTGGCCTTTCTAACAACTGTGATGCATTTTGCATCAGCAGACAGCATGAGTGTCATTTAAAGAAAACAGTGACTAACTGTGGAAAATCTTGGCTGAAGTTGGTGTCAATCAAGTAAATGTATGTCAGGGAGCTTCAAAAATTAGAAAAAAAAAAAAAAAAAAAAAAAAAAAAAAATCATTATTCTAAAAATTTATTTTATGGGATGTATGACTGATCCATGCCCCTGCCCCCTCATTCCACCAGAATCCACCCATGGTTTGAATAATTTTATGGTTCTGCACATGCACAAGGAAATCACTTACAGAATAGATATAAAATCAATAGCTAATTAATTTGCAAGAAGAGTCAAAACAGGCAGAGAGTCTTTGGTACATTTTAATAACACCTTATATGATATGTTACTAATTATACTAACACATCCCACTATATATAAACTGCAAGCATCTGTCATTCTGCCTGTAAGTACTACTATTCATCCTGAACGGAAATTCGAATCACCACAAAATTTACATAGTCTATTTAGGGTAGCACTGGGAGTGCATAGGTCGAGTTTCATCTTGGGAAATGCCTTTCGAGTAAAAAAAAAAAAAAGGAATTGAAATGTTACCCTGTACAAAAAGCCAAGAAACAATAGCCAATCAATTAGAGAACAGGTATCCCAAGCTTAAAGTCAGAGGTTTGCATTCTGGAATATCTATAGTCCCCTTTATTTTCCCCATTCACACCCTTCTTTATAAAATTTCCTTTGTTATTTCAAATAAATATAGTTATATTAATGCTATCCCATTTCACTATTATGATATATAAAATAAAAAAAAAAAAAAAAAAAAAAAAAAAAAAAAATATATATATATATATATATATATATATATAATAAAATAAATCCCAACATAATATAACAAGTTATTTAATAATTTTGAAACTATATCCACTTGTACTAGGGTGGTTTTTTCTCTCCTATAAATAAAAATGATTTTCATTATTGTTATAGTCTTGGGGAAGGTGTGGAGATAATGATTTCACTCTTTTGATAAATGGCCTGACCAACTCAAAAGTGCTTCTGCCTACCCAGTTTATATGTCTCCTATTGGGGAGGATCATTGTAGTGGTACTTTAGCTACACCATTTCAAACATGAATTGAATTAGAGGGTGTGTGGTTTTGTCAATCTTTTTTTTTTGTTGTCAAGAAATACATTTTTTTAAACAAGACTCATTGTTTGGCACAACTTACCTAGTAATCTCTGTATCTGTTATGATAGAAACTTCATATCATTCTCCTTCATCCAAATCCACTTTCAAGGATTTATTTGCAGACGCATAAAACTTTTTCACGCTCTGTAGGTGGTCTATAGTGCTGTGCTGTGCTGTCTATTGGAGAAAGTAGCTTTGGCTGTAATTAACAAATGCATTTTGCTATAGTATCTGTCCTGTCACCAGGCTTTCCTGGATATATTTTCAATATTTTTGCACTACTGTGAGCGAGCTATGGCCTAACTTCAGTCTCAATCCTTATTCTGACAATTAGGCTACCTGTCCCGCTCCCTAGTTAATCACCCGTTCTTATAGTACTAACTAAGGCTACCTACTGTTGTTACTATTAGCCAATGGTAGGTCCACTCACTGAGTCTCCCTTAAAATAGAATAGGTATCACATACTGATCAGAGACTCTCTGTACCAGCAACAACAATATTCTTCAAATCTTTGCACAATATAATATGCACAATGCCACAATTCACACACATAATTTGGAGACTAAAATAATAATAGTTAGCTGTGTCTTTTATATTTCTCTGGATCTGGCCATTCAGGGCCTCTGCCTGGCCTGCTAATTGTTCATTAGGTGAGTCCTTGTTTTTTGTAATCACTTCTTTGTCTTCATTCCAAACCGTGTTCTCATAATCAACTTCCTCCACTGGAAACTCATAACCCTCATTCACACAATTAGCTACCTTAACTTTATTAACTTTGTTATTCATTTCTTCTTTCACAGGTTGCCAAGACTGAGGCAGAGGCAGAGTCCCTGGGTGGAGTCTAGGTGGCCTGACAATTACAAGCTGCCACATTAGCTTGTATTGTACTTTCCTCTGTCTTATTTGGTTGAACACCACTGCTTCTTGTGATTCCTGTAGGAGTTTCTAGATGCTGTACTTTCTTAGCTTGGCCAAATATTAGATGTTGCATAACAGCCATCCCATGCTTGAGTAACCAGCAGAATCTGCTAGTTATTCAAGCATGGGTGGCTATGAATTTTGCTATATGAGTGTGTGTACTTGCCTGCCTGCCCACCTAGCTTCCTGCATTCACTATGGAATTTTTTTTTAGAAAGACCAGAATGTTTTGGAAGCATTATGTAATGCTGGAGGTAAACTGCCAAAAATTAATAAAAAAACAATGTGTAGTGTATAGATTATTTTTACAAAGGTCAGAATGTTTGGTAGGTTTGGTGTTAAGCCATTTTCAAATTCATCAGTTAATATAATGTACGAGTATGTGCTTTACAATGAAATGAATGAAGTTAGCTGTTCATTTGCATAACCACAGCTATGGATGTACCTCTTTGATTTAATTGTTATAGCACAGAATTTCACTCACTGTCTTTCTCTTTAAGACTTTCTTTTAGCATTGGTGAACTTGTTAGCCATGATTTATTGAAATTGTGATTAGATTGGATAGGAACAATGGACTAAGTTAGAACAAACAAAGTGACCCATTTACTTAGCGGAACAGAAAGCTGTGGGTGCACTCTTTGAATGAATGTGTTTCTGTAAATAATTAGTGTTCTTTCAAACTCTGTTTCAGAAGTGCAGAGAAAATTAGGTTGGATGTGCATTCATACGACAATCCAATGGGGTAGTTTTCATTACAACTGTTCAGCCTTATATATGATTCCAATTACATATGGGTTTGTTGGTCTATTTCGCTAGGTCCAAATATTTATTGAAGTACTGTTTAAAATATTTTTTTTAGCCCTATACAGCAAGAGGAAGAGGTGAGGCCAGATGGGACCCACTACAACTTGAGTATGCATGCCAAGTTTTAGGCCTGTAGTTCATGTATTTTTCTGGCCATGGTACGATTGTTTGGATTCTTTTGAACACAGGAGAGGGTGTGGCCATATAGACAGTTTAAATGTTCCTTTCTAACACTGATTCCAAATATATGGGTTTGTGTGTCTGACTCCGCCTGTTCAAGTTTGAATTGTGGTGTCCATTTTATTGTGGCATGTTATATGATTACACAATATATTTTAAACAACAATTACCAAATTCAGTTAAGTAACAGTGTTAGTTAATCAGATAGTATAAATCTGGAGCTAAGAGTTTGAAATACAAGGGTTGCAGTGATAGTAAGAATATATCCTTTGTTGATCGTAAGAGTGCAAGAAATTGTCCATTGCCACTGCAGAAGAGCAAGAGGACATCCTGAAATATCTGGACATGATTCAGTGGAAGAAAGCTGAGGTGCTTGCTTCAAGCAGCAGCCAAACTGTTAAAGCATAAAAATAGCAGTAATAGTATGAACTACTAATGGTAAGGTCTAATAATATTCAATCTCTCCATCCCTCACCACATAAGAAAACAACAAAAAACAACAACTGAGGATGGCAGACAGTTTAATTAAGAAAAAATAATGCCAATATATATAATAGTTTCACAAAGTGAGGGAAGCCCCAAGGGGCTGACCTAGTGGAGTGAGATTAGAACAAAATTGATTTTTTGGGGGTTATTTACGTTAAAAACTGCTTATAGAAATGAAACTATTAAAATATTTTGCCATAAATGCTGTATGTAATCTAATATATTATACTAGGTAATATAATCTTTCATTATAATAATTGGGAGTGCACATATAAAAAAACTGAGTGATAAATTGTCATGCATTAACTTACGTCAGATGCTCCTGATTCACACAGAGAAGATCTGCAATCCATAGAACACTCCCTGCCAACATTGTCTAATGCAGATTTGCTTATATTCTGATCACGGCAGTAACCAGCATTGCTTCTCTCACATACTGCATGTTTAATAAAGAGATGAATATTTTATGTAGAGGTCTAATATTTCATGAAATGATATGCACACCAACATCCTCTAATGCAGATTTGCTTATGATTTGATCACAAATATTTTACTGAGTGAACACATTTACTAAAATTACTCATTGTTTGTAGGAAAAAATCCAAGAAGTCATTATGGTTTAGAATGGTCAGCATATAAATCAGTTTTAAATTAGCAAAAATTTTAAAAATATGAGTATCAATTGTTTTATCTAACTTACTTTGAAAAAAATCAGCAGCTTCAGCCGTGTTGCACTTCCAGGAAATTGTACTCAGCATCAAAGGACAATAATTGTCACTTAAACAATACAATTCTGCGTAAGGAAAAGAGCTCTGCAAAAACAAATTAAATTTGAATAAAGTGGAAGGTAGCATTTTAATATGATGCCATTTATAATTAAAATTAATGGATATTGGGCTCTGAAATTATGTTAAAAATGTGCTATAATTCTCTATCTAATTGCACAGTTCAGTTACTTGGTTTTTTACACATGCCTCAAGTATATAATTTCAAAATTATTGTTGGGATGTATATTCTTGTATATAAAAATAGTAAAATTATAACTTATCCACAATATGAGGACGTTTATATTGTAGTGATATTATTTTAACAATATTAACATATGGGTAAAATGTGAAATTTAAAAAGAGTGTTGCAACTTGTCATTCTCTGATAAAAATACAGTTTGTTATTTTGGACTGACTTCACTTTAATAGTTGTTCCCGCTGACTTGAGCTCAGGAATTCAGTTACAGAAGTGCTGTAGTGCATGCTTCAGCCTATTAACTTCACCAAAAGAAGTTTAACAACCCATTGCACTTGAACTGCATGGAGGCTGGTGTGTTTCAAAGGTTTCTAAGACTTGGATTGCCAAGGCATCTGAGGCTTATAAAGCTTCTCAGGCTTCTCAACTGATAGTTAAGCTGTGCTGTTGTAGTATTTTATCCTGTAAAAATCTCTTAGCTAATACTAAAGCTTGCATTATTTTTGTAGTTGTTGCTGTTGGTAGCTGTGGCTGGTTGTTGTTGTTTGCTGTGGCTGGTTGTTGTTAGTTTCCGTGGCTGGTTGTTGTTAGTTTCCGTGACTAGTTTTTATTGCTTTATTTTTGTGATAAGATAAAACTAAATATTTAATGGTGTAAAAATGTGCACTAAATAGTATGTGCAATACATTTAGGACATACTTTACTTGCTACGACAATTACAGACAACAATCAGACTTCCCTGGTCCTCGTGAGAGCCGTACTACCATTGGGAAATATACAGGTTTAAATAAGTAAACTAACCGCAGACAACCTTGTATTCTTTTGCAATAAGGTACAAACCTTTTATGTGGAGTCAGTTTTCATCCACCAATGGTCAAAAGGATTTTATTTTTTAACTGACTAAATTTTGTCCATTTTTTCCATGGCTACTTCATTCTTGACCATGATATTGAACAGAGCTCCTGATTTTCAAAGGATTCTCTCAGACGATAACAACTAGTCATTAAAAATGTTAAGCAGCAAGGTATATGGGATACTGTGGGGGGTGGGGTGTGTTGGGAAAATTGGATAAGCAGCTTAAAGCCCCACTAAAAGGTTGAATGAGGAGAGCTGCCCACAACAACCTGAGTAAGCTACAGTCAAAGAACTTCACTAAGATAGAATAAAACAAGCGCTCCCATTCTAATGATGAATATTTATTGATTTGAGTTGTTCTTGACAATCATGCAGGGAGATATAAGGATAATGGGTGAGGGGTGGGGAGGAAGGTGGCAAGGAATTGGGTAAGCAGCTTTCTGATGTAGTTGTTATTGGTATACCAAAAAGATGCCCATCCATGAATTAAAATTTATCAATTGTGTTTCTGAATTAGATATATTCACAAATATTTTCTTTAATTTAAATTATACAACACTTACATTGTCAATTTGTGTTGAAGCAAGATAATACTGCAAGCATATAAGAGCCTGTGGAGATTGTCTAAATAAACATACTTTACATCTTGATTCTGGCAGGTCCTGCAAACATAATTCTCCTACATTATCTGTGCTGATCTGAAGACCAACAGGTGTTACGTTATATCCAGGACACACTAGAAAAAGTACACATGAAGGGGGGGGGGGGGAAGTAATTGCAGATGAAATATTCTTTTTACTACTCAATACAATAACTTACTGTAAATTCTGCACATTTATTAGGTGAAATATTACATCTACATGTCAGTGAATTCTATAACCATAATACCAGTTAAATGTTATCAATTTTAGATATAGAATTCAAACCCTTAAATTTTATCTTGATATCTTGTACCACAGACGAATAGAACTTATTGACTAAGTTTACAATACATATATAAGTACAGAGAATTTTTCTCTCCTTATATTGTGCCTGTTCAACAAAATAATGGAGATAAATACTTAAGAGGTTGTTGTGAAAGTACGCTAACTGAGAGGAACAAGCGCAGCATTCAGCAAGTATGGCAAATTATATAATTAGGATACTATACCCAATATTGTTTTAGTTAACCAGCTACTGTATTTGCTATGGTAGTGCTGCTTTTCTTTAATTTATTCTATTTTTATGGATCATTGTAAAAGCAGATATGAATATGTCTTTTAATTTTTTTATTTTGTCAGATACTATTACGTAGCAAACATACACATGTATATATGCTGTGGATACTAAATTAGTACTATTCTTTGTAAATCATGCTTAGGACAGCCAGTAAAAGGGTGGAACCTTAAATTTATTGCTTAGTTGGCTCTAATTGTTGCAACTAGTTGTTTGCCTTAAATTACTGCTTCATTCACTGAAAAAAGAAGTTTGATGGTAACTGTCTTTGTCTACGTACCAGCTAATCCATTATATCTTATCTTTCCCTTGTCATTTCAGATTCTTGCTAAACAAAATGCATTAATCAAAGAATTACACTATTGGAATTGTTAAAAAAATAATAATAAAATATAACGAATAATGGAGAGTAAATCCTCTATAAAAGGGAATCTGTATATTCACCCATTAGAAACACTAAATGTGTTCACAAATTAAAAGGATGCTTCCTAACATTGAAAGTAGATTAAATTTAGTGTGAAGATTGGTGTAGTCACAAGGTTAATGCCTATTATCTTAGGATTTTGCTAAAGATAATTTCAACAGAGATAATTTTCATTAAGTGTAATTTTGACCAGTTGTTGGTCAAGAATAAACTCACCACACCAACTTAATCTCCTGTATTTTTTTTAGTTTTGAGGCCCCACATTTCCATCCTGGGATTTTAATATTGTCAAAGTTATTCCCCTGATCAAGTTGTGTATGGAAGAAAAGTTTGAGGACTCTATGTTCTAGGGTTTAGTAGTGCATTAGCCACATAAGTAGGTACATTCATATAATTTAATAGGTTTAGCAAAGTGAGGTCATGCAGCTTCTGAACCTTGTTTGTTCCCCAAGTTCCCATCTTTGACACTTCAGCACAGATATCAGATGTATTTTAAAATAAAATTAAGTTTGCCCATTACAATATAATAGTCTCACAAATTGAGGTTAGCTCCAAACGGGCTGACTGAGTAGAGTGAGATTTAGGTCAAACTATGTATACAAATTTTGTACACGAAATATGTATGCAAAATGTGCATGCAAAATGTGTAAGCAAACTGTGTACTCAAAGTGAGTAAGAAAAATGTGCATGCCAAATGTTCATGCAAAATATGTACACAAAATATATAGAGTAGAGTGAGATTTGGGTAAAGATTTGTACACCAAATTTATACACAAACTGTGTACACAATATCTGTACACAATCTGTACACTAAATCTGTAACAAAATTTGTACACAAAATCTGTACACAAAGTCTGAACACAAAATTTGGACACAAAATCTGGACTCAAAATCTGTACACAAAATCTCTAAACTAAATTTGTACACAAAATTTGCACACAGTTTTGCATACCCCAAGAACCAAAAAAGGGTGAGGAGGGGGGGGAAGCATCAAAATAGGGCTTATCAGGAAGGAAATCTCTATATGAGCTAAAAATTGGCATAGCTCTTCTCCTTCATTTCCTGAATAAGCCCTCCAAGTTTCGTTTCTATAGCATGATTTTTCTCCTTTAAAATCGGCAAAATATATTTCTAGTGGTGGAGATTAAAATGTTTCTATGCATGCCACGCTCACTACTTAAGGTGGGTAATGAGGAATTTGTAATTTCACAGAAGAATTTCTGCATTTCCTTGTGAGGATACTTACAATCCTTCCCATGGGGTAAGTATGTATTTCTACCACCAACTACATGTGGTTGGTGGTGGGAGATTTGTAATTTCACAGGAAGATTCCTAAATTTCAATAGGAAGAGACCTACAATCCTTCCAATTGGGGTAAGTATATATTTTTATTCTATCAAATTATCTTGACTGGATATGCAATCACAAAATCCTACTTACCTCTCCTTAGATGACTGATTCATAAAGTTGGTAATTTTTTTAAACCTCCACAATGCCCAGTGGTGTGTTTAGATTCATGAAGCCAAGGAATTTTTCATAATAGTGGGTGTGTGTCCATCTGTGTATGTCCGTCTGTGTGTGTCCGTCTGTGTGTGTCCATCTGTGTGTCCCTCTGTGTGTGTGTGTGTGTGTGTGTGTGTGTGTGTGTGTGTGTGTGTGTGTGTGTGTGTGTGTGTGTGTGTGTGTGTGTGTGTGTGTGTGTGTGTGTGATTTTTCTATTAAGCTCCACAATCCCCGAGATTACATCCAATACAGAACTGAAGATTAATTTTTTTTTAAAAATTTTTAGTGAGCAAGCTGGTCATATTTCCAATATAAAAAATACAACAAACATTTGGACAGTTAATTACATGTAGTCAATATCAGGTCAAATTGTTCAAAAATATAGATTGATACTATTGTTAGGTGATTCATATAACACTCACAGGAGGAGAAAACAGGGGGACAGAGCGGGCTTCATCCCCCACCCCAAATATATCACAGGGAAGGCTCAGCCCCCCAAGATCATTTATTAGGGGAGCCCCCAGATAGTATGAAGAATTAGCATCATGCACTTTTAGTCATGAAGCACTATTTCATTAATTCACACAGTGAGAATCACACCATGTAGAAGTAACACTTGTTGAGCAACTTGGCAGCTGCAGCATGCAACTCATTGAAAGCAACATTTCATTTCCTGTGGACACCTATTGCTAGTTGTTTTGTTTTTTTTTACTGTTTTTTTGATTAGAAAAAACAACAAAATATTAATAAAATTAGAAAGAAAAAATCCAGGTGGAGTCGTTCTAACTTAAGCTTTTGATAGCAGCTGGAGTTGTCTGCTCTTAAACAGATTGGTCTCTCTCTCTCTCTTTCAATCCTCCTTTCCACCCCCCACTCCCGTCCTCTACCCACTCATGCAGAACTCACTCACAGTGGCGTGATAGATGTGACTTTCTTGTTCTTAATTTTTTTTTTAATTGAAAGCTATGAAAATTGAAGAGTACTTCCTGAGATAGCAGGTAGATAAAATTGGGTGTGAGGATAGATGTAGTGACAAGGTTAATGCCCATTCAATTCGGATTTGGCTAAAGATAGTTTTAACAGGGATAACTAGCATTCAGTGCTATTCTAACCAGTTTTTTTTGTGGTCAGGAATAGACTCACATACTCATTTAATCTCCCATTTTTAGTGTCCCAAAGCCTTCAGAATCCAGTGGTCAGCATCAGATAGTTGCTAGGGTTAATATTGCCCAAGAATAAGCGTCAATACTTTTCAGAACCATGTAATGCAGCACCTGTGAAAATTAAGAAATTCTTGGAAATGAGGTGCTGCCTAACAAAGTGTTTAGAGAAAAACTGGCAGCTATTTTTGCTGTGAAACTGTGCCTGACAACTGTGTGACACTCACCGCTACTGTCGCCAATCAATGAGTTCTTACAACTAGCTGGGCAGGCTTCTGGCAATATTGTGACTAGTCTTTCTTTACTTTCACACTAGTCTCCACTTTCATGCTGGGTTTTATCTATAACCACAGCTCTGAATATTGTGGAATATGCAACGAGCACACTGGAAATTTTATAAAATTTCTATTCCAGCAGTATGGTGAAAGCACGAGCTATTTTGCAATTGCAATTCTCAAATATCATTGCAGGTTGTGAATGCTAATACATTTTCTATGGTGCTGGAGGTTCACTAATACCATAAGTAGGCATGGCTGGTTGTGTGTGACGTAATCATGCAAGTCCTCTATTGGGTATCCATTTCCTTATAATATACCTTTGCCTTCATTATTATATTATTCTAGTCAAAAAAAATTAAATTTAATTTCTAATATTTAGTAAATGATGTTGCTCCACTTGTAATCAAATTCATGGGAAGAGGACTTGGAGTCAGTAAGAGTGACCACCATATTAGAGCAAGTGGAAAAAAATCACAATAACAAGTGACAACAAACGAATAAATATTTTGTAACGCAGATTTTAAAGCATGGAAAAAGAAGTGGCAGGCAGTTAATTGCTGCTTTAGCTATGAATTAACCAAACAGTGCCAGGCAGTAGAGGGATTGAGTGAGGTACCAGAACCCAAGAGGTCATATGGGAGTCTGTCGTGACCATAAGTACTTGATGAATAAGAAGCTGGTGTCATCAATCCAGTTTTTGACACTGTGTACTTGTAAATGACCAAACCTTGAACAGAGGAGGATTTAAGGCACCAACCGAACTGGCTATCAGCTGGAGAGTTGATATGGGCCAGGTGTGGAGGTACATAGTTGGTGACCTTCCTAGGAGAGTGAGGTTTCTTACATGTGGTGGTGCTTTGTAGGTCTTCCAGGTGATTACCAAGGAGTCCAGAATAAGGAATGTGACAATGGATTGATAAAAGAGTTACTGCCACTCATGCCAGAGTTACTGCCATTCATGCCAGAGTTCCTGTTCAAATGCTTCAGCAGCAACCTTGCCAATGACATAATGTCTGAAATCCACTAGAAATCCAAAGAAACAGAAAGGGATATAAACCAAGAGGAGAAAAAGCACCGGGGGGGGGGGGGGGGTGGGGGGACAAGGAAAGGCAGAAGCTACAGAATGATAAAGAGCAGCACCCAGAGGTGCAAATGAAAAATATTTCAGCTTACTTTGAAATTGGTTTAGTTATAGTTGACATTTTCTGTCACTTAACAGGAGATAAGAGAAGCCAGAGACAGATTGATACAGACACTAGAGGGAGAAATAAATGATTAACAGCTTCAAGAAAATCACATATAGCAACCAGGTATGAATAATACATGTGAGTGTGTGTGTGCGTGTGGGTGTGCGTGTGTGCATGTGTGTACATTAATGTAATTTTGTAGAAACAGAGTCAAGACTGCAATCGAAAGAAACAAAACAAACCTTTTTCTGTAATGTGGTTTGTGGGAGAGGGAAGGGAAATGATGTTCATACTCTGAAGTGGCCGGTTGCACAAATTTCTCAATATTTTTGGTCCAATCTGCAGTTGTTTTTGGCACATTTTTCTTTAAGTTCTCCACAAAGGTGCTCCTGGGCAATGCTGGGTATATTTTTTCTAGTATTTAATATGGAGGCATTCTTTGTAAGGGATAATATTGATGATCTGATAACAATCACCAATTGGATTGCCAATCACATTCTATTTGATGTCAATAAGCATGGGATTTTTTTTTAATAGTCTGGTTCCACTGTTTCTGAGGATGATGGGATTAACAGGAAAAGGTGGAAGATGTAGGATAGAATTTGTAAACATGACTTCATTGTTGAAGTTTGGGTGAATCACTGATGCATAAGGACCAAGTTTTTACACTGATCATTTAACTGAAGAAGGGAATCTAAATTGATTAGCAATTGATGCATGTTGATTCAACTATACTTTAGTTTCAAGATTGGTAGTGATCCTAATTTCTGGAAAGATTTGATATCCTGTCTCACTGCTTCAAGTATGAACTTAAACTATTCTTAATGTTACTAATATAGGATTTAGCAACAGGAAGTCTTATGAGGTATTGTTGAAAATGAACTGACTACTAATCTTTTTGAAGAAAAATTACTGAAAGATGCAAAATATTATGTGGATCTTGGCCACAATGTTAAGTGGTAGCAGCGAGACACAATGCAGTGTCTGAAGTATGTGAGGTCAAGGTATGGAGTTTGCTGCACTATCATTGATGGTTGTGTAATATTCTATAAAAGACCATAAGCCTTAATAAAGAGCTGGCAACACTTCCTCACTCACATTCAAATATACGAAGAGGTGCATTTTTCTATTAACCAAGATATGCTCCTAACGACAAGAATAAGGCTCAGTTGATTCTCGTGAAGAGCTTTCGTCTGGCTCCAGTGAAAGTTCTTGATAATAACACTGACATAAGGCCTATCCTTATTGGATCAGTAAAGTTTTTTGTCCGAACTACACTCACATCTTCCAGGGTAAGATCCGAAGCTGATCCCACTGATCCACTTAGGGGTGGTAAATCCAATCTTGATAGGTAAGTTCTAGTGAAATTTTTGGTGAAATTTTTGTTTGGGGGAAGGTTTTCAAACAAAAAAATTATTAATTTGAGATTGATCCAGAAAGCGTATGGCAGCTGGTAGGGGTTATCGGGGTTGTAAACAAATAAATATATATTTTTGAATTGGTTGAAGGAATGTATCAGCTAGTTTGGGTTTAGAATAGCCTTAGAAGGGATCTGAGGAACTGCAAATGTGCAGAGTCAGCTACATGGAGTTGTTAGGAATAAGTCAATGTACCACAAAAAAAAAACAACATCTCCATCTGGCTCTGGTAATTAATGAATATGGCAGCAGTTGAAAGATTAAAATTTAAAAAAAACAACACCTCATATAGCAAGGTAGGTTCATTTGCATGTCTTTTCTTCATTATATAAAAAAAAATCTTCAGATATATCACAAGAGCAAGTGCTAGTCTTGAAGAAAAATTCATGGTAACAAAACAAGAAATTTAATATATAATTTAATTTTTAAACAATATTGCAGACAGGATTTACATAGATTGATTAAGGATTCCAATTATCAGGATATGATCTAGATAAATCTCTACTTCAGTGCGAACAGGGCTATAGTCCTGCTTTACTGTACCATTGAAATGTAAAAATGGCCTCAGAAAAAAAGGAGGTGCCAGTAATGATCTCCAATTGATGACTGTCTTAGAGATAGTTGAACAAACACACATATAAACACCACAGGAGTGGATCCAGGATTTCAAAAGGGGTAGTTCTTTTCTTACTAACCCAAAGCATGCCCATCCGGGGAAACCACACTTTTTTTTCAAATTCCTTGTAAAAAATGGGGGAGGGGGGGAACAAAAAGCATGCTTCTGGAACTCTTTCAGCTTCTTTGCATAGTCAGGTCATCTTAACTTACTATACTATTATTTTGGCTAGCACAAATAATAATATAAATTGGTAAATTATTTAACGAAGTACATTTTTCCCCTGATAATAGGATATTACTAATATTCTTTTAGGATGTTGAATTACCAACAAATGTACTACTGAATGTCTAAGGTGTGTTTCTGATGTTCATTAATAGTAGCGGGAAGTGTACAGGCTATAGTAAGCATCACTCTATGTCAAAGAAATGGTCTTCATCACAAGTGACATACCTACAAGAAACAAAACTTGCTCATTTATGTTTGCAAATAAAAGGTGCAATAAATGTTAATAAATGAACCTTCTCTTATCCTAGTTACAGATTCTCACCATTTTTTTTTCTAAAAGAAAGATGATCTGGATTGATGCTTTGAGATTCCAGCAGCAGCAGTGAGGTGTCTTCAGCTATAGCTGAATGCTTCACTACAATCTCAATTTTTTAAAAATTTTAATTAAAATTTTTTTTAATCTTTCCTTTCTCAAGCTCATAAACTCTTTCCACCTTCTTTTAGCTCTTGGATGCACAACCAGCAGAAGTTACAGTTTTCTCCTTATCATTCAACCATCTTCATAAAAAAAAATTAAAAAAAGAAAAAGAACAATAAACATCAAAAATAAATTACAGAACTTGTAGGAAATTGAGTTTGCTCCACGATATTTTTTACCACTTGCTATTGCTTCAATAAAGCAAAGAATAGACCCTTTACTAAATTTTTAGCTGAAATGGGGTAGTTCGTAGGAACTCAATGAACTACCCCTGGATCTGTCCCTGATGTTGTGTCACAGTCACTCCAAACATCAGTAACCAACATATTTTGCTATATGGTATCACCATATAGAAGAATATGTTGGTTACTGATATTTGGGGTGACTGTGACACAACATCTAATATTTAGCCAAACTAGGGTAGTGCACATCTAGAGACTCCTACAGAAGTTAATGTGGCATATATTCAGGAAAGCTTAGTGACATGCTCAATTCTACAGCAACCTTCATTTGTGGATTACAGCCAAAAGGTTCCTCCAATAGACAGCACAGTGCCTGAAACCACTGCAAGTAAAATCTAGCAAAGTTTAATGCTGTTCAGATAAATCGTTGTGAATGAGGTGCTTGAAATCCATGCAATTTAAATTACAGTTCTTGCAATAAAAATAGTGTGAATATCATGTTGCTTGTATTATATTGAAATACTAAACAACTTTGAAGCGATGAAGTAAATATGTGGGAAGATGCATGTGCAATATATGGGAAGATGTTTGCCTCTTCTGAATAAAGGTTTACATTTCAAATAGGATTATTCTTTTGATTACAAACTAGTGATATAATTTTTTGAAGGTTTTATTGTTAAACCTTAGAACTTGTTTGTGTTATGTACTTCTTCATATAGTGCCTTCTTATTTTGTGCATAAAAGCCACATCTGTAATCTCAGTCCAATGTATGTAACTAGTTATGTAGGAACTGCATGGTTTAGTGAGATTTTTATGGATTTCTCTGCATTCAACAATGCACGAAAGACTGATAATATATTTAGTCTGTAAAATACTTGATATTTAATGAAAATATGTTTTTTGATGTACACAACTGTGCCAAATGTCATATCTGAAGCTTAATAGAAAGGTACCCTATTAAAAAAAATTGATACTTTTAAATTATGAAAACAAATTACTCCAATAATTCCCCCACCCCAACCCAATAGTGACTAAAGAAATTTTTTTTTGAAAATTGAAGTGTGGATACCTGTGTGATTCCAATGATACCAAATATAACTTGATAACTTTTTTTTCTTCCTGGGTTCTAACCTATCTCAACCAGACTAAATTGGAAATTTAAAAAAAATTTTTTTAAATTATTGTGACAAAACTTACTAGTATGAGTAAACAGAGTGAGCATAAGTTAAGCAAAAGTTAGCAGAAGTGTCCACCTCTAAACAGAACTTGTAAAAAAATATTTTTTATGAATTTTAAAATATGTATTCTGCAAAGCCAATAACAAACTTAGCCAATGATAACAGCCTAGTATATATTCCAGAACAGATATATTCTTGCTACTTTAAATTTTACACAATTCAAAATATTTCCATTTTCTTTGAAATACAACTAACATCTTAAAGATGCAAGTGAGGAGGAACAAACTGACTATAAACCTAACAATCAAGTAAGTAACTATACAACAATAAAAAAATTTTCCAGTCCTCTAATCCTCCACCTAACCATATTAACACAGTGTAGTATTGGTATGAGCTATTGAATGCAAGTAAGTTAATTAATCAACATAACAAATGTGGGATGATAAACCTCACTCTATGCATTAATTACATTACTACCTGATTTCACAAAAAAACCCAACCTTCTTGACTCAGAGTGACATACCTTGATCCATCAGTAAAAAATGAAATTTTGAACTTGAATTAATTGTTATAATAAATTTCTGATGCTAATGGGAAAACAATTTTTTCTTGATGCCAAAAATGATCCAACTAAGGACAATTTGTAAACAATTAGTGAATCTGAACACATTATTGCCAAAAACCCACTCACTTGTAATTTAATATTATGACTTAATGATGACTTGAAATTTTGACTTCCAAATCCACTGAATTTGCATTGGAAGAAAGAAAAGCAAGATAAAAAAAAGGAAAAAAGAAAAGCGAGAGAAAATAAAGGGGAAAAAAACAAAACAATTATGACCAGGGATTGAACCAGAGATCTTAGCACTGGTAGTCTGGAAAAAATTCCAAGAAGAACCACAACAACACCAAGAAGGTAACATTTAGATGCAATTAATTATTTAATTGGGTGGGAGGGGTTAGCTTTTAGCGAGATTTAAGTAGGATTTAGTGATTGTATATTCAATCAACATAATTTGACACAATAAAAATATATACTTGCCCTGAATGGAAGTTTCCTCGAAATGAAGTTCAAAGATGTTTCCTTCAAATTAAAAATTCCCACCTCCCACCACAAGTAATGGGCGAGGTATGGACAGAGAAAACATTACAACCCAGTTTCAGCCTTGAAATTATTATATATAAAAAAAGGTAAATGGGAAAATGATAGAAGAGAAAGTATAGAAATTAAAAGATAGTAGGAAAATATAGAAGGAAAAAAAAAGTTGAAAAAATAGACAGAAAAAATACAATAAATGGGGGGGAAAATTATAGAAGGAATGTGATAGAAGGAAAAAGATAGAAGTTGAAAAAATAGGAAAAAATACAGAAAAAGAAGACAGAAAGAAAAAAAACTATAGAAGGAAAAGAAGACAAAAGGAAAATAATAGAAGGAAGGGATAAAAGGAAAGAGAGAAAAAAGAGGTAAAAAAAGGGAAGAGAAATTGATTGGGGAAAAAAGAAATTGTGGTTGGGGTGGAGGAATTGAATCCCCATTTTTTAGGTTGAAAACACACAACTTAACCATTCCACAACAATTTTTAGGCTTTTTTTTAATCATATGGATATATATTTTGGCAATTTTGAGGAAGAAAGAAGCATGCATTGGAAGCCAAACTTAGAAGGTTCACACAGGAAGTCAACGAGAAGAGCTATGACAATTTTTATCCTCCTTAGAGGTTTCCTTAATGGTTGAGCCACCATTTTTATGCATTTTTTTTTTTGTTTGGGGGTTATGTAAAAAATAGTTTACGAATTTTGTGTACATATATTGTGCATTTATTTTGTGTACTAATTTTGTGTAATAATTTTTTTTATAAATTTTGTGTTCCTATTTTGAACAGAATTTTACTATACTCATGAAACTAAATGCTTTTTAACTTTGGTTACTTTTGGTCAATAGCTAGATATTTAATAGCTAGCTTGCTGTATAGCAAACTGTGTTTGTTTTTTTACACTTGGTTATAGCATTTATAGCTAGCTAATTGCCCAGGGCAGTTACTAGGTATATATGCTATAACCAAGTGTAAAAAAGAACAATTGCATACTTAGCCAGCTACCTCAATCAGAGCTCGATCAATGTGCTGCTGCCACTTCTGGACTTACCGGCAGAATCGGGCCTCCTAACTTCACGAATTGTTGAAGTTTGTTGAAGTAACTCATCACTTATATTGCATTTTTGCTGCAGGCATCCCCTTAGTTACACCCCAACAGGAAGTAAAAATTTTAAGCTACCTTTTCCATGAATATTGAACTAAAAATTTTTCCTAAATTTTTTATACCAGGTTAAGCATGAAGGACAAGATAAGACCAAAAAAAAAAATTTTTTTTTCCAGTTCAGTTACCTTTTAAGAAATATTTCAGATGATCCAGTCTAAATCAGTTAATTCATACAATATAATTTTTTACTTACTTGAAAATGTTGGTAAACTTCTTAAACTGTGTTGACAAAAATAAGTATAAGTGGCCAGAATAAATGAGCACTGCCCTGAGCAATATTTCTCTATCAGCTTTGCTTCCTCTTTGGGCTAAAATAGTACAAAATTAATTTATTTAAATTATGAGAAACAAAACATTCTTTAAAACATTTAAAAAAAACCCTTCATCTTATATTAAACCGACAATGTAATCATATGAATTCATGCATACATCACATACATACACACTACACATGCAAATGCCAAAAAAGCAAATTCTCTAGCTGTCATCAACACGGTTGCATACACCTGATATAGTCAGGTTGCCTGTGCACTATGCAGGCACTACAAGCCATTGCAAGAAAAACCCTGGAGCTGGGCTAGGAGTTCACAGAAGGAATGACAAAGACTCTCAGCTTGTGGTTGTGGGCACACAAAGTTCAACCAGAAACCTTAGTTGATTGGCAAGCCATGGCCATTGAATTTGCACCTCAGAAATGTTCCCAATCCTCATTAAAGCTGGGTGGACTGGTGTGAGAAGATGTCGAAGGATAGGATAGTTTCCAGTCAGTGGGTTGGAACTCATACCAGAGCATAACTACTCAGCCTCTCTGTCATGCACACACACACACACACACACACACACACACACACACACACACACACACAGACACACACACACACACACACACACACACACACACACACACACACACACACACACACACACACACACACACACACACAAATTCACGCATACACACACTTAAATTTTATTTTTATATTTGTGGTATCTTTAATCATTAGCTGGCATAATTCTTGTGGTCACTTTTATGATCATATTAATGTTTATGACATTTTCATCATGTGCTGTATGATGAACAATAGTATTTGTTAAATAAAATTGGTCATTTCCAGCCAAAAATATGCTCACTTATGATTTAATGTTTTAACTTAATCATGGATATAAAAAAAAAATTATAAAAATAAGGGATAAAAAAATCTCAACCGTGACCAGGAGTTGAAATGGAGACCTCAGCACTTGTGATCGAAAAAAATTTAAGAACCAGAACAAGATTCCCAAGAAGTAACGCTTTAACTCTGCAAAATTGTAAAAGTTTGCGCGGAAAAAAGCTTTATGATTCATCTTGTGAAAGTAAAGGCTATAGTGCTAAGAAAGATATAACATAATTGGCGAGAATAATGGGATGGCATCTGTATTATGAAAGGATGGATCATATCTTTGTAGCTAATTTTATTGCGGAGGATGGAAAAAAATTCAGTATTTCTGTTTGTGATAGACACCACTATGCACAGATGTGACTGCACTTATATGTTACAGGTGCGGTAAGCCTGGACACATATCTTTCAAATGCTTCTTGTAGGAGGAAGAAGAGGAAGTTACTTCGTGAATGATTCAAGAAAAGAAGCCACATTCTTCACGTATGGAAATGAAAATGCAGATTGTGATTACCTTGTTAAGATGGAGGTTAAAATTACGGTGCTACCATAATTTTGATGTCACAGAAGACATTCGGACTCTTTTGGCCAAGGAGGAACTTAATACCAACCAAGGTGAGATTTGTTCATATTCAAAAGAGCCCATACTTGTTATTGGATGTTTTTATGTAAATTTGGTATGTAAGGGTCAGACAGCTATTGATATGCCTTCGTTGATTGGGCAAGGGTCAGGACTATGTCTATTTGGTAGGAATTGGCTTAAAGAGATGATACTTGATTGGAATGAAATACATCATGTATACAGTGATTCTTTACAAGTAATTTTGGATATGTACTCCGCAGTGTTTCAGGAGGGATTGAGAAGTCTTAAAGGTTTTCAAGCCAAGATACATACATGTTAATCCCCATGCCAAACCACGTTTCTTTAAAGCAAGAACCATTCCATATACCTTTTGAGACAAAGTAGAGGTGGAATTGAAACAGTTGCAGGAAGAAACTTTGGAAACAGTGGAAATGCAGCCCCTATTTTACCTGTTTTAAAAAGTGATAAGACCAGTGTGAGATTTATGCTGATTTCAGAGTAACTGAGAACCTTGCATCAAAATTGGATACCTATCCAATTCCTAAACTACAAGATTTATTTGCTACCCTATGGAATGGAAATATTTTTCCTAAGCTTGATTTAAGTCAGCCTAATCAACAGTCACCATTGGATGAAGACTCAAAACTTATGTCGTTATAAACACCCATAAAAGTTTATTTCGATACACCTGTTTACCTTTTGATATTTTTCTGCTCCTGGAATTTTTCAGATGGAGTTATCACATATCCAAAATTACTTGTAAAGAATCACTGTATACATGATGTATTTCATTCAAATCAAGCATCATCTCTTTAAGCCAATTCCTACCAAATAAACTTAGTCCTGATCCTTGCTCAATCAATGAAGGCATATCAATAGCTGTCTGACCCTTATATACCAAATTTACATATCCTTGTTACTGGCGCTATGGAGGACCACTCGAAGTTACTGGAGGAAGAGTTGAAGCGTTTAGATAAAGTAGGTTTGAGAGTGAAAATAAAAAAATTTGAATTCAAGAAAGCAGAAATTGAATACCTTGGGCACAAGATGGATGAAACCAGACTTCCACCATTTCCTGACAAGGTCCAAGCAATTCAGGATGCTCCAACACCACAGTGTGTGCATGAACTAAAGTTGTACCGCAGAAGTCATACTTGGGACTTCTCAGGTATTATAATAAGTTTATGCCCAAGTTATCGTCTACTCTTTTCCCACTCTATACAACACACCGGAAGAATTTTCAATGGTCATGGGAATTTGAAGAAGAGAGAGCCTTTTCGAAGTTAAAGCAGTCCTTGACTTCAACCAAGTTTTTAACACATTTTTTGAAAATTTGAAAATTTTTACTCCAATATTCATGAAGAAAACTTAGCTTAAAAAATTTACATCCTGTGGGGGGTGTAACCATTCATGACATCACAGTCAGGATTGGTTGCAACACATTGACATCTAGTGAAGTAGCAACTGAAAAAAAATTGTGGAGTTGGAAATCTGAAGGAATAAGTGAAGAGATTTGTCCTTGGAAGAGTGCAATAATTATTCATACCTTCAGATCCCATTGATACTGCTCTTCAGTTTCATCTATCTCTGATTCAGGTACAGAAAATGAGGATCAAAGACTTTTGGATTTATCATGATAAAATATAGCTATTTGCAATATACTTTTTAGCTTTGACTACCTTTGGGGTTGAGCTAGATATTTAATAGCTAGCTATATAGCTACAGAAAACAAGTATCTTGTTATAGTAATACTTGCTAGCTAGCTTGCCATTTTTGGTGTAGTGCAAGGTATTTCATAGCTAGCTAGCTGCATAAAAACGGTGTCCTCCTTGTGATGTCATGAATAGTTACACCCCCAACAGGAATTAAAATTTTAAAGCTAAGTATTCTTCATGAATATTGTACTAAAAATTTCCAAATTTTTTTATACCAGGTTATGCATCTAGGAGTACAAAAATAAGACAATAAAAAAAATTATTTTCCAGTTCAGTTACCCTTTAATGTGGCATGTGATGCATCTGCCTATGGAAGAGAAGCAGTGTTAGAACACAGGATACCAGATGGAATTGATTGGTTACGTGTCTCACACTCCCATGAAAGATGAATGGAACTATTCTGAATTAGAGATAAAAGAACTAATGTGCATTTTTGGAATTAAGAAAATTTATGCTTACCTGCTCCGACACCATTTTAGTTAAGAATGGACCATAAGCCTCTTAGGGTCTGTTGAGGGAGAATTATTCAATTTCAACACAAGCTTCTTCTTGTATAAAGCGTTGATCTCTGTTTTTATCTAAATATGAGTACAAATTGATTTTCTATAATACCCTTAGTAGGGTGCCTTTATCAGTGGAGCCAGTTACTATTGAGACACTTCCAGAACTTGTACTCAAACAAAAGACCTGAACGACTCACAAGGTATATCTGTTCATGGATGAGAAAAGATCGGAAATTTGCTCATGTTCCACTGCTTTTATTGCATGGATGGCCAAGTCACCGTGATTCAGAATCGGATTAATTTACAATTAAAATCAAAACTTTCTTCTTATGATGGATGTACTTCATGGGGAACCAGAGTTGTTATTCCCAAGCCATGGAAGAGAAGCTGTGTTGCAAGAATTGCATGAAGGACACCCAGGAATGTCTAAGATGAAGGCTTCAGCAAGAATGCACGTTTTGTAAGCAGGTGACACTAACAAGTAATTTGATTGGATAAAAGGAGGAAGATGTGACACACCTGGACGCAGAATTAGAAATCTATGCTAAACTTGCGTCTTGGAGTGTTCATATCATTTTTGAGAATGTGCCACCTGTTTGATCTCTGCTGCCACAGCTTCCTATAGCACCACTGCTGCAAACTTCAGCTCCTCCACCACTATTGTTACCTTCACCTCCTCCACCACTGCTACAATGTTCACCTCCTCTATTAATATAAGTCTCTGCTGTATTTTTATTGCATTCAGTAATGAAAGTTAACCAAAAAATAAAAAAATTTTTGTATTTATTAAGCAAATAAATTAAACAAAATTTTTTGGCTTCAATTGTGTATTTAGTTGCTAGCTGTATAATCTTACCCAGTGTGTGAACCTCATAGGTAGAACTCTCTAGTAATACAATAGCTCATTTTCCTATGATGGCATCAATATTCTCATTAAAAGGGCATGTAATTCTTGCTTGGTCATGCACACATTAGGAATCTTTGACCTATTGAAAGTGTAGCATTATTGACAAAATTATGCCAAGAAAGAGCTCATGACTTTGTGTACTTGAAGGTCAGGTTATTGATTTTGGAGTGACACTTGCTGCCAAGTTTTCATATATCTATTTTTCTAAGTTCGTGAGATGTGCATTCATAGCACCCTGTTCCTCGCCATCCCATCCAACTCTCACGGACTTCCGTCTGCCCCCAAACACTACTTTGCACTGGTCATAATACCAAGCACTCGCCATTTATACAATTTCCAAATTGAACTTGTAGTGTGTGAATTTAGCTGCCATTTAGCCACCATTTAGCCGCCATTTAGCCACCATTTGGTTTGTTCACTATGGAAGTCAAGTCCTTCTGAGACTTGGACTGTCATGGACTCACAGTTGCAAGTGCAGATGTACCAAAATGTTTAGTTAAGAACTCAAGTCATTTTGATAAGTGTAGTGCAGACGTGCCTTAAGTTATTCATCTTGCTATGAGGATAATGTGTGTGTGTGTTTGTGTGTTTGTATGTGTGTGCATGTATTTGGGCTAAGACTTGAATGAGATGTGCATATGAACCTCTCTCTTTAGATTTAGCTGCTGACTAAAAAAGTTTTCGACTGCCTTGTAGGTTTCACTGTTAGCTGACAAGCAAATAAATTCTAACAGTGTTCTAATGGAGCTGAAAGGTCATTCTTATGCTGATAGTAACCTTTACAATAATTTATTAGTCATTATCTTTGATCATGCTATGTATGCAAATGAGTCACCACTTCACATTTAAAATTTAATTTTTCAAAATTTTTTTCTTTAAATATTTTGAACATCAATATTATTTCAAAAATTTACCTCTATAAGATATAACCACTCACAGTTGTATCATCATATGTACCTATGTAGTTATTAGCCTGCCCAATACTTGGACCCAGCACTCTATTGCTCTACGCTTTTTAAAATCTACGATGCACTGACTAAGTCACCAACTTTTAAATTACCTTTTTTTAACTTCTACAAAGTGTAATGATTATCACCATGTTTCTGAGTATCCCAAGACACCTGAAAATTGGCAAGCAAAATTATACAGCCTGATCTAGGAAGTAATCTGATGTATGTTAGAAACCCAGTTGAAGAAATCTACGGCTGCAGGACCTCAAAAACTAGATATTTACATGCTTATGCAAATTTTATAAAATATGCGTATCCACATAGTTATTTTACAAACCACACATATGGTCTGATCACGCTCAATATTATTATAACCCATGTTAGTTCAAAAGGACACAAATGATTAATTGAAGCTATTTCATCCAAAATGTACAGCTACAGCTCATTTAACTTAGTGAACAGGTCACTTTGTTTATGCTGACTTTGTTCACTCTTCTCTGCAATCCAATCATCAAAAAAAAAATAACCGAAGTGATTTTTAAAATCATCAGTCACCATAAGTTGAGAAGAGAAAGTGAGTGAAAATATGCGCACAAGAATTAGATCCAAGAGGTACATCCATAGTTTTGGTTAAGTAAGTGAACAACTAACTTTGTTAAGGTTAATGTTGACAGTAAATAACCACCATATGAAATACATTTCTAAAAACATGAGTACACATGTCATAATATTATTATATAAATATAATTATTTGTGAACTTACTAAGCGTCGAATTGATATGATGTAGCTTATGTGTTGAATGCAGTCAATATATTCTTCTGAAATTTTGGTCATACATCCAATACACATTAAGCCTTCAATTCTTCCTATTTGAGATCGACACTTAGAATCAACTTTAATCATTCCAGTTGATAGAGATGTGTTAAGTTTACAGACTTCACTACTGCTGCCGAAACAGATAGTTTCATATAGACAACATCCAATCTAAAATGATAGAAAAATATGATCATGAAAAATTTAAAAAAAAGGTGAGACAATCTATTATGTATTTTTGGTTTTTGTTTTACTAATTATAGTTATACATAGTAGATTCTTAGCCAAAAATACAAACTAACAAAGAACAAGTCATAAATAATATAAAATGTATTAATCCAATATTTTAATATATAGCTTATTGTATGGTGTTTTTTTTATTTTTAAAAGAGCATTATTTAATTAAGCAGAATATATGCCAACTACAGTGAAGCCTCCCTATCTACATTGTGGGGTGGCATCTGAAGGTACCACTAATATTAAAAAAAACTCTTAACTAAGAAATATAATTATGTACACAAGTATTTTTAAAAAATTTTAATATTTATTGCACTTAGGTTGTTTTTGGGTTTTTTTTGGATTTTTAGTTTTTTAATGTTTTTTGAAAAAGTTTGTGTGTGTTTGTACCAGCTGGAAAGTCTATTCAGTAGACTTTTCATGCAAAAAAAATATCCAACTTAGATTTACATTTTAAACATTCAAAGATCAGTCCTATTGCCCATATCTTGGATGGTCAGATAAGGGAGTGTTTCTGTAATTAATTATCCATTAGAAAAGTACCTATCCTATGGATGGAGACAACAAAAATATGAAGAAAAGAAAAAGAAAAGGAAGTGGTTTGGGTACAGTACAATTGTAATTTGTAGTAAGTGGGGTTATTTACTCAGGCATAGAGTTGTGACACCAACCGGTAAATTTTGATATAAAGTCCCACAGGCTGGGTTTTGTCCTCCGATCTTCACCAAACTTGCTAATAAGCACTCCAGGATAATCCTCATCAAGCCATGAAAATATGAGCCTTTTAGACCTATCGTCTAGGAGTCACCAAACAAACGAATTAAGGCCAAAAAAAATCATGTATAAGAAGTATATATCACTAACAGAGGTACCCACACTGTGTAAGGGGTTCTTAAGGCCTCCCCACACTACACATTGAATGCAAATTAATTCAAATTGAATTTGAATAAATTTTTCAATACAAAATTCGAATTAAACCAATGTAAATTAATTTAAATTATCTCAGACTCACCTAGATAAGCAATTTGATCAAGTTGCAGCCAGTAGTTCTGAATTATTTATCAGTGTTTGAGGCCACCCAAATGTTCACAAAGATCTGATAGGATCAACAGAAAAATCACCTTCAGGTTCTACTGAAAATGATTCTTTGTGACTGAAAATAAAAACCAGTAACAAAAGACTATACTGTCAACTCTCCAGTGTGACCACAATATTTTCTTGGAAATCACCTGTTCTCACCATATATTTATCTTGTCACACTATTTCCCTGATTTAATTCTTTAAAAAATTTAATTGAGAAGAATATCGCTTCCACATACAGCACCCCTTGTGTGAAGCTTGCAAGTATGATCTTTGCCAACACCTTTATATAGCTGAAACATGTATTTGACGAAAACTGAGCTAATAACCGAATCTAGACTAAATTGTGTGTCAAGAAAAGCAGAAACATTTGCCTTTTTGGTAATCTGATCTACTAAGCTGAAGTCAGGTACTCCAGTCGTCTACTTGTATTTTGTAAACAACTTATTTATAAGAAATAATAATGCTGTGCAATAACCACTTATCCCCTTTAGAAAACCTGGAAATAAAAATCAAAAGTATTTACTTTTTTTTTAAATTTCTTTAAAATAAATTCCAAGCTCCTTTTCGATTTTCAGTCTAAAGTGGAATCTTGTTACCCTTTAACTATATCTTTTAAGGTTGATAATTATCGTCTTTATATTCAACTTGAAGTAGAGGTGCTCTGGAGCTGCCTTAAAGCATGCCATTCAAACCCTTTGGTTCCCCCTCCTTCCTACCCCAACCTTTTAAATGTAGCGGCTGCTGCACTACCATATTCAATGATTTATACTTCTGAAGACCAAAATTAATATTTTCAATATTAATTGAGAAAATTATGACCTTTAGACATGATTTTTTTTCTTTTGATACCTATCTTGACTCTGTAGATTTAGAATTGAGCCTATTAGCCACAGTAGTAGATGACATACATACAATACAGTACTCTAAACTTGAGTCAAATTAAAAGTAAAAAAGTAGAAAGGAAAAGGAAATGAATAAGGAAGAAAGAAGAAGAAAAAACACAAGAAAAATAAAAAAGGGAAAAGAAGGGGGAAAAAACTTGGAAAAAAAAATGGAGTCTTGAGGGTATCAAACCTGGGACTTTCAGCTTGGAAAACCATTACTTTGACCACAAAGCCGTAGTTTTTCAAGGTACTTTTCATATGGCAACTTGATTTCTTTTTTCCTCTCAGGGGAACCACTTATCAAAAATGTGTCTGATGAATAACCTCATGCCGAACCCTCTGAATGTCTGCACAAAATTGGGTTCAGTTTCAACTAAACCTTGGAGCATTGAATCATGCTTAACAAATAGACACACTAATCTTATATATATTAGCGAAAAACCTGCCCTACAGGCAGATTTTCATTCCACCTTTGTTGGGCTGTAGTCACTAAAATGTCCGCTTTGAAGTCATATGTTGTAGGCTTTTTAAAAAAAAAAGTGAATATGTGATTAAGTGTTTTCTTAAAGTAACATTTTGAAATTTCTAGCCTACATAGAAAGAGGAAAAGGTGGGACGAGATGGGATATGCTCCAAGTTATTTGCAGAGTTAAGTTGTGTCTGCATGCTGGGCAAAAATACTATTTTTGGATTTTTTATTTATAAAGTAAGGGTTGTGGCCATATGCTTATGGCATTCCCCTGGTGACATCGATACTAAAATACATAAGTGGATCTAAATCCATTCCTTTTTCTAGCTATAGTACTATTTTTAGCTTTAAAAAAAAAAAAAAAAAAAAAAAAAATACTGTGAGGGTTGTGGCAATATAGATACGCTTATGACATGACATTCACCTGGAGACACTGATTCTAAGTGTGTGTGTGTGTGTGTGTGTGTGTGTGTGTGTGTGTGTGTGTGTGTGTGTGTGTGTGTGTGTGTGTGTGTGTGTGTGTGTGTGTGTGTGTGTGTGTGTGTGTGTGTGTGTGTGTGTGTGACCATATATATAGTCATACTCATGACATTCAAGTGTGAATCGCGGATACATGGAGAGAGAAAACAGACAGACTATTCACATATTATAGTATAGATAGATTGTAGAACATTATCACTGTGAAGAACTTAATAATGCAATACTACCCCTGCAATGACATTAAGAAAAAAAGGGTAAAACTTAAACACTACGTTCAAAAATTGAGTTATAATATATCAAAACATGCATGTCAGTCACTCACAATACAAAGTCTTTAGGTATAGAAAGTTCACTTGTAATTATGGGAATGATATGTCGAAGATTCCAAATATGAATAAAATATTTGAATGCTTGAAAATATAAAAAAACATTTCTCAATCTTTTTGGTCAATCTGTAGTTTTTTTGGATGCATTCTACTTTAAATTCTCCACATGTGGTCTCAGGCAACTCGGGTATATTTGTTTAGTCTTATTATGATTCACAACCTGTCTTTGTTTATATTCGATATCTCGAGTATGCTCAAATTTTCACTTTTAGTTTCCTATTATCCAAGTTCATAATTTTTGTGCTCACTTGTTTTTTTTTTTTATGGAGGGTAGGTCATTCCTGCATGAATTACTAAATACCAAGTGCATTATGAGTAGAGCTACAAACCACAATATGTTCTGCTCTCATACATAGTCTAATAACAATAAGAGTAAGCTTAGTTATAGGATATTGAATATCCTTGACATATCCTTCACTAATCTGCTCATTAGCTCCTCCATCCAGTAAAATAGGCCACACATAAGGATAGGTTATATACCATCAGCTTAATTAAAGTGCTCAAGATTAATACCTATAATTAAGCTTCAGATGAATATGGTTAACCTGCTAATGCACACAAAATTAAAAAGACTGCAAAATTTGGGAAGGAGAGAGGGGGAGCTACGCATTTATAGTCTATACCAGCAGACATATCCTACATTGTGTTCTATCTAAATCAAAGGCATTAATGGGTACATCTGCTAGTAACCTATTATTATTTCCAAAAACTATTGATTTATATTCAGTCCAATTTGCTTTTCATTAAATGTGGTGAATTGATCAGTTTAAGGTAAATTTTGTTTAATAATCCACCCTATATTCACAGCTGCTACATATTTTCATATCGCATATAAATTTCATAAATGAAGGATAAACAATGTATTATTTTTGTAATCATACTTACAGTTTCAATACCTTGCAGGCAGAATGGATCATTGCAATCTTCATAGCAAATAGAGTAGATATTATAAAAGTAGGAGTCGATGTCATTTATTGCCTCTTCCACATAAGAATCACAGTACAAGCCTCTATCATATGAACAGACTATACATGTAGAATAAAGGAAGACGAAGTCCAATATCAATACATATACTCAGAAGATTTAGGAAGAAATGCAATAAAATGTTCTTCCATACAATCTAAGGACTCATTCAAAATTGTCAATATCTTCAAGCTAATACAGAGTACTAATTTTGCCCCCTTCCTCAAACTAGAATGACAAAAAATGATTACTCTTTTGAAGAAAGGATAAATATTGTTTGAAAAAATGATGTATACTCTCATATCCCATTGAGATATTTCTATTTTTTGGCATATCCCTGATCCCAGATGATCCTCAGTTTTCTGATCCAGTTAACTACTGCCACACCTCAGTTTGCACCAGCTGTTGGCTGCTGTCATGTGGGAAGTGTTAATAGTCATCTTTTGATTTTTGTGTACAACATTCAGCCACTTAACAAGCCATAGATAAGGAATGGTGTAGTGTGTTCACTTAAAGCTTCTCCATACATTTCTCCTAACACAGGAAATATAAATAAGTAGACATGCAGCTTTGTTTGATTACTGACAGTTTGTATGGGGTAAAGAAAGCTGCACACCACAATGGCAGGAGTAAACGTTTAACTGAATTTAACATTTCTATACCATGTTAAAAGATAACTTTCTTCTTCTCTGGAGTCTTTCCTTTGAGTTGGAACACCTTGTGATCTCTGCTCCATGGATGATTGAAATTTGGAAATCAATGGCTGGGTGTAGCTATGAAGCATAGCGAGCTAGTGATATGGCTTAGCTAGGTGCTATATGGTTTATCTAGCTTACTATCTACCCTATAATACAAAATTTGTTATTCATATAATCATGTCAATTTATTCGGTATCCTAAAAAAATGAACAGCAAAGGCATCAATTAAATGGCATGATTTTTCACAAATATAAATTGTATTTACACCATTATTTGCTAGCATACACAAGTTGCACACACCCAATAGGTTCTTTATGACAATTCATTATTTATGTAAGCATAGTTACTTAGATTAGTGGTCACTTAGTTCAAGGCAGCTAGTGATTATTGCAACTAGATATAGAAGTTAGCTAGCTGTTTATCTCATTTAAGAATTTTTAAAAAAATTTACCCAAGCTTGAATGTAGTGAAAGCTTTGGTACTACATGGTCAGTACCATTTTTTGTTATGAAAGTATTCTCAAATATTTTAATACAATTTTATGTTCCTACTAACCACTCTAGCGAGAAATAGAATCTGTCTTCTACAGTGGTTTGGTTATCAAAAATATTATAAATTTATGAATTGGCTACATTGGAACATCAAAGTTGCATAGATGTCAGACAATAGAGGGCCTGCATTTGGGGGTGTGATCTTACTAACGTTTACTATTCACCATTTTTAATACAATTTTACATTGGATGGTGGAACTGTAACGTAAATCTTTCCCGCCTTTAAAATTTGTCCCCTTGGATGCAAACTGCTATTAAAAATGGTCACCCTTCATAAATCGAGGTACCCATCTGCGTAATAGTTGCCCACCAGAGAAGGTCACTATGCACACTGGAAGAGGGGGTATCAGAATGTCAGTATCATTTCATCCATTGGGTGGATTTATGTTCCATCTAACCTTATCTGACTTCTACAGTGGTAACTTATGGGAATATTATGAATTTACTCATAGGTATATTGGAAATTTCAGGGATGCTTCACTGTCTGATGATAGAGTGCCTTTGATAGATGATGAAGGCCTCTATGGTGGTTGCTAACATGCTAAGTTGGAGAACAATCACCTTAACAGCTAGTTCATACTTCTTTTTTTAAATGAAAATCGACACAAGTCAGTGTCAAGTGTATTTTATGATATCTGTCAGGGATCATAGGGGGTTATATGAGAGCAATTCGATTCTACAGATCTTTCCAAAGATCTTTAATCCATTGAGTGGATTGAAACTCCTGAGGCTGGTTCAGATGGGCAATGAGTAATATGATGCTTTACAATATGATCATTTGCTTGACAGGTACTTCTACTCCATATGCCAAAGAGCAGATTGAAGTAACTTAGCCATATCTATTGTCTATTACTCTCATTTTTATCCATTCACTTTCACATTAACTTATTCTGGAAGAAGTATATATAGATTTTTTTCCTAAATTTGGCTAAATTTGCAACTGATGGACAATTATGGTTATGTGTACCCTAATTTATAAGGACTTGACTGACTGGATTGCAAGTGCTACAACCCCAATTTAAGGGCAACACAGCAAGATCAAATGGTGCTATCATCTCCCCTCTACCCATGGGATGTTCTCATGATTTTTGGCATTATATCATATTTTTGGTTGAGCAAGCTTGGGGTATGCAGCTCTATTTTTGTGTAAGCCTTGTGTGCAGCTTAACTGACTTAGTAAATGGATTAACTGCACATTTATTTCTAAATTTATTGTTATTTTTTTAAAGTCTGAAATTGAAAAAAATGGAAGTGTGTGCATTTGGTGTGTGTGTGTGGCTGTGTGTGTGTGTATGTGTGCATGTTAATTAGTTGTTTGAAATATCCTGTTAACTGTATATAGCAATTTTTTTTTGCTATATACAAAATTTATATTGTGTATAGCAAATTTTTTTTTAATTTGTGGGTGGGGGTTGGGAAGGGGGTTTGTAATTCTGGATATATATCTCAGCAGGTTTTGTGCCAAACAAGTCTGTTTACAAAGTCCCAATAATATAGCTCAACCTGACACCTAAGGTGTGTTAATAGTCAACAAGAAATTTCCTTTTGAATGGAATCAGATTACAAATGGTGGGGTGTACTTCCACATTTTTTTGTCAAGAAAGGATTTTTAAGAAATTTTTTATTCTATGGAAACACTAACATTTGTTGTTACAACTAACTGGGTGGTTACCCATAAGTAGAGATTTTGTTGAATGGACCTACGTCCTAGCTGTAGCCCTAACCACATTCTCCCTAAACTGAGACAGTTGTGTGAGAAACCCCTGAAAATTTCAGGGTGTTAAGTTCATGCATCTGGGAAGAGAGAGTGAATATACATGTCTAGACATAGAGACAGACAAATTGCAATTATAGTAAGTTGTTAACCTTATCAATATATTAATATTTTTCTTTTTGTAATACATTTTTGCATTTGCAACATTCTGTGCATGCAAAAAAAAAAGTCATTTTAATAACTAATAGCCAGTAACTTACGATTTAAGAATCGCCAAAAACGATTTCTACCACAAAACCAGAAAGGAAAACCGACTATCACAGAACAATTACTTGAGCAGTAAACACCAATATACATCTGTGAAATGTCTTGATCCTGTTGTCATAAGAAGAATGTATTAAAAAATTATTCAATCTATATAATGCTAACTTCACAGTGTACAGCCACCAGATATAGATGTGCATGAACATAACAAAAAGGATATATCCTCAGTTTTATCTTTGACTCGAGCATTACTGTTATTTTGTTTCAATTTTTTTGGTGATTTTTTGGATGCAATTGTAATATCAAAAGTTTACACTAGAAAGAACACAAATTCACCACTACAGAGGTGAACACACAACAAAAGTGTCCTTTGAAATAGCTTCTCATGTAATAAATGAAGGACACGGTTTCATTTCCTATTTACCAGAATAACAGTTGGTCAATCTCTCAGTTGGTCAGTTCATTGCCTGCTAATTAAACACTAATTAATCTGTCTGTTTGCCTGTATCTTCAAATGTGCTCATAAACATATGGTTGCAAGTGAGAATAGTGACTCAGTTGCCTATTAGTCCACCTGTATCTTTAAAACTGCTCATAGATCAAGGGCTGAAGGTGAGAATAATTGATAAACTTAGGATTCTCTGATCATACTACTTTTCTGACAGGACTATATGTAAGACCATGGTTGCCTGAGATACTAACATTGCTAGTCAAACTGATATGGCTGCTAGATTTGGCTTTAACATTCCAGAGAGGGGAAAAAAGACATTAAAAAATAAATAAATAACTAAATTTAAAGATAACACCCATTTGCATTTTCTGCACACTTCGCTGCAGCATGCTTTATGGTGCATGTCTGAGGAGCAGCAGCAATGGCAAGTTCCAGCAATCCTTGCTTTGCTCTACTGGACCTTCCACCATTATCCTGCCATCCTTTTTAAACATTTTTTGAGTTGAAATTAATATGGTGAAACAAGAGTTATTTGTCTTTCAAGCATGGCTGCTTGGTCTAAGAAGTAGCTACACTTGCACTATAGTGAAGTAGCATCTTCTGCCACATTTGTGTACAGTAAGGCTTTAGTAACCACAATTTGAGAGCAGATAAGGCAGACAGAAATACTTTTACATTGCATTCAGTTTAACCTCGGGATTGGTTATTTTGTATTTGGAAGGCATTACATTTTTCACCAGGATTTTATACTGAAGTAGATCTTGTGTTTTTTGTTATAACATCAGTATAATGACATTGTAGCTGTTTTAAAGCCACCCTTAGTACATTGTTATAGTCACCTAAGAACTACAACAATATTTATGCTCTTATTGACTTCTTTGTTTGCATACTTGCTATTATTTTCCAATATTAGTTATCTTATTTTCCGCTAGCTGTCAGAAACGCACCAGGATCTATCTTAAAGCACTTCTTTTTTTTTTAAATTTCAGGACAGGCACCTCACAGAAGAGTATATTGATGTCTTAATTATATTTAATTATTGTGTGTGGTTTCAACCATACCACTAAAAATCACTTTCTCTGTGCCTGAACTAGAAGCAATTTTTTGAGGTCTCATGGTCATTCTCTTAAATGGATACCACATGGTCATCATCTTAAATTGATGCGTATATTGCCAACACCAAAAATCCATTGTCAATCTGTAAGTTTGTTCATCTGCTAGTCCAACACTTTCAAAATAAAGTCAATTCAGATGTAATACTCAGCACCTGGAATTTGCTTAACACTATAGACATTTCAATGGATCATAGCTTGGATTAGTCTTAGCCTAAGGTAACAGAGGCCATTAAGGACTACTTATGCCATTTTTGTACTTCTTTCTAGTGTAAACTTTCTATATTACCAATATGACAACAGATGCAATCCAAAAAAAGAGAGAAATAATATTTCATTAATGATGTAGTCAAATATTTTATTTAATCATTATAAAATAAAGATGAGGATCATAATTTACAGCATAGAGTTAATTACATTTGAAATAGTGTATATACTGTAATCATGGTTGTGTGTTCTTTTAATGAGATTATTAACATATTTATTATTAAAAACTAAGAATGTGGTACTTACAGGAAAATATTTACCCAGAAGAAAAAGTTGGAGGCAACGTACAGCTTCAGGTGATTGAGCAAGAATGCATTGATAACATTTTTCATCATATCTGGATATACAATTCTGTCCAGAGTAGTTTGCATTAATATCAGTTATTCCACTTGGCACAAAGTTATACTTAGGACACCCTGTAAAGGATGAGAGAGATGAAAAAAAAGAAGAATTATACTGCACAATCAAATATAGGATAAAAATTAATTTGGTAACAAAATGTTGTTTTAAAAAAATGACCTGAATCAGTATTACAATAGAAAGGGAGAAATAAAATATAATATTTAATAGTACAACAGTAAGTACCTGTGTTTTCTCTAATTAAAAAACAACACATCCTTGCTATGGGATGTATGTACCCTGAAGAGCGAGTTTTATTGGCATGGTGCTAAGTGATAAAGTGGATGCATACATACACACAACCTTTTTTTAGCTTAACACACACACAGAGGAAGAGGTGTGGCTAAATGAGACTCTGGCCATGTTAATCCAAGAATGAAGTTGTATATACATACCAAACTTTAGGTCTATAGTTCCAAGGATTCGTTTGGCCAAAGTACCATTCTTGGCTTTTTTAACCTGACAGGAAAACATAAAAAGGAGTGGTCTAATGAACACTCATAAAATGTTCCCTGGTGACACAGATTCCAAATATATAGCCTTATGGATCTACCATGTTCGAAGTGTTTAAGAAGTACCATTTTTGGTAATCTAGCCTCACACACCAATAGAACGAGGTGTGGCCATGTGTAACCCATCCCATGTTACTCCCAGAGTTAAGCTCTGTGTGCATGCCAAGTTTTAAGCCTGTAACTCCACTCTTTTTCCTAAAAGTATCTTTTAGCTTATTTGAATACTTAAGGGAGTGTAGTCATATTGACATATCACATTGCCCTGGTGATAGTGATTTTAAATATATATATGACTTTGTGGTCTAACTTCAACCATTCAAGAGTGAATCAAGGATACTAATGAACACTCCTAAATACTTATCACATTGCCCTGGTGATACTGATTTTAAATAAATAAATAAATATATATATATATATATGGCTTTGTGGGTCTAACTTCAACCATTCAAGCGTGATCAAGGATACACAGACAGAGAGAGAGACAGAGAGACAAACAGACAGACAGACAAACAGGCAGACAGATGGATAGACAGATACACAGACAGACACACAGACAGACAGACTATTCCCACTTTATAGTACCAGTGGTCATTTTGCAGTTTTGCTGCATGGTATTTATGAAGCAAAGTATGAAAGTAGTGTAAGTAACTAAAGCCAGATTTGCTGGTTGCAGCTTGAATGAAATATGTCGGTATTAGCATTCATACTTTTTACACTAATGTTTGTTGGCCAAACCATGCCCATGACCATAAGCAATGGAGGGTAATAACATTCATGGTAATATTAAGTCTATATGCCAAATTTCAGCCTGATCAGACCAGCATGTGACCGGAAAGTGTGTTACTCTCCTGTGAATATGGATGTGGGTACTTCGGAGGTCCAATCAAATCTTCTTCCACTCGAGTGCTCTTCTCAACCAATCTAACTTTTTTCCTTAATATTTTGTGTGTGGCTAGACATACTCACAGATATAGGGGGTTATCATACTCTTGTGATCCAAGGAGACCACACACCAAATTTCTCTGTGATCGGTTCTTGTTGCGAAAACAACTCGTGTTGGTGTGGCCAAAACAAAAACCATACCCATTGTCAACCCCCCAGATATAGTTAGTAATCCTCACCCAAGTACTTTGAGACCACATGCCAAATTTCAGCCTGATTGGTCTTTTAATTAGCTCTTGGCTGCCAAAACAACTTCCTATGGGTGTGGCTATGACAAAAGTGCGCCCACTGTCACACCCACATGTTGTTAATTATGCTGACTCACACACACACACACACACACACACACACACACACACACACACACACACACACACACACACACACACACACACACACACACACACACACACACACACACACACACACACACACACACACACACACACACACACACACACACACACACACACACACAAACATCAGGCATGGAGCAAGCAATTTTTAGTGGAAAGCCTAAATAACACCCATAATTATTAACTATAATTAATTTATAATACATGATTGCACTTTCCAGTGGGGCCTGGCTTCATGCCTGCCGCAGAAATTTTTGAAAATTATGTGCTCTGAGATAGATTCTGATGTGGTTCTGATAGTTAGAACACAATGAAACAACCAATATTGGAAAATAACTGAATGCATGTAAACAATAAAATAAATAAGAGCATAAATAGTGTTGCAGTTATTAGGTGACCGGCAATGTGCTGAAGAATGACGGCTGTAAAATAGCTACAAGGTTTACCTCATTTTCTGCTGAATCAGACCCGTATCTAGAAAAAAGTTGGCAGGGAGGGCAGTCTGTCTAAAAAAGGGCACTTTGACCAAAACATCTGAAACTTAAATTAAATATTCTTACAAACAATCAAACCATCATAAAATAACCAACAAGGTACACACACAATGGCACTGATAATATTAACAGTACAGCAGGACTGTAGCTAGGATTTTGAAAGGGGTTCATTAATTATTCATGAGATATCTAATAAGTACCTAGGGTTTCATCCAAGGGGGGGGTGGGGGGTTCCAGACCCCACTCAAGATCTTAGTGGGGGGATACCCCCCCCCCCCCACTAATTTTTACTAGTACCAAAGCACATGTAGCTATGAGTAGTACTTAATTTTAAAGCCAGGATAGTAACAGAGTCAGTATTATTGGGTGAAATCAGCTTAATAGTGGGAATGATCATACTATGTTTTTGTAACCATAGTATATCTAAATGCATATTATAGAGAAAAATGACAAATAATTGGTTACACATAAAATATAAGTTATGGCATATAGAAGAGGTTGCCTTTATAGATTCTGTTAAATGGTCACGTGTGCTCCATTAGGCAGCTTGCCATTCATTCACGGTTTATTCATTGTAATTCCATCTTGCTATATTCTGACAAAATATGCCCATAGAATAACTTATTATATTAAGAGTAGGGGTAAATTTGTGAGAAGTTGAGAAATTATAAATTTAGCACATCAAATTGCGCCCTTTGTGTAAAGTAAGAAGAGAAAGTAGAGGGTGAGGGAATAATAAGGAGAAAAAAAGAAACCACCTACAAGATCTGCTGTCCCCAGGTGGTCACACATCCAAATACTGAGCAGGCCTAACAGTGCTTAACTTCAGTAAGTGAACAAAATAGAGAGTTTAATCCCAAAATTGTCTGCAGATTTGAGCAGCTGTGAGGTGGTTACCCATCCAAGTAGTGAGAATTCCTAACAGTGCTTAACTTCAATAAGTAATTTCAATTGAAGTCACCCCAAAATTCACCCCAAAATTCACCCCAAAATTCACCCCAAAATTCACCCCAAAATTCACCCCAAATTCACCCCAAAATTCACCCCAAAATTCACCCCAAAATTCACCCCAAAATTCACCCCAAAATTCACCCCAAATTCACCCCAAAATTCACCCCAAAATTCACCCCAAAATTCACCCCAAAATTCACCCCAAAATTCACCCCAAAATTCACCCCAAAATTGTCTGCAGATTTGAGCAACTGTGGATTCTAAATGCATTTTTGCAAAACAATAGTCAAATTGCACACAATTTGAATTATTTTAAAGCACATAGATCAAGGAACAATTTGAGCATAACATTATCTTCACAGAGCAATTATAAATTATTTTAAAAAAGTTATGAGCAGTTGAAGTCATCAGATGTTTTTGTCCCCAATTTGGGTATAGTCTCTCCTTATTGTACTAGACGGCATATTGTTCCTACTGAATCTTAGTCTCGCCGACAAGACCCTTGCTTAATCGCTGCCAGGAAAGTGTCTGGTTGAACTCTTTCCCAGCATAGTGATTAGGTGAAGGATCTGGCTGGCTAGACTAACTGGACCCCCCCCCCCCTCCCCAGTTGAAAAATCCTGGATGAAACCCGGTGTACCATATCTTTGTTGTCACTCATCGCTACCCTTAAACTTATTGCCAGATGAAGCTAGTTCAAATGTTTTCCAATGACATGCTTCATTATATGTTTAAGTGTCCCCCATTCTAAATTATATTATTAAGAAGTACTATACAATATTCACAAAATATGGTTAACAAATATAGCCAAGTATAATGGCAAAACAGTCCTACATAATGTTATAAATTTATATATATATGTATATATATATGTATATATATGTATATATATGTATATATATATGTATATATATGTATATATATATATATATTGTATATAGTGTCACAAGTTGAATCCCAGCTGGCAAACTTCATTGGAGGGTGGATCATAGATTGAGGCAGATTAAAGTGACACATACCACCTTCAATATTTACTAGAAGAGTTCTGTCGCAGTACAAAGGACTGAACACTTTGAGTTATCAGAGTGATGATGTTTTTATTAATTAGAAAGATAAATATATGAACAACTCATGTGCTGCAAAGTTCTACAATGTAATATCTATACTATAAAGTACAATAGTCTGTCTGTCTGTCTGTGCATCCTCGATTCATGCTTGAACGGTTGAAGTTAGACTACAAACCCATATATATTTAGAATCAGTGTCACCAAGGGAACATTATAAGCATGTCTATATGCCACACCCCTTTCTATACTTTAAAAAAACCACAAAAAAATTAAACCTTTGCCAGATAAAAGAATTGAGCTACAACTAGACAGTGAATAACATGGGGTGGGTCCTATCTGGCCACACCTCTTCTTCATTGTGTGTAAGGCTAAAACGTTGAAAATGGTAGATAAAAAAAATACTTTGATCTAATCACATATTCATTTCTTTTTAAAAAATCATATAAAATGTTTTCAAAGCAGACACTTTTGTGACTATGTGGGCTGAAAAACCACCCATAGGTACATGTATTCATATTCATAGTATTCAAAAAAATGTCAACATATATATATTTGTTTTAAAAAAATCTGTTTCTTTAGCTTCATTACGATATATACTATGTACATGTGGTGATGCATATGTGGATATTTTAGCTTAGGTCTTTCAAGGTGAGCATTTATGATGGAGTTATATTTAGCCAATTGTATAACTTCATCAATGCTAAGAAATTTCCTGGTTACCATTATATCAAGGTCCACCATCTCCCCCAGTGCCTGGCTTTGCCATCCACAAAATCAAATACACTTAGCAAAACAAAGAAATGTGTCCATCTTCCTTAATAATTTTAGCCAGTAGAGAATTAATACATACATCTACATTAGGCTGAGGATTTTCCATAGATTGGACGAAAGTACTTGAATCTACCATTGCATTAAGATGGTACAGATCAGAGAAATAACTATCTTTTAAAGGTGTATGACTAGAATTCCATATTTACTCTTATCATTTACAAACAAACTAAAGAAAATACAAAACCTACCATCCGATCAATACCTATTATATACTTACCAAGAATATTTTATAATCATTTCATCTGAAAGCAACAGTTATACAATATATTCCTTAGGGGGGAAAAAAGTTTCGGAACAAACAAAATGCTTTAAAAATGTAAAGATTGATCTTTATCCCAAGAATTTACCACACTAATTACTTCAAGAGTGGTCATATTAGGCGTAATGAAAAAGATAACATCTTAACTTTCTTGAGATAAACTGTCAGGGTTGCCATTACAATCTAGATGGTCCAAACTTGCTCAACTAGCAGCTGATCCCAAGCTAAGATTTTCATAACCGCCATAAATAGTACTAATTATAGGTATATGTCTCACATCAGCAACACCATCACTACTAACAATAGAAATGAGCAGTGGACATTGTGCCTTCAAGTACTTTGGAAGACATCACTTCTGGAAGTTGCCCTCTTCTCCAAGCAAGCCTTGCCACCATATTAAGTTGAACTAAATGTCCCAATATCAGGACCACCATTATCATCTACATCATGATGATTTAAACCTCCATAACCAGCAGAAGGTACCAACCTCAGATGATCAATGACACAAGTGCCACCAAAATTACTGAACATTGCTACATGGCTCACATCAACAATCCCGTAACCACTACTTGTAGGCATTGGAAATGAACACTAAAGCTTGAAGTATCTGGGAAAACCACTACTTCAGGTAGTAGCCATCTTACTCCCAATAAGCCTTGCTTCCATCTAATACACAGGGAGTTGAGAGATTCAGGGATAGGGTAGGGGGCACCTACTCACAGTTACACAGTGGCACACTAGACCACCTCCAGATAAACTGATACACTTCCAAACTGAACACGGGAGGCCCCTGAGGGAGGCCCCTAACTGACTAACTCCTGGTGGTGTGTGCATGGGCACTATAAAAAATGTTTCCATCCCAGAGGGGGGTTCAGTTGAAGGAAGCACTATATTCTTCGAAAGTAATTAATTTTTATGCATATATGCTAGGTAGAAATTTAATAATACTGAAGGTTTTTATTATAAGGAGTTGACACCAATCATTACATTTAGTTAGCTTAAAATGTCAGTTAGATTAAATGTCAGTTAGAAATTCTGGATTTATAGTATATGCATATCTTTTTAAAAAAATTAATTAAAAAAATTAAGCATTAAAAAATAGACTTATAGAATGGGCCTATTACTAAAGCAAAGGGAGAATTTTTTATTTTTTGAAAAGGGTGCTTTCTATTACATAAAAAGGGCATTTTTATTATACAAGGGCACTTTTTATTTAAAAATGTACTTTGTATAATAAAAGGGAATATTTATTTAAATAAAGTGAGCCTATTTTCTATTACAAAAGTGCACCTTTAATAATAAAAGGGCACTTCATTTTTGTTTATAAAGGTGCCTATTACAAAAAGGGTACTTTTCATTTAAAAAAAGGTGTTTCTGTTACATTGATAAGGCATTTTTATAATACAAAGGCACTTTTTTTTTTTTTTTTTTTTTTTTTTTTTTTTATTTTTTTTTTTTTTATTAAAAAGGGCACTTAATTTTTAAAAATGACCAATTTTGATTTAAAAGGGCACTTTTGACCAAATTTGTTGGGAGGGCAGCTGTCCTCCTTGTCCTCCCACTAAATACAGGCTTGGGAATGATGTTCACAGTATTTTCTAGATCAATTTGTTAAGCTGTTACATCTTACAATGATTTTATAATTTTCAAAATTCCTGGTTTGGGAGGGGGGGGGGGGGGGGGGGGGGGGGGAGAAGATGGAAATCACAAGATGTACATCACCATCAAATTTGCTCTTGCTTCACCAAATAATTTCTTCAGAATAAAATAATGTTTTAGAAGGATTAGAAAATACCCAACCTACCACCCCCCCCCCCCCCCCCCCCCCCACCCTCTGGAAGGATATTTTAGCATAGCATCATTCCTATGGGCCTCTTAATATACTTTTAGATCTGTTCTTTGCTATCTTATTCCAGATACTTGGGCCTACAAGGCTTGAAAAAGTAGTGAAGAAAGAGTTTTTCTTATCTGTGTTAACACAATTGTGGTTTATAGTAAGTGGGATGGTTTACTCAGGCATTAACCGCCACCAGAATTTTTTTTTTTTTTTAAATAGCGCCACTGGCAGGGTTTTACTCTAATCTTTACAGGGTGATCCCTATCAAACCCAGAAAGTTTGAGTACTTTAGGCCCAATCATCTGGGAGGAATTAGCGAACAAACAATTCTTCACCAAACTTCAATATAAAGCCCCACCCCCATCAAATCCTGAAAAATTGAGTCCAAATAAACAAAATAAATGTATAAATACCAACCTTTCCCTCCCCCCCCCCCACCTTTCACCCCATAGCTAGGTAGCTAGACTAGCCTTTAGCCATGGTGTTTGAATGGGAAATTCCTGCCCAAACAAAATATCCATCTACTTACTCTCTGTGATTTCCAAGGCATCTGCTGGATTCAAAAAGCAAACATTATCATATTCTTCTATCTCCACCCCCACCCAATTAATTCACAAAGCAGGTAATGGTTTGTTTTTGAAGTTATCGGTCATAGACTGGACCTCGTTTGACAGTGCTTCAAAATTTGAAAGGCTAAGTAACATCAATAATCAGCATTGGAGCCTCAACCAAAGAAGATGAAACAGCAATCTGTGGTGAACAGCAAAACTTTGCGTCTTATTTCTCATTTGCTAACCATATTGCATACTTCCTTCTCTCTGCTGGGTGTATGCTGAGTTACTTTCACTGTTGGTGGATGGACAACAATAATACAGCACCTTTACTTAATTTAAAAAAAAAATTAATTCATTTCTTTTCGATTTCCCCCCCTCTGGAGTGCTCAGCCAAAACTGAGTATTATATTACCGACCATGTATATAATATATAATATTTACTCAAGGGAGTGAAATATATGTTGACAGTAAAGGGGGAACAATTAGATAACTCACTTAAGAAAATCTTTACTACCAGTTCCTCTTGCCTTGATGTCACCTTTGAGTCACTGCATAAGAATTGTGCATAGAGCATAACAGCAGGGCACTCTCCAGAACAATACAAGTCCTCTTCTTCTCCTTCAGTTGCAATTCTCTGAGATATTTAGTATAATTATACATCATAAAGGAACAGTTTAATACAGTTTAATAGATGCATTGACTTCTTTTTCTATCTTACCCCACCAACCAACACCTTATATTGTAAATTCAACTGCAAAATATTTTAAATATACCTTATACCACTGCTCATTTAATGCACAATTACAAAACAATTTTTCTCACATTTCAGATTGCCCTCTAACCATAATTTAAACTGCTGCAGTGTTCTCTCTATCCCACCTCCTTCCAAGGAACAAAACTACCCCTTAGAAGAAAGGAAAAAACGCATGCAGTAACTACAATTGTTGTGAGTATGTGAAAAGTACGGAAAATTATAAGATTGGCAGAACTTTAAAAATTTTCATATTTAATTCCTCTATTTTTTGTTTTGTTTTGTACGTTTTTTCTTGTTGCAATTTTTGAGGTGAAGGGTGAGTGGTGGTTTGTGAAATGAATGACCCTTTACCAGAATATCATAGGAACAGCTGAGAATGAAGAAAAATGCCTGTTGCAGCCATAATATGGAGGTAATGGAACTAAAACTTTTATCAGGTAATATGGGTTCATAAAGAACATTCAACAAAGATTCATTGAAATGTACCTAGGTGTCAAAATATAGGTTCATAAAGAACATCCAAACAAAGTTTCAATGAAATGTACCAAGGTGTCAAGAAGGAGTTCACCTACACACAGACTGACAAACATTGTCAATCTATTATTAAGATACATATACTAGCAGGCATACCCAGGCAACAGGATATAATAACATTCCCACAAAAAGGTCTTGCCTATTATGATTCAGCCTATTTCCCTACCAGAGCCAAGGTGTGTATGCATGCTTTTAGTTCTCTACATCCACTGACAAGCTGAAGACTGGCATATGAGTGAGATGCACCACAAAAAATAAGTCAGATTAGGATCTTCATTAGTGAGATATGTTGATTTACCACGGTGATGTGGGTATTATAATTACAGGCCCCAATGCGCTATTCTCAGCTTCCAGTTATCATAACTTTGTAAGTAAAAGGCATGTATCAGCTTCTATCACCTTTGAAAAGAGTGGACATCAGGATGACACAATTTATCACTTGGATAACATTTTGGCAATTTGATCCATCATCTGAACATTCAAGTTTGACAAGGAAGTTGCTTTTACTCACATAAATATCTGAAAATTTTAGGGTAAGGATAATGGATTTCTAAGCATTAATCCTAAGACTCAGGCCTAAAAATAATCTTTCTTTTAGTAGTATAAAAAACACTTTATTGTGCTGCTTTAGAGTGTGGCAAGGTTAATACTAAAATTGCTATCCTGCCATCCACTTAATCTCAGTTAGACATCAGCTTTAAGCATTTTCATTAAGATACACCTAAATCATATCCATACTCTGGACCCATAGGTAGGTAGAGGTTCTTGATTTGCTGATATTTTATGGGTAGGCTTTGGAAAAATACAGTAAAATCATCCTTAGGAACCCCTAAGTGAACTAGAAAATGTAGGAAATGCTGAAATATGACATCATAAAAATGCCAAGTCAAATATAGAACTATTTGCTAAATGATGTGCTCATCTCCAAACACTGTAACTGAATGAAAACAATGCAAGTACTCCAGGCAGACCTCTGATCTGTAAGGAGAAAACCTGGTGTTTGTAACTGGAAGGCTCTACTGTAGCTGCATTTGAAGGGAGCTCTTTCTTTATGATCAAATTTGTATTAATTTTTGTTTCCATGAATGTGTGAGATTCCAGTGTCTAAAGCCCTGTCCACACCACAAACGGGTCTCCAGCAATTGTCAGTTCGAATATTTTCTTGTATCCACCCTAGAACCCGCTCCACATCACTTTCATGGGCTGATTAAATGACTGGGAAGATTAATTGGTTTTCCTCTACCATGTATAGAAAAGGGGTACTTCATTTTCTGGTGTGTTACATTGTTTTTGTCTTATTCCCTC
>OZ017786.1:7400807-7550348 GCA_963969325.1 Lycopodina hypogea | reverse complement strand
CTTGTCACTGGTTTAGTTATTTGTTCTGTAAGGTAGGCCTAAATACTAAGACAAAATTCCCTAAGGAGAAAGCACTATCCTTGGCTGAAACATCATGGTGGCATTTTTGTTTCCCCTTTTCTATGGTTTCCTTTTCATATGCTAAGTCTATCACCACTTCCACATTTGCTCTTAGGATTGATACAAGTTCGGCCAGATTTGTCACTTCTTGAGGTTCTTTCCCTCTCCAATATCTGGCCATTTGGTCCAGGGGAATCCACATTGGCTTTCCAAACAAAAGGTGGTAAGGGTAGAACCCAGTAGTCTTATGGATGGTCCCCCGGTATACCCACAAAATGAATGGAAGCATTGGTCCCATTCTACTTCTTGTTCTTGGGTCAACTTTCTGAGCAATCTTTTCAAAGTGGCATTAAACTGTTTAAACCATTCCACCAGTCCTTTAATAATATTGTCTCATGCTTTTGAATACAAAATTGGACCCCTTGTTTGTGAATAGTTCTCATGGTACCCTAATTTGTACTGTAATATCTAACAAGCACTTTACAATTTTTTCAGCCATAACATTCCTTAAAGCAAAAGCTTCTGACCATTTTGTGCTCTAGTCCATTAGGGCTAGACTAACACATACATGTTTTAATTCTTAGTTCCCTTTATTGGGCCAAAGACATCCATTGCTACCCAGTCAAATAGTTCTTTCATTACAGTAATGGTGCAAGGGGACATTGGTCACCATAGCCAGGCCCGCTTTTTGATGGCTAGAACAAAAAGTGCACAATTTCTTGACATCCCTTGCCAACTCAGGCCTATTCATTCTCACTCTGATTGCATGCAAGGTTCTCTCCACCATAAAATATCCTACAATAGGGGAGGTATCGGCTAGCCTTAGAATCTTTTGCCTAGCCATTTTAGGTACAATGATTACTTCCTGTTCCCCTAACTGGTAAGGCTTTCTCATTAATACCACGTCTCACCAGAAATACAGATCACTCTCATTATCTGCTTTCTCTCTTATTATAGACAATGTAGTATCATACCGTTGGGCCTTCCTCGATTGGCTCTCTCCACTAAGTATCTCAGACTCCCCAGCCTGTAACTCCTCAGTCTGGTCTCCTACTAATTCCTCATATCCAACCTCCTCAGTCTGATCGGCTATCCTGGACCCCTCAGTGCATTGTTCTTCCACCTGGCTTCCTCCAGGTGCCTCAGCTCGGCCCTCCTTGGTCACGAGATCTTCAATCCCCTCCGCCTGCACACCACTGTTGACTGGGTCAAGTGTACAGATGACTGCCCCCTCCTGCACCTGCCTCACGCAGACACTCCAATGGGGATCCTTGTCTTCTTCTCCACTATCTCAAGGTTGACCATAGCTGCTGGAAGTTCTGTTTGTTTATTAGAAGCTGTTTTGTACACTATTTGCCATCCCAGGTAATCATTCTTATTAACACATCAAGGATGCATGAGCTTCTTCGAACAGCAGGTATCCAGGGGAACTCGCATCTCTTGCCTGTTGATCTGGACCATCTTGCACCACTCAGGGAGTTCTCTGTCCCACTGTAGTAATAGTCCACATTTAGCTTCTACCAACTTGACTGTGCAGTCTTTCTGAAAATGGCCACGCTTACCACATCTGTAGCACTCAACAGCATTTTTAGTACCTCTAGCATCTTCATAATTCACATCATATTCATTATTGCTACTCCTTTACCCTTCCTTGTGACCTTTGGTGTACTTTCCTTGACCATAGCTCGGCCGTCCTCTGCTCTCTCGAGTCGGGCTCTGCCTTCCTCCTTGTTGGCCTGGTCTGGCGGATAAAGCTGGTTCTCACTCAGATTTCAAAGTGCTGATGTACCTCGCCACTGCCTTTTTCAACTTGGAGGAGGTGGTTGGTTGCAGCTGTCTCATCCTGACATCCAGCCAGTGGGGGAACTTCTGTAGAATGAGTTCCAGTAGCAGCGTGTCATATGCAGTAGTCCCATTAGCTTGTACCCACTTGCTGTATGCTTCTTTCCGGTCTTGAAATCATGCATTGGGATCTTCCTGACATTAGTCCTCTCGTCTTCGCTATTCTTCTTTCTATATTCTCCTTGCTATATTCTCCTTTCCTCTCACTCAGCCCATCTTTCTTCCACTTGGTAGAAATCCACGATAAGGGCTTGTGTTTGTGTTGTAGCTGTAGCAGGTGTGGAGAATGATTGTGGATCTGAGTCTCCCAGAGTAGAGAAGCTTAAGGCTGCTTCCTGGCTTCTAGTCAGGCGATATGCTCCTGGAACTGACATAGTTCTTTGTATAGCTCATCGTAATCATCTCACATCTGCCACCAATATGGGAACTACCCTAGTTTCAGCACACTGTTATTCTGACTACCAGAGTAGCTTCCCCACTCCCCAATCTATGTATAATCTCACTATTGCAAATGCACTGACTCTACTTCTCTGCTTTTTCCATTTAGCAGTAGGTTCCAACACTGAGTTTTCAATTAAGTATTCAAATATTATAAACTGAGCAGATGGACTGTCTAACTCAGTAACAGGTATTTGCACAATCAGATACCATGCAAAATAATACAATTTTTTCATAGGATAGAACTAAAAACTGAGAAATTATTGCACACAGTTATCACTATCATTTTATTGTTTACTGGCTGGCCCTTCTTCCAGGGCCTCTGCTCTCAGTAGCCTGTGCCAACAGGGGCACTGCCTGGCCTGCTACATTTTTATCAGGTTAGTTCTTAGAATAACTATTTCCTTAAAATAACCTTTCCCATGCTCATTGATAATTACTTTAATAAACAATTCCTGTCCATCAACATGTTTATCTTGTGAGAGAACTCTATATCCATTCTTGACCACATTCTCATAATCATCCTCTCTTTGATCTTTCTTTGTGTTATCAGTTGCTCTCATAGCTGTTGCAACCAGCTCTACCTCTTCAGGCAGGAAAGGCAGAGTCGCCTTTTCCCAGTGGCTCTGACAATTGTTACTGAATTCCATTAATTTTCTTTGTTCTATGCACATTTAAGCTTTTATTAATAATTTAAATGAGAAAATTTAAAGTCAAACACTCATTCTGAAAAAGTTTGCTAGTCTAGCCTTCGAGGGTGTCGATGAAAATTCTTCAATAACATCGTGAACATCAATTGGGATATCATGATGAATAAAGGGAATAGTAAGTTCATTCATTCTTGTATTTCCAATAGCTGATCTTATAGAGGTTTTAATAAGTTTCAGGTAACTGTGAGAACATTCCGAGGTGATGTAATTGGAATGTACGCAGCAGTTGCAGCAGTTGTACAAGTGAACTTATATTCACATACATACATGATGCATGCTTTAATGCTAGCATGGGTGATGTAGGCAAGCTAATCTGCCCATGACTCTGTGACTGTTGCTGCCATTTATTTTTTCAATTGTGCAGCTCACCTGCAATGCTATCAAAAGAGAGTACATCCTCCTTATACATTTCAGCAAACTTATGGCTTTATTTTCAGTTTTTGAACACTTAAAGAAATTAAAACAGAAGGCACATTCCATTTAAAACAGTTTGGTGGTGTGCTGTAAATCGACTATCCATTTCAGAGATTATGTGCAAACCTATATATATAGAGAGAGGCATATATATATATATATATATATATATATATATATATATATACATATATATATATATATAATATGAAGTTTATTCATTTAAATTTAATAAAATAAGGACATGCATAGACCAGATTATATATTTGCAAATGTTTGAGCATTATTAACACAATTCCCTCACCAATCCTCATTTACATCTGTAATAATGTCTTTTGCTTCAGCTAGTAAGTTGCACGTTAATCCTTTAGGTACCCCAAAGCTTGATTGCTGATTACTAAAGCTGCTATAAAGTCAGTTGAAGTAATAGCACACTCAAGCAGTCCAGATTCTTTTATTAAATCAGTTAACCATCCTTGGGAATATTGTTGATATATTTTGGTCAAGCTTGCCACAATAGATGGATTTAAAGATTTGAAGATGTAAAGAGCATCAACTCTCACTATCCAGTGAGTATGGCACATATCCTTCACTTTTTTAGTGGGCAAACTGGGTTGGTTTTCCATTATGGATATTTTAAGGCCAGCTTGATAATTGGGATGAACAGCAAAGAAAAGTGATACCTTCTTTATAACCCCAATCATGTTTTGAATACATATGTCATGAAAAGAAGGAATCAAATTGGTCAAACTATTTGTTTGTACTTCAGGTTAGTTGTTATTTCACAACTTCCAGATTCAAGCAATGGGAGGCACAGTGGAGATATAGAGCTAGAGGATGCTCCGCAGTTATTCTGGATGCTTCTCCTTTAGTTTTTTCAGACATGTTTGCAGCTTTGTCGTATGCCTGACCACGTAACTTGGTCAGATCGATATTATAGTCTCATAGTGAGTCAAGGAGAGTTTATGTAAGAGCTTCACCAGTAATTCCATCATCACAGTGAACAAAGTCAACAAAATCTTCAAATCATTCCCTTATCATTCACATATCTATGGAAGAGGGAAATATATATAATCACACAAAAAGAAGAAAGAAACAAATAATGAAGTTCGACAGTTTCTTCTGGGTATCAGCTTGTAATGGATTAGCTTTCTACATTTCAATGAAAGTTATTTGGCCTTCTTCAGATACAGCTATTTTGAAAAAAGTCATATTACTGGGTTGAAACATCAGGAGCTGTTACATGCTTCTGCCATGAAGAACCCATAGTACATCATTAAAATACCATCAACTGAGAACAAAAATTCAACTCTAAGTCATTTTATTCAACAAGGTCAATCACTGCCAAGCAGAATTAACTTGAAACTCTTGTAATGTCCTTTTCAATAATGCCTAGTATAAAATTTGTTACCTTGATCATTGTAAGCTTAGCTGCTAAAGGACTTCTTGAACATCACCACCTAGAGGCATGTTTTCAGCCTGCCTTGTGCATATTGCAGCTATAAACTTTTCACTTCAAATATCGTATAGGGATGGTTATTGATTTTATTTCATAAATCCATCAATCCATAAATTGGCTTTACGCAAGAACAAATAAAATTTTCAATCCTTCTCACCGCTATCTTTAACTCGTTGCTAGACTTACAGTTTTCTTTTTTACAAAATCTTTAGAGTTTGGAAAGGCGTTGTTGGAGAGGCCGGTTGGAGAGACCAATACAACCCGCATAATTTTTTTTTTTTTTTTTTTTTTTTTTTTTTTTCAAATTGACCGTATGCCCTGGGCTGACATACAAAATACCCTTACGGGTGAGTATTCCGCTAGACCAATTTTGTTTTGTAACTGAATTAGTCAATCTGCTGGTTATTCTAGTGATAGCGTAATCGAAGATATAGACTTCTTAGATATAGACTTCTTAGATATGGACCTGCGAGAAGGAAATATCCTGCTTAATGTGGTGCTGATTGTTGGAGCTCTGTGTCATCTTTTCAGGTGATTTATTTGTTGCAGACAACTATCTTGGCAACATGTGCATGCTTATAATTGCTATTTCACAATTTCTCGGATTTAGTTAGCTAGTCTGCTTAAGTGAAATTTGATCAGATCCTTTTATTTTTCCAAGATATGATGCATACCTGCTGTAATATTTTATCAAAGGTACTTTAGTGAATGGGTACAGCTTAGTGGCGTTTTCTTCTATTTTTATAATGATATTCTGTATCTTCATTTAGCATTGGGAATGCTCAGGCTGATGAGGTATGTTATTTCTCCAAACCAGACCAACACAAGAACAATGCTTCAATTGGGTGAGCAAAGGAATGTTAAATAGGTACAGACAAGCTAAATAATTTGCAAGAATATTTCAGAGTGCAAGTAATGTTGCTATTTAGCACCTGGATTGGTCCAAAAAGCAAAAGAAAAAAGCAGCGAATGACCAAGCATTAACCCTAGCCTAGCCTAGCCCTAGGGTTATGGTTAGGGCTAGGGTGATTTTTTTTCATTAGTTGTGCATGTGTTCATGTGTTTTTGTTGTTGTTTTGTTTGTTTGTTTTTTCTTACACTTTGAAAAATGTGCGATGATGACAATGCTGGTGGCAGTGTGGAACACTAAACTGCAAGATTGCCTAATCATCTGTCATACGCTCAAGTTTAAATCAAATAGAGGGACCCTGTCACACCTTAAAAATTATATAGAGGGATCTTAGCATTAATTTATTTATTAAAATATCTTATACTTTACTGTTAGTAAAGTTCAATAATTGAAGTTTTTAATTTTACATTTGCATTTTACACAAAATTCATAGCACAGTTAAAATTTATTTTATCTTTCTATAGATTACAATTCAATTGTCTGTCTGTCTGTATGTGCTGACTCTAACTCCTCCCAAACCCCTGGAGAGATCTTCACAAAACTTTCAGGGATTAATTAGTGCACCTTACTGCATGTCCTAGCGAAAATTTGATTTAGATTGGGTGGTTACAGGTGTGGTTTTATCAATGGGTGTGGTTTGGTGATAAGGGAACATAACCTATCAGAATACAACCCAGTGTCAATAATCCCTATATATTACATAAAGCAAACTAAACATGTTTGTTACTGCAGGTGGCCCACTTAAAAACCGCCCCTAGGGCAGGTTTTCTACTAGTCTTTAAAATTTCAATTTATCTTCTATGTTCTTATATTTACATAATATTATACTCTATCCTGACAGGGAGTACACTGATACATGCATACACCATACTAACAAGATTGCCTGAACAATGGCTGCAGAAAGGAAAGGGGGAAATGATACAAAGACATTATCTGTATAAAATGTGTTTTGTGCATTATTAATCAGACAAAAACTATATACATATATATGTGTATAAATAGATAGATAGATAGATAGATAGATAGATATTGTTGTTTGCGGCATCCATAGTTTGTCATTCTTCTGGGGTGGCTGGTGTGTGGGCAGGGGGCTGTGGTCGCCAGCACCCGGGGAAAACACCACCTGTTGGTTATCAGTTTTTTGGAGCAGTTTGCCCCCCCCCTCGATATTGCTGGAGGAGGGGGGGGGAGGACCACTGCGTAAAAGCTGATCCTTCGGTCTTAGATAGATAGATAGATAGATAGATAGATAGATAGATAGATAGATAGACAGACAGACAGACAGACAGACAGATAGAAAGATAGATAGATAGATAGGCAGACAGAGGGAGGGAAGGAGTGAGGGAGAGAGAGATTGATATATATTAATTTATATATTTATGTACATAGATAATTACGTATAGATAGATATATGGATATGTTTATATATATATATAAACTGAGTTATTTTATATTGATTAGTAAATAATCGCACTTTTCTCCTGTAAAAAATTAATATTTAACTATTGGTAAAATAGAGTTTGGAATGTTGTGATGATGTAGTATATGCAATAGTGTAAGTAAACTATTGAAAGTAGAAGACATAAAGATAGGAGGGTGAGAGAAGTGGACGAAATTGACAGTATAATAAAAATAATTAATAAACAGACTTCTGGTTATGGATCAAGAATTTCTTGAAAGGGATTAGGCAATTCCTGGGACATTTGCACAGCCATGCAGAGGTTATTATATAGCAATGTCCATTAGTACCACAGTACTGTGATTTTGCTGTGTCAGTGACCTTTGTGGTAGTGACCAGACATGTGGTCTGGACAAGACTGTGTGGTCTGACATGCTGAGGTCCAACATCCTGGTGGTCAGAAATATCAGTAGTATATCATCAACTATTTACAACATTCTCATAAGCTTGGTTGTACCAGCCCAAACAATGGTTGATAGCCAGAAGGCTTTTTGGTGTGTTTTAAAAAAAAATCATCTCATGTGTAATTTGACTATTGATTTGCAAAAATCCCACCAAAAATGCATTTAAAATCCATAGTTGCGCAAATCTGCACACAATTTTGGGACTTAACTGTCTTTTTTGTGCTCAAATTCATTTCAATTAAAATTACTTGCTGAAGTTAAGCACTGTTAGGCCTGCTCAGTACTTGGATGGGTGACCACTTGGGGACAGCAGATCTTGTAGGTGGTTTCCCTTTTTTTTCCTTATTTTTTTCCCCACTCTCTGCTCTCTCTTCTTACTTTACTGCAAAGGGCGCAATTTGACGATCTATATTTGAAATTTCTCAATTCCTCACAAATTTATGCCCTACTTCGATATTTTATTAACTAGCTATTTATTTCAGAGTTGGGTATTATGTGAAAGATTGCAATCTAATAAATACACTTGTAAACCTACCATATATGAAGGGTAGCGTGGGATGAGATTTGGCAGATGGTGTTGCCATACACCAATGTAGGCGCATTTTTTCCAAAAATGAAAAATGCACTGACACATGAAATTTGGTAGTAGCCACCACTTCCTGAAACATGATGGACAAAATTCCTCTCGAGTGCAGCATATTTGTGTGGTGTGGGACAAGGAATTTCACTCAATATACATCTATTCCATCCAATCCAGTAATTTGACGAATTTAAAATTGTGTTGCTTATTTTATAAATTATATTTAAAACAAGAAGGGCATCAACAGAAAATTTAATTACTCAAGTCACTAGATAATATTGAGAAAAATCATTACCACTGAAAATATATTGTCTTTATAATTCATCCAATCTACAGAATATGCTGCATATTCTACGATTTTGTAATTTTTTCGCAGATGTAATAAATCAAGCAAAGAAGTAGTGAACCTATACAATCGGTGTTATCTATACTATAAAGTGTGAATAATCTTTGTATGTGTATCCATGATTCACGCTTGAACAGTTAAAGTTAGACCCACAAATCTATATATATTTAGAATCAGTGTCACTAAGGGAACTCATGTGCATGTCCATATGACCACATCCCTTTCTGTATTTAAAAGAAAGCCAAAAATGATACTTCTGCTGAAAAAAAGAATGGAGTTAGACCCACAAACCCATATATATTCACCAGGAGAACATCATAATTATATCTATATAGCCACATCCCTTTTTGTGTTCAAAAAAAAGCCAAAAATGGTACTTTTGCTTATAAAGAGAATGGAGCTGCAGGCTTAAAACGTTTGCATGCAGACACAATTTGATTGTGAATAACATTGAGTGGGTCCAATCATTGTCACCATGGGAACATCATAAGCATATTTAATGACCAACCACCCTTTCTGTATTAAAAGAAAAGCCAAAAATGGTACTTTTGCCTGAAAGAGAATGGAGCTACAGGCTTAAAACTTTGGCATGCAGACACAATTTGACTGCGAATAAAACATGGGGTGGGTTCCATCACTGTCACCAGAGAAACATCATAAGCATATCTAATGGCCACACCCATTTCTGTATTAAAAAAAAAGAAAAAGAAGCCAAAATGGTACTTTTACCAGAAAAAAAAAGAAGCTAAACACACTAGCCCATATATTTAGAATCAGTGTCACGAGAGGAACATCATAAGTATATTTATATGGCCACAACCCTTTCTATATTCGAACAAAAACCAAAAATGGAACTTTTGCCAGAAAAGAGAATGGAGCTACATGCCTAAACTTTGGCATACAGACACAACTTGACTCTATGAATATACATGGAAGTTTGTCTCATCTGGCCACACCTCTTCCTCTATGCATAAGGCTAAAAATCAAAATGGTATTTCTTAAATAACACTTCTACCTAATCACATGTTCACTTTTGCTTTAAAAGTTGGCAACATATGTCTTCAAAGCAGCCACTATTGTGACCTTTGACAGGTAATTAGGATGACCGCTATCTGATCCAGAGAATAGAGTACTTTCTATTCTCAAAGTATTTTTTTTATCATGACAAATAGCTGTTACTGTTTCGATTGTAAATAGGCCACAGTATTCTGCACTAATTTGTTCTGGTGTGTCCATTAAATGAAGTATGACATTCTAATTTTTCTAAACAAAAAAGAAATTAGATTAGTTACATTTGTTACTGATTCTGGTAGTTTCAGGCTGTGATGTCACCTCTATACATGAACATACACAACCAATGCATCTTGCTCTCGTTGATGTTCTGGATTCAATTTTATTTCATTACTTTCCACTAGTTGATCTTTCCAAGCTAAGTATTCTGAAGACAACATCTGCTTCTGCAGAAATGTTTATGAAAAATTGATCCAAGTATTTCTTTGTCAAGTAACCAAAATTCTACTTGAAAATTCAATTGTATCATCTTTGCTGTCACCAATTCCAATATTTATATTTTTAGACCAGATATTTCCAATGAGGTGGATAATAGTCCTAAATTTGTATAATTATACACCATGCCTCCTTATATAGAAGTTCATAAGATGATAACCACAGTTGATGTTGATTGAGCCAGATGAAATAGTGTGTAGTTGAGGAGGTGAGGGAGTGGGGAACAGGTGCAATTGGGGAAAGGAGTTAACTAGTTGAAATTGGAGCAGACGGAAGGTGACGAAGACATGGTGAGGCACATGAGGTACCATCAGTAGGTTACTCCATGAATTTTGAAGACATGGTGAGGCACACAAGGTACCACCAGTAGGTTACTCCATGAATTTTGAAGACATGGTGAGGCACATGAGGTACCATCAGTAGGTCACTCCATGAATTTTTAAGACATGGTGAGGCACATGAGGAACTATCAGTAGGTTACTCCATGAATTTTGACTCGAGACAATTAATAGAAATATTATCTTCCCTCATTTCCAAATCAACTTTAAAGTATTTATCTGTTTTGTCAAGCACACAGAAATTTCCATCATAAGGTCGTTGTAGTGGTGTCCTACACATATCATGAGGAATGAAGATGTGTATGGCAATGTGCAAACCATGTGCAACATGGAAAGCTTTCTGGCCATGATCTGCAACAGGAACAGAACGGAATTGGGCCATTATTAATAGAGAAAAATTTTTAAAGTGCCTGGTAAAGTTAAAATTGTTGACACAATAAATTCTCCCGGATTAATCAGGGTTGTACCATACACTCACCATCTCTGCAGCAAATCTTCCAATGCAATTCTAATGATGGTCATGACATTCCAGGTAATATTTTTCCAATTGGCAGGTGACGCAAATACTAATATGGATATATAAAGTATTAAAGCAATCATGGCACCCTGGTGATGAAAAATTGAATTCAAACTTCCATACCAAAAGGACCTGAAAATCCATGGCCAAATGATTATGGCATGGGTTTCACAAGCAGATCATCGTTTTTTCGACTCATTGATGATTGATTTCCTCCTTTTTTCCTTCCCCTTCCCTGTCCCCCCCCCCCCCCCCCTCTTTTTTTCCAATAAGTCAGTCCTGATTAAGCTTTCAAACTTTCGGGGTTACCCGGTTTGGCAATATGGTCTAATACAAAACTTCTTGGATCCAACATAAAACTTCTTGTATAGTATAACCACTAAGTGTTATAATTAATTAAGCAAATAAGCAGGGGGGAAAAAAACAGTTTAGTAGTGTGAGTGTGTATCGAAATTTAAACAACGTGATGTAATCAAATATGATCTTAGATACTGTATATCCTCACAAATCCTGACCCAAGTGAAGATGGGTACTTCTGCTAGTAGATGAATAAATTTAAAGTTAGTTGTCAGTGGAAGAGACAGAATAGTGGATAAGGCAGCAGTGAACAAATGAGCAGGTGGAGGATAGCATGAATTTATGTTGATTAGTACTGGTTTCTGTGTTGATTGAATGTGTTGCATCACTGTTGATTGAATGTGTTGCATCACTCTGGATTGAATGTGTTGCATCACTGTTGCTTGAATGTGTTGCATCAGTATTGATTGAATGTGTTGCGTCACTGTTGATTCAATGTGTTGCATCACTGTTGCTTGAATGTGTTGCATCACTGTTGATTGAATTTGTTGCATCACTGTTAATTAAATGTGTTGTATCAGTGTTTCTTGAATGTGTTGCATCACTGTTGATTAAAATATGTTGCATCACTGTTGATTGAATGCGTTGCATCAGTTTTGATAGAATGCATTGCATCAGTTTTGATTGAATGTGTTGCACCACCATTGATTGAATGTGTTCCATCACTGTTGATTCCATGTGTTGCATCACTGTTGATTGAATGTGTTGCATCACTGTTGATAGAATGTATTGTATCAGTTTTGATTGAATTTGTTGCATCACTGTTGATTGAATGTGTTGCATCGCTGTTAATTGAATGTGTTGCATCACTGTTGATTGAATGTGTTGCATCACTGTTGATTAGTACCAATTACTATACTTAACTCAAAATGTTCTCCCCTATTCTGTGCATGCACCAAGAGGTCCACATCCAGCTCACTGAGATTATTTAGTACGGTTTCTTAACATATTTTTGTATTTTATCAATGACTAGCAGCATATACCCGGCATTGCCCAACCAATATAAGCTAAAATCCAGTAGTTGAACATGTCTTGCCAGTAAGAAAGGTGATGGTGGAGATGTATTATTAAGAGAGAAGTGGCCAAAATACCATTTTTGGCTTTTCTCTAGACCATGTTTTAAGTTGGGTCAAAACCTATCATCATGCCGAGTGAGACCCAATCAGAAGAGAGGAGAAATCATCAAGATTACAAACAGCAACAACAACTACTTGAAATATATTCCTAACAAACTCAGACACCCACCTGGTCTTCTAATGATTGAGGCCAAAAATCCTCAACATTACAAAATTACTTAGATCATTAACTACCTAATTACATTACTAGTTAAGTTACGATAATTATCAAATTAATCAATACAATTTCAGACAGGTATAATGTAAAGCGGGACACCATGGTCTGCAAATACATCCTCTCATAGCTCAGTGTAAAATAATAAACATATGAGCACTGGCGCAATATCTGTATCTTACACTGGCCTGACTTTTATTTTAAGTCAATACGGAGGTATCACACACTAAAATAACACAAGCAACAGACTTTTATGCAAAATATATTAGAGCATGTGGGAAAATTATTTCAGTATTGCTAGCAGTTTTACTGTTTTGTGTATGTCTGTCTGTCCATTCGTCCCTAACACCCAAGGTGTTTACTAATTAAAAGGTCCTTCCAGAAGCTGCAGGTAGATGAACTTTTCCAAGATGATAGGTGTAGTGGCAAAGTTAATGCCCAATTTCTTAGAATTTAGTGTAATTTTGATTAGTTCTTAGTCAGGATCGTCACCTGTAAGAAATGTCAGTTCTCTTGGAGTTGCAGGTGAACTTATGAGCTCCAGTGTGGGTGTCAAAGTGAGCCCACCAGCTAGCATATATTAAGGAGAATGCTGAATGTGGCACATCATAGCATCGGTGTACAAATATAAGTTGGATAGATATGTATGGTACCATATGTCCCGTCAGATCAACAATATTTGAGATGACTTGTTTGTTTTGCTCCATAGACATCCTGGCTCGCTAGAAAATTGTTTATCTACTGAGAAATCTCCTACCGAATATGCATAAAGATGTTTAAACCTGCAGAGAATTTTGTAAATGGACAGTAGCTTAATGACAGGAGATATTTCAAAATGCAAATCTAATTTGTATCCTTTATTAGCTTAAACACTGGGAATATTTCAAAACACAAATCTAATTGGTATCCTTTACTAGCTTAAACACTGGCTAATTGGTATCCTTTAAGGACCAAATTACACAAGATTTCAGCTAAATTGGTTGAAAGGTTTGGCAAGCCACTGAGCTGGCACATGTGTGCACATAATTCTGAGAAGCATTGGTATTAATTGACTTTAACAACTATTTCTACATTAATGTGTCAACCTATTGTTACCATAACTGTTTTGTACAGTCCCTCGTTCTGTGGTATATTTTTGGTTAAAATTGCCAAATTTTCTATTCTTGAATTTTTCTTTTGTTGGTTTATAAGTAGAACTCAATTGGGAAACCAAATATGTACTGCTTTATTTGTGATATGGAGTGTCCACTATAATGATTATAAGCAGGTGAGTTTATTCCGATTGTGAATGTAGTAGTGGGTAAAGCATTGCATTCCAGTTTTGGAGGCATGAATGGATAGTATAACTGTTTACCTAATCAAGATTTAACAATAAAAGTGTGAAATTCTGTATGTATTTTCTATGCATGTTAACGTTTCTTTTTATAAACGTTGAACCACTCAAATTTCATAGCTCTGTCTTTTTGCCACCTCAGTCTATTGGGCTAAGAGTATGATCCAGACACAAGTCTCTGTTCCAGCAATTTCCTTGATAGCTTGCTCGCTTGATGTGTACAAGTTCAGCCTGTGTTGGTGGTAATTTTCTACGCTGTGTGACTTCTGTATGAACATCTGCTTCCTTGCATCGTTGACACTTAAGTTGATTACTGATTTTGTCAGACAATAACACTACAAATCATTTCAACACAGACATCACAGAATCACTGATATCATCTTCCATCAAAGGAGATGTTTGAATACTTCTGGAACACAAGGAAAAACTTAACAGATGTGGTAGTATCAGGAGAAGTTGACATCTTTCCAAGCTGTCTTCTTTCCTCTTCCACCAACAACAAATAAGAGATACAGTATCACATTATGTGAATGCATGTAAATATGATATAACTGGAAATTTTAGGTGCACGATATTCTGTGGCCTTTCTTGGCAGCATCTGCTGCGTGCAGCAAAAGGGAATGCCAAAGCATGGAGACATAGTTGATGCAGCATTAGCCATGGTAGTCAATTTTTTTCCATCAAAAGCATATACCACCTTCTTTCATAAATTGGAAAGCATATTATCTGTTGTTATAAGAATGAAAACAGTTTGGTTTCAATCTGATCCACATAAAGAAAAAAAAAAGTTTTGCCATTTGGGCGGGGGGGAGGAGTACTGGGAGCTACTCACCTTTGGATGCTCATTCTTCTATTTTGCCTGGTAGTGCCTTTTATAATTTATAGAGATTTTGGAAAAAAACACATGATCCAAACACATTTGAAAAGTTCTTGTTCTGCCAGTATTGGGCATCTGAACTATAATCAAAATATCAAGCTATATAATATCTACAGCAGGTATGTGTGTCTATAGATCCTCCAATTCAAGACCATGAATGTCTGCTCTAAGGCAAAGTGTTTTGTTGGTTTTTTTCTTCAATAATAGTGTTGATAATACAGTCTAGGTCTCTGCATAGTAATGCCTCTAAATCATCTAATCTGGTCTGGACATTTCAAAACCGGTTTAGTATCCAATTGGTAATGAACACTAAGATACCAGGTTTCTTGAATGGTGTAGGGGTAGAGGCATCCACCAAAAAGCTATTCAAATGATAACTAAATGGTTTTAAAAAATGTTATTTTTAATACAACACCTAAATTTTCCTGAATGTCAAATCCAGCATGATTCTATATCTGAATGGTCCACTATCTATGAAATTGATGAGCAGAGTTTCATACTTCAATCATAAAGTGCATATCACTTATGTTATCCAGTTATATTAGTGGTGAGAGTTGAAAAAAATATCAAAAAATGATTAATTTTATACTTTTGGAATTTTGAAACAATTATTTTTTGTCTTCTCTGATGCGTTTGTAGTTTAAAATTGTTTAATTGACTACATGATTCATGTCTACATGCATTCCAAACATTTTATAACCTTACTAATTTGTGGAGCTCAGTTATAGCACCAGCAGCATACTGCAAAAGCCTACTTCACATTGGGCATATCACATAGACATAAGAAAACATAATGTGCGTGGGGGTCATGATAGTTGCGTACTGTGAACACAAAATTTTGTTAGAACACACAGCAAGGAGTGTTTTTTTTTAATGGCTGCATCCACAGCAGAAGAATAGAACCAAGTTCTAATTTTATGCAGCACACAGTACATACACACAGTACATGTACATATGCGGTGTGCACACTGTGAACCAGGCTTAACTTTATGAGGTTATGATGTGAGATAATTAGGGCTAGGGCTCCATCTGTCCTTTCTACCCCACATTTTATCACAATGCAAAATGTTCCTCATCTCCATCAATATCCAGCTTCACATATTTTGACTTTTTTTTCCTTTGCAGCCAATTCTCAGTCTACAGAATCAAAGATAGTAAGTCAAAATGCATCATCATAAAGAAATTGTCGGAGAGATATGACACGAAGACAATTGGTGATTCTGTAGAGGGAAGGGCACAATTCCTATATACTCCTAATATTCTGGAAGATAATATGAAGTAAGTTGTATCAAATATGAGCAATGTGCTATATACAGTAGTCCCTCTCTTGAGAGACCACCCTTAAATCCGATAAAAATAGGTCTTACAGGAGGGGTGGTCTTACAGGAGGGGTGGTCTTACAATAGAGGTAAGTTTGTACAGCAAATACAACATATTGCATGAAAAATGTGGTCTCTCAAGAGATGTGGTCTTCCAATAGAGGGATTTCTCAAAAGTGGGACTGCTATACTTCTTTAGCTAGGATTTGGTTAAATCACATTGTATTATGTCCCACATATTGTTGGAATATATGTTTCTTCACCATAGGTTATTTTCTTGATCATTCCTAAAGTGACCACCACACCTAGTTCAATCTCTGTGATCAACTGTAGCTGTTAAGGTGTGTGATGCAGCTGTGGGTATATAAGCAACCAGGATGTAATTTAGTATCACTCAGAGTAGCAGTAAGAGAGACTTTTAGTATAGTAAACTGCTACTTCTTTTTTTTTTCAGGAACTCGTAATTTCATTAAAACATTACCTCAGTTTAGTAACAAAAAATACCTCAGATCTAGATAATAGTTAAGCTAACAACAGGAAACAGAGACAGACTATCATAACCTATCACATTCGTCTGTTGCCATGCCCACACAGAAAAGGAAGTGTTTGTGTGTGAGGAGTGGGTGGATGTATTGTGAAAGCAACTCACTTCAGTTACTTTATATGTCCATTGGTGGTAAACCACTCACTACCTTCACATTATCAGAATCTTGTTTGTCAACTCCTACAAGCCCCTACTATCTTGGTTTCCTTATCTAAAACCATGGTTATATTATCTAGGGTACATTTCATGCATTTTTCCCACCAAGCAATGTGGCGCCATACCCCTCACAAACCACTTTGTGGCAATTGGACAGACCATGTGGCTCCAGGAGACATCATCTTTTAACGACTATGTTTCATATTTCCTTGATTTTTTGAATATTTTGTGTTAAGTTTTTTTACACACTTTTAATCCACTTTAGCTCTAGCATAACAAATACCACACTATTCTCACACTTGATATCCACTTTAGCTCTAACATAACAAGTACCACACTATTCTCACACTTGACATCCACTTTAGCTCTAGCATAACGAGTACCACACTATTCTCACACTTGACATCTACTTTAGCTAGCATAACAAGTACCACACTATTTTCTAATTTGACTAACTATGCAGTATTTCCTTCACTAAGGAATTTTGTCATCAACCTTGTTCATGTCAATGATGCCACAAAAGTCAAGTTCTAAAACCACTTACCATTTAGTGGTGGAGGGAGCTCTCAAACTCCACTGTCAACATGCTGTTTCTTTTTGGCATAGTTGAAGTATGTAAACTGAAATAACTTTCTCAGTCAATTCAATTTGTTTTAGAGGAAGCATTTCAGAGTTGTGGTCACAAACTTTATTGCCATATATGATATCAATATGTATGTCGAATCATGTATTAACACGTTTGATTTATATATATATATGCATACTTATAAAGTTTATTAGCGGTTTAGAATGCACACCTTTTCCACATCGGAAAAAAAGAAATCTTCCTCTAATTCTATTCATCTCATAATAATGTGGAGGAATGCAATTTATATAGAAGGAATTGAATAATTATGTTCTGAGCAACAGAATGGGGGTTTTGTACTGAGAGCGATAACTTCACGATCTTTTTAATTTGATCTGTGGGGTACGCTGCTGTATATTGTGAGAATGATTCCACCTTCAATTTAAACCTTCCATGCTGTGTTGCCATTTCAAGAACTACATTGCCAGTGAGAAATAGGACATCACATAATCAGTGTTTTTGTGTCAGTGTGATACTTTCACACATCAACCATCTCATGTGTCTTAAGCCCTGTTGACACTGCACAATAAAACCGGTTTCACCCATGTCTGGAACGGGTTCCACGCATCCACACTACATCCAGTTTCATCTCACCCGGTATCATCTCACCCAGTTCCACCCGATTCCATATTTTGCCGACAGAAACCTGGCAACATGCTCACACCCCAATGACTTCCAGTGGGTACAGACAGATTGATCTGTGTTTGATGTAATGAGGCAAGCACAACATCAACCTTCCATTCTTTGAAACTACCATTTTACCATGTTGGAAACATGTACAAATATTTGATATGATAGTATTGCAGAGAGAATGTGATTCAGTCAAACTTCTGTATAGCCACAAGCTATACTACTGACTGAAATAGAACTGGATAGATTACTATGTCAGCATTCAACCCTCCATGTGTGCTGCTCACTTTTAAACTTAATATGGGACAAATCTTTTTACATCTAAAATGGGTTTTTTTTTCTGTAACAATGTCACATATATTTTGGTCACTATGTGTTGTTTTTATCTAGGTGGGCACCAAGAATGGAGTGTCCATTTAGTTCACTCCTATATTTTAAAATGAAGTTATGTGCATAAATGCAACAAGGTATTCGCCCCGCAGATAGACAGTGAAATTTCTCCCTAATCTCCATCCAAAACTCTTTTTTTCCAAGTTTAGTCATCGGAGTTAGAATTTAAAAAATATTTTCAGCATAGGGGATTGCCTGTCAGGTGTGCAACAGAATTTACTTGATGGCAATAAATCTGTTATACTAATTGCCGCACACTGCCACCAGTTAGATTACTTTCTACCACATACTGACTTCCTACACTTAACAGATATTGTTCAGAGGCACAAACATAAACATTGTTGTGCACACCAGCAGTCTACTGAAAAGAACTCAAACAGGCAATGGTTGACTGGGACCTCGTGGTGGCTAGGCTTAAACTCTTACCAACTCCGAGAGGCAATTGTGAATTAACAAATATAACCAAAATAATTCACACATAGTAACAAGTCATGTTGATACATACATGATGTTTGTGCTCTCTCCTTATGTAATATTAGTTGGTTTCAATCTTGGGACGAAGTCAACCTGTAAAATCACCCCAAATGAGATTAAAAAATGCCTACAATCATTATTTGTTTCCTTTTTCATTTTTTATAATATCAATGGGAAAAAATTTTTTCTTTAAAATAAACCTGACCGATATCAGAATAGTCTTCCAGGGTACCTCTAGAACATTACTTAGATATATGCAACTTGAAATATCAAATATTTAATTTTATTATCATCCTTATAGATCACTAGAACATCGATCATTATAATATGGTGCTAACCTGAAAAAGTCAAATTTCATGGACTATTACCATAAACAACAATGTAGAAGACAGAACATTTGATTTTATATATTTAATACACTTAGAGCTATGGTTGGTAAAGTGTCCTCTACTCACTTGATATATAAAAATACAAGACATTATATGTGTGTTCAAGATTAAGAAGTTGCTGTTGTATATATTTTTATTCTATTTGAAGCCGATTTTCATTATCCAATAAATATTGAAAAGGATAAAGCAAGTATTTGTTTAATATTGATGAATAAATCATAAGTTGTTTTTTTAGAAGTTGGGAAATACTGCAGGTTCTACCTTGCGACACATTTGTATGTTGTATCACACTATATTGGCTTGTGTTCCTGTTGCTCATGCAGTTATCCTCCAAGGCAAGTGGTCATTTACAACGTCTCCTGCCCAGTCAATCAATTGGCTTACTTTGAGTTCTTCTTACTGGACTTTGAACCAGGCTCGTAAGTTATCCTGTTCAATATTTCATTCAGCTGGAGTCAATAATGAAGCACTCACATGATAAGCAATTGTTGTTGTTTTGACCTAGAGCTGATGTGTCATTAGGAGCAAATCACTTTTATTTAATATTGGGGGGGGGGGGGGGGGGGGGGTCGATTATAGGCTTTATTGCACAGGTTCACTAGAATGTATTGTGTGGTTTGTGGATGATATAGCTCAATAATTTTTGATTTTCTGTGGCGTTACCACGGTGGGAGCATTGCAATAGACATATGTATACACTGCTGGTGGGTGGGGGAGGGGGTCTTAGACATCTCACACAAGGGGGGAATTTTTTTTATTTAGAGGGATTCTCCTAGAAAAAAAGGTAATCAATTTTTGAACAAACACAAGCATATAGTTGTGATAGGTTCATTCCCTACATTAATTGTGAAATAGTTATAATTAATATTACCTCATTTGGTTCCAATTACTGCGTAATCCATTATTGTATTAAATTATATTGTACTACTGCAGGCAAACCGATTACTTGAAAATATTTTCAACAACTTCTACATTAGTGGTTACCGGCAATGACATCACACTAAGTGGCACTCCACTGGCTAGTAAGGAATATAGCAACAATAATAAAATGTGTTTTTCTATGTATAAACCCAGTGCAACGGCTACCACTATATTTCAATTTTATAGTCTCTATTGGTCTTGATAATATTGATTTTTTTTCACCTTATTGGACATAAACTTGATACCTTTTCTTTTATCTTTACACTTAAAGTAAATTATTGTATATCTGTTATTTTTATTCATCTAAATGTCTACCAATCTTTAAATATTGACACACACACTCTGTCTTTTTTTCTATGGTTTATGGTCAATCAAGCCCTAATGGTCAGTAATCCTTGTGTCTTGGCCATCCAGCGGCATCTAGATCCCTGAAGGTCTGCATGTGTGAACGGTCAAACCACCTCTGATTTTAGACCACTTGGTCCATTGTTGGTACTGGGACAGCTCCTCCTTGTTTGCTCACTCATAGCTTTCCTTCCCTCTTTCAAACACTTGTGTCTTCTTATCACTCTCTCATTGAAAAATTTCTTGAGCACACTTAACACAACTTCTCAACTCCACACACACACATGCAAACACTCACACATGCAAACACTCACACACACACACACACACACACACACACACACACACACACACACACACACACACACACACACACACACACACACACACACACACACACACACACACACACACACACACACACACAATTATAATTGGTAAAGTAAGGTCATACACCAGAGTATAAACAACACAACTTTGATTCAATTATTGTAATTTTTTTAATGTTTATTTCCTCAATCTATGCTAGAGACACAAACTGTTTGGGCTGAAATGGCCAAGGATTATCATTATTATCATTATATGATGGTCATCATGTGGATTATCGGCGTCATCATCTTCCTCATCAATAAGTTTACCATTGCTATCACTATAGTTACTTTACTTTATTGTAGGCGACATCACCCACCTACTGTTTCGTAGTAACCGTGGGGATATGCGGAACAGAAAAGGATTCAAAGCCTTTCTACAGTGCTTCAATGAAAGTCATATGAATATGCCAGGTCAGTCTCTTATAATGTCTAAAATAGTCACATATTTTAAAGGAATGGGTTAAATAATATACATTGTCTGAATGGCAAAGTCTTTCCACGCTACATATAAAATAGATCATCAGCTGGAAATGCTATCAAATTTTTTGTGGATATTTTACCCATCCAAGACTGTGAGTACTAAAGAGCCACTATCTAATCATATATTCCAATATAAAACTGAATGCAATAGTTCGTGCTCCAAAATGTGGATAGGAAAGCTTATCTAAATTGCTGTACATCCTATTTCAAACTTAGAATATGTACTAAATAACTTACAAATATCTTCTAATCTTATCATTGTACACGTGTTCCAAATAATCAACGATTTGGCGGAGGTCATATCACATTTTTCAAAACGTTTTTGCTCTCTTTTCTGGGATATTGTGCTTTTGTGGTATTTTCCTGTTTTCTCACTGTTTTCATGCTTCAAACTGACTTCAGAATTTAACTAATTTTACTTTGTTGATGAATGTGTCATTGATTCGAAATTTATATGTGGGGCTATAGCAAGCAATTATGAGAAATAACTTGTTATGATGATTGTAATCATCTCCTTGATTTATTCCTAACCATGATGCTATGTGATTCTGCTAAAAATCTACAACAATGCATAAGGGAAGATTGATTAAAAATATTTCCTGGCTTTGGTGACAAGATTATGGCATATCTAGTAATCATTTTATTAATGAGGAAAATGATGAAAATTTTGGATGCTTTGGATAAGGTCCAACATAGTGATTGGTGACATAGATTGTTCCAATCAATTCAAAGGTTCAAGAAAAGGAAAATATTTATGGGTATAAAGGTATGTTGCATGTCAATTAGCCCTAATATGATTTTTTTCTTTTCTTTTCCCATTTGGGAAGTCAGGATCCTGGATCCTGGAAAATTGAGGACGGTTGGCAGATATGATGATCAAGGTTGGAGTGTTCACAAGAGCAATTGGTGGGGAGATATTTGAGGTAGATGGGTGTGGTGAAAAATGTCTTTAAATGTAAGTGAAGAATGACAGAGAAAAGGTGGAAAGAGGGAAAAAGAAGGAAGAAGGGTGTAACTGGAATGGAAATATTGGGAGACAAAAAGGATAGACAAACTGAAGTGAGGAAGAATACAGTGAGAACAAGGAAAATAGTTTAAATACATGTGGATGTAAGAAGATAAGCTTTAAGTTCTTAGTTTCGAATGTACTTAATCTGTGTACAATGTGTGCAATATAGGATGTGAAGTTACTGGTGAGAGAAGAAAAAGGCAGGTAAGTGCGACTGTGTACATATATAGATATGGACCTGGTGTTTTAGCTATGGAATCTATTATAGCTGAGGGAATGCTGAAGTATCATTAAATAGCCAGTGTACAAGTAATACTATGGCGAACTCATAGTGTATTTCCTCATCTATTAATCACAGTTGTTTTACATCCTGACCTCTTAATAATTTACATTTCACATTTTTATAAGCAGTAGTGTTTGGTGTTTAATGACTAAGATTGGTAGCATGATAAGCTATCCATCACTGAAGCTATTTTATTATGAGAAATCTATTTTATGCATTATCATGTTTATTAATCTGATTCAATTGCAGGGCTCGACTTCTTATGATATACATATGAGTGAAGCAGATTTAGCAGCTCTCCACACTCTTAGAAATGTTTCTTTTGATGTGGTGGTTCGGGGGATTAATAGATTGAATGACAGCACAACTGCTATTGGATGTAAGAATATTTGTTATGGTCGCCCACATATTATCTGTCACTATCACTATATTTCTGTTCCATCAATCACTATCTGCCTGCCATTTTTTGGTCTCTGTGATAGAGTTATGGCCTATTCAAGACATAGGGTGTAATAGCTGCAAACTGTGATGAAATTAAAAGCTGTAGAAAAATTTTTTTTAATATACGGAAAAGGAAAACATAAAATGTGTTATCTAATACACAAAAAGGGAATACATATCTCTCTTCACACACACACACGCATGCATACACATGCATGCACACACACGCACACACACACATGCACACACACGCACACACACACACGCACGCACACACATGCACGCACACACATGCACACATACACACATTCCCTCTCTCTCTCTCCCTAACTTTATTTCAAAGATATAACTCATGGATAGCCTCATATGATTTTCGATAATCTTATTACTTTTATTTTAAAAAAAAGACTTCAGTTTAGGTGACCTGCTCTTGGCTAGGAGGTACGAGGAATCCTGCAATATAGTGCTGAGGACTACAGCAAGGGCTATTCTCCATTATGTTCGACAGTGAGTAACTTAATAATTACATACCCATTATGCTATGTGGTAGATAGTTTACTTTCATTCTACTTACGAGATATGTGAATACTAACATTTATGAAGACGTGTTAATATGGCAGTTGAAGTAGTAAGTTTCGTTGAATCTATGCATTAGCCTACATAATTTATTGTAGAATAACTATACTTTTTTTATATTAGAGTGGGAATATTTGTTTTGTTCATTTTCTTTTTTTTTTTTTTTTTTTTTTTTTTTTTTTTTTTTTTTTTTTTTACATAAAAATAGGCATCAGCCACTCACCGGAAGCACTCTCTTAACTGTCAAGGAAGAACACCACGGCATTTGCAAAGACATCACTTTGGTCAACATGTGTTCAAATATTGGCTATCAATCGTTCTACCTCCCAAATTTTAGAGAACAGATGAACACATCAAATATTAATGAAGAACTACATGACTTCGATCCAATGATCAATTTGGAATGCTCCAATGCCACTTCTCTCTTGCTATGCTCGGTGTATGCTCCGTATTGCAATGTGTTCAGTGATTCCAATAATCAGCTTCCCCAGCCTGTTTATCCATGCAAAAAACTGTGCCAATATGTTGAGAATGATGTTGAGAATGGCTGTTCAATATTGGGGTGGCCTGCATCATTGGACTGTGATAATGCAGAACTCTTCAAAAGTGGTCCAGATACATTTTGCCCAAGTTATTTGATGAATTGGCAAAATCCCAGTGATACACAGAATTCCACTAAGTGATGCCGATAAAGATGTTAGAAATGATGGAAAGCTTCTGGAACATAATGTCCAACTAACATACACATAGTCATTCTAGTTTAGATACACTCCACTTGCCTTGAACAATTGTTCAACATATTCCACAGGAGCACTTGGTAGAGGTGTTCACCATATATGTCGTGCATATATCAAATACATGAGTTTTTTTTTGATAGTAGAATTTTTGTCGCCTAAGTCCTGTTTTTGTAACAGCAATTCATACCTAGAAACATATAAGTGAAGCATTCTAAGGGTTGAAGAATTTTATAAATTTTTTTGAACACACAGTGTAGCCTAGATGTATCCTTGAAACCTAGGCATTATTCCAACAAGTTTTAAGCTAGTCAGGTTTGTACAGTTACACCGAGTTGATCCAGCAATGCTGTGGTAGATGCTACATTATAATAGACAAGTAAAATATTTGCATACTTAAATCACATTTGTTTTCGAACATGGGAGTAGTGTTGTTGTTTTTAACACCAAAATAATATTAAATTATATATTTATTTACTTTATTTCATCATGATACCAAAAATATATATGTAAAATAGAGTAATTTTATTTTTAAGAATACAATATGTTCTAGAAACATGTGTAACAAACTGCTACTGTTCAACATCACAGGAAGGAAATAAGTGTGATATTCCAGTCCTCAATAACTATCAGGTACGCTAAAACATGGCTGATCTGTAGGAAATGCTTCACAATCAAAAGCTTCAGGCCAGTTATATCCAGCATCTTCCAGACTTGCTATGCAGTCTAACCTCACACTTTCACACCATTTCCTGCATGGTTGCAACGTGATCGGCACATTGAATGAACAGACTGGAGCATAGATGGAACAGATGAGGTATTTCAGCTCACTTGAGCAACCTGTGTCCACCCAAATTTGATAGTTGGAAGCTTGAATTTCTTGGGACGCCTCCTCCTGTGTTTTCTGCCCTCTGAGGTTAGGGAAGGAGATGTTGGTCCAGTTCCAAGCAGAGCAGAATGTGATGCTTGTCATGGGAGTACAGGAGTAGCTAACCTCACGATCTATAAAAATAACACAATTAGAAAATTCAATTTCAAGGCATAATTCATGATCAGGTTTGCATTTGACTTTTGCATTATTTTTTCTTTCTTTCTTCCAAGTAATTTATTTTAATTATAACCACATGATAATCTTTTGAACTTTTGTGAATTTTTGACTGGAATATTTATTTATACAAGATTATACATAACTCTATAATAAAAAAAATTTTTTTTAATTTAGGTTAGCTGATGTCATGATCTTGAATTGTAGCTGTAGACCTACAAACCATTAGTCATGGCTCTAAAATAATATATGCAGTTTTTAAAGCAAATTGCATTATTGTGAATGTGAAGATACTACCAGATAGTACAATTAAAAATAATCATTTCCACACATGGTCATCCATTTTTGTATTTTTGCTTCCCAAAAAGTCTATACATTCTGTATACTTTTCTCCTGTTAATTGGTATCTGCTCAATAAAAAGAAGTTCTTTACAACACGATCAACCAGCCTGGATTCAAAATTCTATTGTGATATTGGGAATGAGGATTATAGTCCAGTTTCAACCATATATTACATTAGCTTCTGCTGCTGACTGCATTGACCCAGAGAACAAACCCTCACTACCAAGGTCCACCTTTGTTTCTGTTTGATGACTTCTCCACCTTGTTTCAAAGTCTAAATGAACTACCAATCACAGATTAGCCTCACTCTATATAATCAGCCGATCAACACATTTAGATCAACACATTTAGATCAACACATTTTAGAACGTGTATTTGGCGAGGTAGTTTTTAAAAATATTGCTTGTTTGATGTGACTTGGTGAAACAACTTGAAATGCATATAATTAATCTGTATTATTGTTGATTTCAGTTTGAAATACCTGATCATTATATTCAGTGGTGGATTTGTATGTCCAGTAAGCAGCCGGTATCTTTATGGAAAAGGGTTAACAATGCAATGGTCCCATTTTTAAATGGTAGATAAAAAAATTAAAAAAGAAACAAAAAAAATAAATCCATTATTTACATCAATCAGAGTTAAAAAGGAGCTATGAAGACAATAGTGAGATGAACTGATCCAGCATGAAATAAAGAGTACTTTTTGGATAATAGGTAAGTAGTCAGCTACAGATATAAGCTGAGCTTGATCTAGAGATAACTTTCAAACAAGGATGATATTGATCTACACAGTCACAGCATCCAGACTAAAGCATGAGCTGAAAGAAGTAGCATGCATGCCTCTTTTTGTGTGTGTGATTTACAGCGGAGATTTACATTTTTTTGGTGATGTGAATTACCTCAATTTTTTTTAAATGTTTGATCATTACAATGGTACCACTTCAAATTAACTGATTTGACCTAACATGATCAGAGTAATTGTATCAAGAATTAAATCATGAGCCATCATTAATAGCATTGTCTTGTTCATTTTGTTGCTTTTTTTGTGTTATTGCAATTTTAAAAAAAAATTAAAAATCACTGTATGAAAGAACATATTTTATAATGATTTTAGTGCATCATAGAATTCTTACAAGCAATTCATAATCTAGTCTAAAAATTTACTGTTTATATATTCAAGGTATTGTGGAGTAAAAGTATATTTCATATGGATTAAGTCATTTTGAAAACTTTAGGCTTCTTCTACAATATGTTCCAGTATTTTACCTTCTTCAAGAAATGCTGGGTGATTTCAGAGAATTGGTTATGGATATTGTGAAGTTTATTATGTTAATATATAAATACTATGAAAATTGATGAATGTCTAGGAGTATCTCTGCCAGCCTATTGTATGCTATTAATAATTTTCTCTCTCTAGTAATAATGTAATAATGTCAATATGTACTGGTCACTTAACAATTGGAATGGAATTAAAATGGCTTCCATGACAGTGGGTGCCATTGGTCCATCCTGATATACCTTCATTTTTGTGTAAGCTAATGAAAAAAATCAATGGGTCATGCATATACCAGTTCAAACTTTGTTGGATCATGGTATTAGCACAAGTATTAATGTTTCCAAATTGTCTGTAGCCTGGCTCATAAGGTAGACATTAATTGAGATCAGGAGAATTCAATTTTAAAAAAAATTTTTTTTATTCTGCCTTTTTTTGGGGGATTCATTGGATTAGAAATTTGACATAAACCTTCTTAGAGGTTCCTAAACATGAGAAAAGTTTTTGATTGTTACTATCTAGCAACTTGCAAAATATGAATTATTTTTTGTATAATGGCAATGGTAATGGCTGGTCTAGCGCACTCTGCAATAACAACAACAAAACATGATCACCATCATCATTATCATCATATTGAAGTGGAGTTGACTAAGTCAAGGACCATCAGCTTTTGAGAACTATATTAAACCAAAATATGCATTTACCTGATGTGATTAAATCAGACTTTATTTTAGACGCTGATTCTAAATAATTTTCATCGAAAGTGGAAGTAGGCAATTCTGTGTCATCATCAAGAACTTGCAGACTCTCCATATCAGTGGGACAGAATATCAATGACTCTGAATCATTTTTGAAAACTTCGCTGTTATTGCAGTCCAATATTTGAGGCCAGGTAGCATCAACACCATTGTAGTAACTTTCACAGTCATCTTTGACATATTTACACAGCTGGTAGCATGGATAGATCGGCTGTGGAGATGTATTGAAATCACTTGGACTGTAGCATAGTGGGGCATACACAGAGCATACTAAGTGTGCGATGGCATTGGAACACTGAGATTGAATTACACCATTATAGCCACTTAGTTCCCTGTTAATCTCAGATATATTCTTCTGCCCCCTAAAGTTTGGGAAATAGAAGGTCTGGTATCCCAACCTTGAGCATACACTGATAAAATGAATGTTTAGACAGATTCCATTGTTGTGTATAACTTCGATGCTGCTTTCTGTTGGCAACATTAATTGGGTTGGGGACGTTGTCATGCTTCTACGGAAATCTTCAATGAGCATTGGCTGGAATCTGTGTACACAAGGAAAGAGGAAAAAAACAAATAGGAAAACAGATAATGCAATTTTCAGAAATCAGTAATAAATTGTAAGAAAAATATATACATGTAGATCAATTCAACAATATTTGCTCTCGTACTTGCTATATATCTAGAGATAAGACAGTGTCCTTTTTCTCAAACAATGTGTCACATAGCCAGTCTACATATTACCCATAAAAATACAAGTGAAAGTAATTATGTACATTCCATCACTATTACAGATTTCTCTAATAATTATATATATTTTAACAGGTACATTTATTGTATGTTATCTTTTTATTTTCTTTAGAGAGAACTTTTTTTATGTTAATATGAATGTATATATTTATAAATTTTACTTTATGATGAATTTCTAATTTCACTCACTTATTAATGTGATAAAAAATTGCTTTTGCTGTTGCTCTCAATATTGTGTTGCAGGAACTCTCATGCTGAAAAGCCAAGCGAAGATCATCTGAGCTGAAGTCTGCATAAATATATATTTCTTCAGGTATGAGCAGATATATCATATAAACAATAATATATATAGTATCATCATCTCTTTGTGGCATGTTGAAGTTAGATAAATGAAGACAAAATAAAAATATATATTGGGATGGCAACTCTGAATCAAAAAGGCAGTCACATGAATCGTCAACAATATTCTAGTTCACAATGCTGTTTGTAGGGAATACTAATCATAAGTAGCTCTTACAGTCAGTCCCTCCAACTAGCACAGTGAAGGCTTTGTCTCTAAGCTTGTGGAGAGCTATGAGATCTGCTTCTTGAGGAAGTGGACTCTGCACAGCAAACAAAGTCTGTAATTTGAACAAAGAACTACTGTTGCTGCAATGGCTGTCCAACACAATCAATAAATAGAATAGAGTATATTGAACATATAACATATACTTATAAAATAAATCCCCTATACAGAGCTGGTGAGGTTAGGTAGGAAATGTTGGCCACATTTCAAACTGCTCTTTTTTTGTAGTAATTGAATGTAAATAAATTGATTTATATACCAGTATAAAAGTGTATTTTATGAATGTATATGCTGTACTTCCAAGTAGCATTAAGAAAAAATGTTTAAAAAGTAACGCACAGAAAGAATGATTAAAAGTATCTCCATTGAGTCTCTTTACAATACTGTAAAGAGTCCTTCTAGAAAAAATAATAATAAATTATGATCAATTTATATTCAAATAAAGCCAGCTTACTGTTCATGGAAGACTATCACAAATTTACTATTAACTTGTTGACCATGCTCATCAAGCTAGTTATTAATGATCAATACCTTTTTATCAGGAAAATTTTTTTTATTTTTTAAACTGAACAGTATGGGACTGCACCAGTAAAAAAAAAAAGAGAATAATTACAGTTATTAATAATGAAATTTATTTTCCAACACTTCAATAAGGCGACCCTACCAACTTGGATGGTATAAAATTATAATTGTACTCTGGTATACAACTATCCTAAATTGCTACTAAATTCTGGAGAGATAGGATAATTGATCTAACTATAAAAGAAAAAAATTGAATAAGTAAGCATGGCTCCAACAGTTTCACAAGAATAGAAAACCTGTAATGCGCTCGGTCCATACATTTAATAACATGATATACACCCACAAACACCACAGTAGTTGTGAATGCCTTTCTAAAGCAAACAATGAAGAAGAGAGCTGTGTTCTTTGTTGTTTTTTCTTCTTGGGTGTGATATAGCATACTTTACATTGATTAAAATCTTCCTTATAGTAATTTTTATTTTCATATCACCAATTCATCAAAATAAGTAATATCTTTTTCATCTTTGCTAGGCTTATGGATGAATTATCTCTTAAATAAATAGCCTTGGGAACTTTATATCTTATAGTTTAATATTGTGCAGGTTATGTTAAATAATTAGCATACCTGCGTGTGCAATATACACTCACTATATACTGGGAGATTGCTTGGTGAAATTGAATCTCCAGCATTTCTAAATCCATTGACTAGTTACTTTTTGTCACTAGATGTGGACTGCACACTGGAGTCCTGTGGTTGCACTACTTAATGTATTTTCCAGCTGAATTTAAAAAGTTTATGGCTTTACATCGTGAATCTTCACATGTGAAATAGACACTGTGTTGCCACTCAACACAAAAAGTAAAGGAGAAAAAATTGTATTGTGCTGTAAATATATTTTGAATCAGCCCCATAAGCTATATTATGATATTTACTTCTTTAAATATGTATTAGTTACACTAACCTGTCTCTTTCTTCTGGTTCCACTTCGACTCACACACCCTACATATACACATACATACACACACATGTGCACACAACATCTATATATTAATAGCTGTTATTCTTAGTGTGTGTCCGCTATGCCCTTATTCTGAGTGTGTGTCCGCTATACATTCTTTCAATTTTAAAGTTATAGAATCAAAACAGGTATTAAATAATGGAAATCCAGCTCACAAGGCCATGGTGTGGTTTGTTAATTTTAATAAGACTTATTCTGGGTGGAGTATGCCAAAGTGACAGAAATAACCATTTCAAGCTGACTAAAGAAGCAGCTCTTGTGGAGCTGCAATTTCAAGCAGATGTATGGAAAGGCCCTAAGGGAAGAAGGGATTAAAAAGAGGTTGTGTTGCATGCTTTTGATAATTAAGTGCACACTTTCAGTTTAATACATGAATAATAAAATTTAATGACAGAAAAGAGACAGTAAATATTCCCTTATAAATTATATCCCAACCCCGACAGAAAAATTGTGAGGATGCAAGGAAATTGATTGGAAATTAAAAAAATTAGAAAAATTTTTAAAAAATTAAAAAAATTATTTTATTATTCTATCAATAAAATAATCTTCCAATTTTCCTAGAGTGAATTGGTGTTTATGTATTGTATTGGTAGCATAATCACAATGGTTAGAAGAAAAAAAAGTTAAAAAAATAATAATAAAATAACGAAAGGAACCAGGAATAAGAAGGAACTTGGCTTTGCATGTTCAAATGAGGAATTATTGTACAATTATTGTACATAGAAAAGGGTGGGGATGGTAGACGGCAGAGGGGAATAGAGGTCAGATTCTAATGAAAGTGGCAGCTCAGGAGGAGGAACCAGTTTTCACCCGCTGGCAACTATTTGTGGCTGCATCGAGAGTTTGTAACACTTCTCAACTCCACATAGCCATCAACAGAACCTCTGATCAAATGACAGGAAATGTTATTCACTTTGAAATTCTTAACAACTGATTGATTGATGATAAGAGTAGTGGGAAGTTTAGGGTCAATATTACTCCAACTTTGCGAAAGAATCTGGAAAGGATCATCTAGTTGTAAAAAATAATGATTCTTTGCATTATTTATAGTTTCTTGACATTTCTTTTCTCAAGCCGATCACTTAGCCTTGAGAAAAGAAATGTCAGTAAACCATAAATAGAGATAAATAAATTTTTAACTAGATAATCCTTTGTAACTTCGCTTGTTAGGTTGAAATAATATTTATCTCATTCCATTCACATTTTTTTCTCTTTTCCATCTCCTCCCTCCTTCTGTTCTCCCTTTTTCTCCTTCCCTCTCTCTCTTCCTTCATTCTCCTTTAATGTTATAGACTTATCATAAAACATGCCAAAATAATTAACTGCAACTTTCCCATAATTTAACTGACTTTAATAACCCAACTTATATTAAAACATACCCGATACCAAATGTGTGTAATTTATCATATCTATCTGACTGACCTGCTACATCTTCACTTCTTATGTTGAAGCACTGCATAAACACTTTGAACCCCATTCTGTTCCTGCCATTATTATTGTCACTACGAAACATCAGGTGGGAGATAGACCCTACAAATTCCACAGCAACACTATATAATCATGGGGACTCTGGTGATGTTAGGATGGTAACATGAGAGATGAGGGTGGTGAGGGGGAATGATGAGGATGTGATAATTGTGATCAAGCAAAGCATGAAGAAATTACAAGCTGAATCACATCTCATTCTTGAGACAATATATTCAATATTAGCATCATAAGTCAAGCCAAGTTTATATTTTATCTAGCACACAATTTCTTGATGCATGTCCAAATTATGATCATTGCGGTGGCAGAGGATGCATGATCCAGGGTGACCAATCAGTGATCAATCAGTGACCAATCAGTGATCATGTTCAAAGAATTAGAATAACACTGAATGTATGCTAAATTCATAACACCCGCAACATATGTCATATTAGCTACAAGTGACAATTGGATACATAAGCTAAGCTGACTGCATCAGCTTCATGCATTTGATGCTTGGAGTTAACATGAACGCTATGACACCAAATGTCAGCGGGCGCATAAAAAATGAAGATATAAATCCCTCCCTTCCCCTCCTCCCCCCCCCCCCCACACACACACAACAAAAGAACATTTTAGAAAGATTTTACCATCCTAACATCATCATAGTCACAGCAATTATATTATGTGAATGAAATCCAAGGTATGCAAATGCACACTAATTTTTTTTTTTAATTGTGACCACATCCATTTCAAAGAAATTGTATTAATATAATAATAATGCACCCACTATCACTTAACAAAAATAATAACAAAAAAAAATTTTTAATGTTAGTTGGTTTTTTTAAAATTAATAGTGCATTTAACAGTCTTAGTGCTCTGTTTCAATTGACCTAGAGTGCTCAATTTAGAAAGCATTGCTAGGACTACACAGAACTGGTCTTGTAAGTGGACCAGAGGATGTTAGTTCAACCTGGTTTCATCTTTGTAATAGCTGTGACCACTTCAGATGTAAGAAACTAATATCTTCAGTCTTTTGTCTTTGAATTCACCTCCACATCAAAGCACCCTACAATTCATTTCTATGATTAGTTGTCATCAAATCGTGTGCATAAAATTTTCTTTCTGAATCAGAATTATTATGTGGAATGTTAAGTAAGCATATGGCAAAGTGCAGAAGAATGTCCAAATTGTGTTGATGCATCAATTCTAACAACTTTCCTATACTTTCTCATATATATTGACATCTTGCTGGTGTAGGATTTCATCTTATAGATCTCTAGTTTTTTATATCAGCAGAATTCTTCCACAATTAGATCAAGATATCACTTGGTACAAAGTTAATAAACTTTTGAACCAGTCTTAGCAACATATTAAGATTTGTGTTGTAGTTTTTTGGTTGCTAAGATCTAGGCATGATAGACATTTTATAACACTTTCATGAATAAATATTAAAAAATTGAAACAGTTCTGATGTTTCTACAGTCATCATTTTCTTTATCTATAGCTGTAGGAACACAAATCAGAATCTAATAAGATATCACTGTCATCCTTTTGATTTTCCTGACAAATATTAATCTCAGTGGACTTCAGAAAAAAAGCTGTATTACTAAAAAGCATAAATGGTTAAGAAATCCAAGAATGAACTAATTCATCTCTTTTATATGTCGGGTCAATTTTTAACAGAAAGACTGAAATATGTATTAACCTCGATTACAATACTGACAATAACTGATCTTTCATCATTTTAGCTAAAAAAAAATAAAAAAATAAAAAAAAAATTCTTTTTTCATCACAAAAAAATCTTGAATTTTTAATGGAATTGAACTGAAATATGTCACAAGAGGAGATATTGCTCTAGTATTTGGTTAATGCAAGCTTATATTACCTATATGGTGCCAACTTTTTTTTTGATATTTTGTGTGTCTCCACTTCCAACCTTTCCTGAAATGTCACAATTGAAAGTATAGAGGTCAGGCTATCTTTGTTTCACTTACTGAACCACACTATTAGGTCTACCAGGCATTACTGACACTTGCACCATCACATTTCCACCCCATATACTTAGTGCAATCTAAACCATGTAGGTAACACTGTCTTGCATTGTGGATAACTATGGTACTCCAACGAATGAGCTGCATTGGCCACGGTAACATCATTAAGACCATTTAAAAATAAAGTGATTACTCCAAAAGTAAACTTATTATACTAGACTAAGAGGATAAGAAGACCCATTCTATTACATACCTCTATCCATGTCTTCATTCATCAAGATTGAATATGCTAGTTTAACCATGACGTTTGCAACAATGGTCTTATGAGTGCAGAATCTGGTGTATTTTGATGATATAATTGGTTTTGTTCTGATATATTTGACTTCCCTTGTTATTTTGTTATCACTAAATGCAGGACTTGAAACAGCTGTGATTTTTTCAGCAAGAATGGAATAATATGCTCTACTACAATCTTAGAGAGAATTGCTCAGCTCTTTTGGCTTTTCATAGGCACACAAGTTTAAAAGAAGAATATATTTTGTCCTACACTGTCTTTAACACTCCCTCTATGAACCACAGTTTCTCCATGCAGTTTGAAATCTCTAATCCCACCCTAACTACATGGAGTGAGGTTCAATTAATTCAATTCTGAATAAGTTATACTGGTTTAATTTTCTTGTCCCAAATATTTCATTTATTTCAATTGAATTTTGAGGTCCATTAATCAATGATTGAATTAAAGTTGTATTATGGGGGCTACCATATTTGAGGTCAAATTAAAAATAATAATCAATTCTAATGCTTCATCTGTTTCATGTGACTTAGATCTGAAAAATTTCTAGCCCATTGATGCCCTCCATGAAGATTTTTTTTTCAATAACATTTTTTTTTTAATTCTAAAGTGATCTTTATTCTGATGACTAGAAGATCTCGGTTGCTAAAGAAAGATGGGACTTACAGAAAATGAAACTAAAATGAATGAACTTGACTAAATATGGCAAGTTTTAAATTCACTCCTTATTTAATTCAAAATTACTTTATTTTAGATAACTTATTTTTTCTAATTATTGAATTATTTGGTTCAGCAGTCATTTCGAATTTATCTGAATTAATTAGTTAATTTGTTGCATCAAATTTAATTGAATGCCACTGAGATGGATACTTACTACATCTAACACTATTTCCGTACTCACCCTCTTTTCTGAAGAAAAAAGTCATGAAGTCTCTTTTCCAATGCTTGCTGAAAGTTAAATTATATTTCCTCTTTTTTAAAAGCATGACTTAAATCAGGGTTAGAGTGACTTAAAACTTAATCGGAATCTGATTCAGTTTGAGTCCAAAATGGCAGACAATTTTCAGATTGGTTCAGAAGGCAATGCAGATAATCATTGGACTAAACTTTGCTGTTTGCTCAGATGAATGTTATACTAATGCTGAGTCAATTATCCAACTATGTGCAGTGTGTTTGATTGAGTAATGACCAAAAAATACTTAATGACTGAATATTTCCACAATAATTACTAGATGGTGCGCATTTGCTTTCATCTACCCATATTAATATTCTAACAAACAATCAATAGATTTTGAAAAAATCAGTGGACCTGGCAACACTGCATTTGTTCCCATGAAGAATTTATCTGTGCATAGGGCAGTGAATGAAGATCAAAGTGAACTCTAATATTCATTTCATTAGATGAGAGAAGAGCCAAGAAAGTAAATCAGTCTTTCCTAGGGTTAGACTAATGGACCTGACAAACAATTTTTCAACCAAAATCAGCCAAGCAATGCTTTTAAATACTTATGTATGAATAGATACATATTATTTAATTACATGCATCATAAATTAATAATTACTACTAATTAAGTTCATATATTTTCAGCTAACTCAATCATTCACAGACCTTCAAACAGAACTTCCTTTTCTGACTTCACAGAAGAATTATTTGGTGGAATTTTTCCCATATTTTTTAGAAGACCTCAAATGATACTGCTAACTTGTAAAGAAACCAAGTGAAAGTGCTGAGAAGGAAATACATTAAGTTCCTCATATTGCTGCCAAATATCATGAATTGAATAATTGTACGTCATCTGCAAATTATCAAGTAGCAAACAACTTGGACAGAAGCCCATTCTTTATTTATTTAAATTATTTTTTTGTCACTTACACCAGATGCAAATTTGGAGCTCCAGTTTAAATTTTTTTGCTTCACTAAGTCAGTTACTGTCATTCATTTATCAGATATATGTAAACATTGTAAAGCTCCAATATCTATACTAATCTACTTATAAATAGCTCTTAATCTGTGTGTGTAGGTGTGTACACTATACATTGCTCAGTTTTGAAACTACAGTGTCAAGAGAGATATCAAAAAAATGGAAATCAAACTTGCAGACCATAGTGTGTATTTTTTTAAAATTTTGATAAGATGTATTCAGAGAGTAGTAGGCAAAAGTGACACAAAATGGTCATTTCAGACAGACTAATGGAGCAGCTGTACTGTTTTGGAGCTATGGATTGGAGCAGCTGTACTGAAAGCCCTAAAGGAAGAACAGATTATTGCTGCTCTTGGTAAGACTTGGATTGTGCAATGAAATTCATTTTGAAGGGATTTAAAAATTTAAAAAAAAAGTTATTTGTTTGGTGAAATACATGCTCCAAGTTTTCTAGAGTGAATTGGTGGTTATGTGTTGGTGGCACAATTCTTCAATAACGTAAATGGTTTACGGAATACTAATATATAAAAGAACAAGGAATATGTGGGACCTTGGCTTTGCATGCCAAATGAGGATTATTGGGAACAGAAAAGGGTGGGGGGGGGGGGGGGGGGGGGGGTGGCAGGAGAAAATGTCAGACTCTGAGGGAAGTGGAAGCTGGATGGAAGGAACCAGTTTTAATTCAGCAACCATCTATAACTGCATCAAGAGTTGGTACCCCTTCTCATCTCCACTAAAGACAGGAAATGTTGTGCATCTTGAAATTCTTAACTATTGATTAATTTAAAATTGAATTATGGAGAATTGAGAGTTAAAAGCAATTAAGATGAACATACCATCCTTGCAGGTGAGCTGCAAATGATCATCTAGTTACTGTAAATTAGCATAATTATATATAAGAAACAATATATGAACAAAAACACAGGTACCCATATCCATATTCATTAAAATTTATGATAACCTTATTACAATGTTATACCAACAAAAAGAAATTCCCAGTCATTATACAAATGAAATTATAGCTCACCTATCAGTGGAGTGCCACTGGAGTTGATGTCATTGCCAATAATCTCTAGCACAGAAGTGGGCAAGTGTACTTTCAAATAGTCTGAGTACCTACATAACAATGGGTATTGCAGTGTCCAGGACTATACTGAGCAGTTACATGTATGCAGCTACACCCAGATTTAAAAAAAAAGAAAAAAAGAAACAGTTTGTCAACATTATAATGATGTATGGTCGAAATTATAAATATTTCATGCACCAAGGTCTAATGTTGACAAATAATTGTATTATTATCTAATCACTAATAACCTCCTCTAATGCCAATGCTTGTGTTACTATGCATTTATAGAAGGCATGCAACCAACAACAAAAAATTAGTTCAGTGTTACAAAACATTAATCCCAATTCTGCATGGGGGATGATCATGCAACAGAACAACCACAAATCTTATTGATAGATACGTAAATAAATCAGGTTCTGGGTGTTGAAAATATAAATAAAACATTGCACTGTTCAATAGAGAGAGGGAATTTTTTCCTGCTCTTCACAAACAATAAACAGCAAAGAACAACTATTTGCCCTAAGAGCAAAAAAAAAAAAAAAAAAAAAAAAAAAAAAAAAAGAGAGCAATTTTTATTTGATGAAGTCTAATAGCCTACTGCTTCACCATGGCAGCTTCTGTAAATCAAACCACAAAATAATTTTGATCTTTTATCACTGTCTTTCCACTACTAATTAGCTCACCAATCATTATGATTTCACAGCAGCTTCACAGTTACAGAGCTATATCAATCCAAACTATTCTTGAATAATATACTTTCTAGTATCACTACCAACACCACTACTACTACTGCTGATGCTGTTTCTGCTACTAATACTTTTACTACTGCTGCTACTAGTACTGCTACTACTATAATTACTGCCTATCGGTATTATCATTTTTATTAATTCTAGTTTTAGCATTATATCTGGAGATTTGTTATTTACTAAACAAACTCAACTGCAGTTAGTGATTCAGATTTTAGACAACTCTCATGATAACTCTTCATTATGTGTAATTTAATCAGTGATGATGATTCTTAAAATATTTGTAGGCAGAGTCTCTGTAAGCCTCTTTGTATTTTCCAACTTATATTGCTGTTGAAAGCTTGGTTTCACTTTTTATGTTTGTGTGTAAATATGGTTTAATTTAAAGTCTATGTGTTAATTAGTATATAAATGATCACAATTAAAACTGAACATGTGCTCCAATGTGTTAGGGAGCAGAGAGGGGGTTAATAATAAGCTATGTAGTGAACCATTAGATTAACCTATAATATAAATGTGATAATTGCTAAATATGTTGGGGGGAATATCATAAACTTACACTGTCATACTTTCCCCTAATGTTATCTGAACTATGGGAACATCATACATCCCTCCTTTAGTACTTCCATGATCAACCATGCATCTTATTTACAAATAAGAAATATATGTCATCACTTAATATGTATATATGTATATATCTAAGAAGTTGGTCAGCTTACGAATTTGGCTCCAGGTCCAATTTCATGATTTCAAAATAAGCAGTTTGGTTTGGCGGACAGGACACATTGTAAATAATAACCTGTCTTGTTGGATAACTACAATGAACATGTGCAGGATATGAAAAAAGATGTCATGATAAATTATATCAAATACACCTAAAAGAATAATTAAGAAAATAACTTGACATTGAACAGAAATGATATACATTGGTAATTTACAACACCATACAAGGAACGAAGAACTACAAGTAAGTCTTTCCTTGCATGTTAATAAATCATAGATATTTTTTATTTCATTAAAAATTACATCTATAAGCAAGCACTAATCATTTACTAACTAAATCAACATTGTTCTACTTACGGCATATTTTGCAGAATATTTGGAGTATACAAAAATTGTGCCAGTCCATCTTCAGAACTTCCAATAGTTGTTACATTATATCTTACTACAAATTTCTTAAGGAGAGCACATTCCTTCTTTCTTGTCTTATATACTGAGAATTGGCTGCATTGGCGAAATCAAACCATGTGAATTCAAATTTTATGTTATAGAATTAATTAACAAAAGGACTAAATGTCATATTGAAAATATAGAGTAAATGTGATGATATTGGTTCAAATCTTATGAAACATTTTTGCTTGGTTTCACCTCCTGTGCAAAAAAAAATTACTTTGCAATGAAAAGTAATCTTTCAGTACTTAAAACATGCATACTTTTAACATGAGGTGGTTTTGTGAGTGGAGACATGAATACATGTGAATTAATGAGGAATTTTCTACACTGAATCTCTTGAATTAGTTTTAACATTCTAAATAGGTAATAAAATTATAACATGAAAACAAACTAAGTTCAAAGAAATACAAGCCCAAAATTGTGGTTCATAATAATTCATCTAACTGAATTAATTAATCAATGATAATGCAGATGCAGTCATCTTTGATCCAACTTTTCTATATTTGTATTTGTAAGGTGATTACTGCATAAGTGAAAATTACTTCATCATTGAATATGTTGTGGATACAAATCTTGTATGAAAATATGGAAGTTTTAAGAATTCTCCATGACCATTGCAACTGCTGATATATATGAACTACTATATCTCAGGCAGATCTTTGGGCCTGTCTACTCAAACTATCTACTTCGTTTTGGTGTTTGGAGCTGTCCTCTGGCTGAATAAGCCACTGAGCTGTATTGCAAGGTAAATTTGTTAATTTGTTTGTTTTGTTGTTGTTGTTTTTACAGCTCACTCTTAGACCTAACATTTATTATCAGTGGATATTACTTACTTTGCATCTCTGCACAGTATTTTCATGTACTAAATTCATACAAATTCACTTGCTGTAACTTCTTGGAAAAGTATTACTCCTTATGTTATGAAGTATCGATGTTGGACCATGGGCAGATATAGGAGAGGTTTTGATGAAAAAGTATCATTTATGGCAGAGGTCCAAAATGAGTGGGCAAATTTAAAAAAAAATGATTCTACTATATCCTCCTTGGTCACAGTTGTAACCACTGAAAGTATGGTAACCATACCTCAAGTTGTCTGGGAAGAGCATTTACTCTGAACAAACCATCCAACACACAAACATAGTTTGCAGAATTAGTATTAGGACTATCAACTAACAAACACACTCTATATTGATGAGTTGACAGCTGCAACATGTGTAACATCGACAGCTAGCCTGCCATTCAATTTCTGACTCTTACCTCAGTGTAAGATGAAAAAAAAGACTACTTACTAAGGTTTCTTTGTACCTGCCACTGGTTGCTGAGAGTAAAATTGAGACTGGATTCCCTTCAACAAATTACAGTACAGGTTCAGGCTCAGTTATAATGTAGGTAGCTAGCTACATGTAATGTATTTCTTAGTGTGAGGTCATTGCCCAAAGGTTTATGCATTTATTCTTGCTACACAAAGGAAGATGGATTTTACTACTCATCATGCGTGCTTTTTCCTGTCAAACCTATACATTGGCGAAGATAATTTTTGTTGATAATCAAGCCATACCAAAATTTGAAAGATGCCCAAGCAATTGCGAGCACAATCTTGCCTTGAGTACCACAAAATGTCAGAAGCTTACCTTAACTCATATTCAAACATGCACAACTTGTCAACTCGGATTGATAATTTATAATCTGAGAAAACTTGAAGAAAAAAAATTGTGAAAAATTGTGAAAAATTGGGACATTTTGAGATTAATAATTAGGTTCTTTCACATGGAAGAGGGGGCCTTTAAATTTAGAGACTTTTATAATATTTAATTGACATTCCTGTACTGGCTGAAGATATAGATTCAAAGGAACACCTAGAAATATATGCACACAATGCCAAGTATATTTCAAAGATTGCACAGAATGAGCTTCTGTTTTCCATCAAGGATTTATAGAAAATTATATAATAAAGGAAATTAAAGATCAGGAAAAGACAACACAAAATGAATTTCTGTTTGTATTAAGGATTTTATGGAAAATTATATATTAAAAGAAATTAAGGAATTGAAGATGATATTATATCAAACAAATTAAATTGACAATTGGGATGTCCTATGTTACATGCTGGCACTACCACTATTGAAAGATTATCTGAACACATAGCTGGTAAACAGATTACTGGAGAAGCAGAGTACTCTGAAATAATTTAAGTTAACAGATATCCAAACTTGAAAACTGTCTAACACACACATATGATATTGCTGGAAATGTGGCAGGTTAGCTAGATAAAGATGATTGTGCAGCTAATTTAATGAGATTCACTCCTAAAGCTTCTTGCTTCCATTGTTGCAGCTGTAATCTTAATCTAGTCTCCTTTTGGTATCATATGTGGCAGAAATATACTTTATGCTATTTACAAAAGCTACAAGCATTATTTAATACTCACCAAAAAGGCAAAATATTTAGAGAAGCACATAGAGAACTACAACTCAAACAGAACTGATCATTCGATTCCACGACAACTCGCTGGGTCAAAAGACATACATCTTTGCTTGATTTTCAGATAATTTATTAGCCTTTGCATGAATGTCTATAGGACATTTATTCTAGAGGAGATTCTGACATCAGGTAGGATAGAATAGTTTATTCTGTCAGCAAACTACATCATCATTCATTACTTCCTTTCAATGTGCCAGTTGTTTTTGTTGGGTTTTTTCTCTTTGTCTTACATAATCAAATAGCAGCTAGAGAACCAGTATGAATATTATTGCAGCAGATCCCAGGTGTTTGGGTTGATTCGAAGTTATGAGAAAAAGAGTCTAAGAAGACATTAAAATAGAGCATCATGTCCTTACAATGGCTGGAGTAGTAAATATTGAAATTTATGTGCCTAATTGAGTAGTAAACACTTAAATTTATGCGCCTAATCGATGTGTCAAACAATGCAAAGTAAAGTAGTAGTGAAACCTCAGATGTGCACTGGAGGTGAGCTATTTTTGTTCTTTACCATTATAACATAACTAGCTCAGAAACTGCTTTGAAGATATGTTGTAGACTTTTAAAACAAAAGTGAACATGTGATAAGGTCAAAGTATATTTTAGAAGCACCATTTTTGGCATTTTAGCTTTACACACAAAGAGGAAGAAGTATGACCATATAGGACCCGCCCCATGCTATTCGCAGAGTAAGTTGTGTCTGCATTCTATGTTTTAGGCCCATAGCTCCATCCTTTCTTATGATAACACAGGGCTTTAGAACCTATCCTTAACAGCTTATCACAGCTAACAGATGATAATGTTGATGTAGTTGAATAGAATACTAACTATCTTCCAGTGCCTAGCACAGGAAATCCAGCTATGGAGTGGCAGGTGAGTGAGGACAAACCTGATAAAATTCAAGATGCTTTAGAGAAGTGAATCAGAAACTAAATCCCAACATTGCAGCTACTCTGTATATACCACATTTGATTCCTGCTACCAGTACTTCAGTTGAGCGAAGTACTTTTTGTCCATAACTTTCATTAAATGGACCATGTGAATTATAAAGTGTGACTACAAACAAAGTAACAGGATATAGGAATGTGTTTGCAAACAGTATCACATACTCGCAGGTTGCACGGTGAATGTATGCCTGAGTCATACAATCGAAGAATAACTGTCATGATATTTCAGTTTTTGTGTGTTCTTGACAATAATATAACTACCCAAATGTTGGATCACAAACAATAACCAGGCAAAGCCAAGGTTATTATAACAGTCTGCTTGATGTCACAATTGAGGCTGTCTAGCAACACACTATCTTACTATAATTCATGATTTTTCTGTCTGTATGTATGTCTGCTATCTCCTCCCAGACACTTTGAATTTTCGGGGGGAGGGGGGGTTGTTACGGGTGGTGGTTTACAGCGAGTTTAGTTAAAATCAGAGTAAAGCTCCTCCCATAGAAATGTGTTTGTCTTTAAAAAAAAAAAAAAAAAAAAAAAAAAAAAAAAAAAAAAAAAAAAAAAAAAAAAAAAAAAAAAGCTAAAAATGATGTTTTGGCCAGAAAAACTCATGGACCAAACACATTCTTGAGTGTAGCCATTTTTGTTAGTCAGTCTTATTATAATTTTCAATTTGTTTGTTTGTTTGTTTGGTAACTACTCCCAGACAATTGGGCCTAAAGGGCTCAAATTTTCAGGGTTTGATGAGGAAGTTTGGTGAAGATCAGAGTAAAACCCTGCTTGTGGGGCTATTTTTTTCCCCAAAAATTTTATAGTTGTGATCACAACTGCATACCTGAGTAAACCACCCCACTTAATACGAACCACAATTGTGTAAAGACATAGGCATGTAAAACTGTCACCAAACCACTTCCAGCTCTTTTTCTTTACTTCTTTTTTTAGCCCTGTAGGCCCAAGCATCTAAGATGAGATAGCATACAAGAAATCTACTATTTTATTAAAAGGTTTCTGTCCATGTGATAGGTGTTATGCTAAAATATCCTTCAGGAGGAGGAGGAAGGGGGGGGAGGGCTGTTATCTCCATCCATTGGATGAGTATTTTTCTAGTACAGATAACTAGCTTTAATTTTTAAAATTAAAAATACAGTTCCCCCATCCTGTTCTGTCACAACATTCAATATAATATATACTAGTACCATATCAAATATTTGATCTAACCTATTATATTTTCTTTTTTCTTCTTTTTCTAATTTCTCTTTTTGTCTTGAAACACTTGCTAATATTCAATAGGAAAAGCTAGTTCCTTTTACGAAGTTAATTACTTAGAGATGAAATGTCTACGTGTGTGTGTGCGTGTTTGTCCTCAGCTCTACATGTTACAATTCAAGATGGATTTAACATTTGATGTGTCCAACAATGAGGATTTTCTGAGGGAAGTGTAGTTCAAAGGACTTTTTCAAAAGTGGCACCCCTGGTGAAGAAAAAAGTAAATAAAATTCTCCATACAAAAATTCTTACTAAAACCATGGCCCAATGTTTAAGGCACAGGTCTACAAGATGAAGGTCAGCTGTTCGATTCCTCCTGAGACCATCTTTTTTTCTTCCTTCTATTTTTTTTCTTTTTTTTCCTTTTATTTTCCTTCTATCTTTTTTGTACTGTCCTTGATTTCTCTCTTTTTTTTCCTTATATTTTTTCTTTCTTTTTAACTTCTATCCTTTTCCCCTATTTTTCCTTCTATCCTTTCTTCATTCAGTCTTTTCTTCTTCCTCCCCCATTTTCCATTCATTCCCCCTATTTTTCCTTCCTTTTTTTCCTTCTTCCCCCTATTTACCCTTCTTTTCTTCCTTCCCCCTTTTTTGTCCTTTCATTTCTTCCTTTACCCCTTTTTTTTCTTTCTTTCCTTCTTTCCTCCTTTTTCTTTCCCCCACCCCCTTTATTTTCCTCACTAATTTTTTTTTCATTTTCAACTTTTATCCTTCTTAATTTTCTTTTTTCAAATTATGAGGGGGGAGGGGATGCGAACAACTGTATACAAGCTAACAACTGTTTCATGTAACTCAAGGTCCATTAGAAAACATGAACGTCAACATTAATTTTCCCACTGACTAATACAACTGGTCAGATAATTTCTGGTTATATTAATCTGTAAGGTAGTAATGATGTATCATCATATGAGGAAAAGCTAGCCACAATAGAGCTAGCACTATTAAGAGAGAGAAAAAGGGTGAATTAATTATTATTTCGTAAATCCATCAATTCATAATCATTACAAAAGAATAGAAGAATTACTTCATTATCAATGATAAACAGCTCACTCTGGGATTAACATGGGCTTGGATCCACCATGCCACACCTTCAACCTGTAAATAGGTCATATGTGTTTTTGTTCGTTGGACAACTGCTGGCTTGATTATTGCAAATGAAGCTGCACTGGGCCTCTGGCTACTTAAATAATTATTATAATTATTTGTTGGATCATCTGTTGAAAATAATTATGAGAAGTCTTTTTATGCTGCAGTTATACTTGGGAAACTACATATATACTTGTAAATATTCATATAGTGGGTTACTTAATACTTAGAAGTTTTATTGTTGTTTTTTTCTTTCACCTTTACAATATTAACTTTATTAAAGGAATCATGAAAGGTGTATAGTTTTGAAGTAATCATTGATAAGAAGCTTCAAAGCTACTAATGTGAATGCTTTAGATTTTTTTTAAACGGTTTCCCTTTTTAAAAATTGGCTCATTTCATTAAATAAGTAATGAATACACCAATAGGGGAAAAAACAAAAAATGACATCAGCCTACTGCACAAAAGAAATTTTCTAAATTTGAAGTACACTAGTCACAAAACTTGTAATAATTATTCTTACAATATTTATTTATAATATCTACTAAAATCAGTTAAACTTTACACTATATCACAGTGTAAAAATGTAATGGGATATATAGCTAATAACTATCAATTTTGAAATATTTAATTTTCTATTTTGGTTGCACCTTTTATGGTTTTGTTTAATGCAACTGCAACACACATTAAGAAATACACACATTACATTTTTCAAACAAGAATATGCAAGAAGGACCAAATCTGTCAAGAACAAAAGCTGCTAGAGCAACTATTGACAAACAATGATATTTGGCGTGTTAAAAAAGAAAGGCTTACCCAATTGAAGCGTTGAGGTTATGTTGCTCAGGTTTGTTAAAATAACAGTCTTCAGTGATTTCAGTGCTCCCAACACTATATAATATCACCAAATATAAGCTTACTGCAAATATAATAAAATTAATACATACACTATTTGTTTTGTTGTTTGATTTGCTATAAAAATTTGATTCATTATAGAAACATAAAAGCTTGAATACTTGCAACACAAAAATTTTCTAAGCTAACCCTACTATACACTTAAGTAGAAGTGGAAAAGAATTACATATGGTGCTTTGCAGGTTATGAAACTAGCTTGATGATACTAACTTACCATAGCAGCTGACTAAGAGTGAGGATAAAGAGTACAAAAGGTAAGATTATATACCCATACGGAAAAATCATGATTGCAGGCTTATCACCTTTTTCAGGCTCAAGCAGGCTTATCACCTCTTTCAGGCTCACACATTACGTTGTGACTGCTTCTTATATATTCCATTTTAGTGGGCGTGTATGAGGGTTGAACTTGTGGGCAAGGAGGAATAGCTAGGGTATATTTGTAGTCAAAGGTCACAACAAAAAAGCAACCAAAAAAAAAAGAAGATGAAGGAAAAATATTCCTTTATCTGCCAGCATAAAGATAAGGTGAGAATGCTAAGTATTATTATCCTGGGCAACTAAAACAGAAATTTTGATTTTTTGGTCTAAGATAAAATTTCATATTTAAAAAAATATGTGCATAGTTATATATTACAGCTTGCTTTGGAAATCCATCTCAAAATTGATAGCTGAGAGATTCAGCAAGACTTCCGTGGTATTACTGATTCACAGCCATATTAAATATGTTCAATTAGTAAAATACTTGCTGCTACACTTTAGTAACTTGTGGATATGTCTAGCTAGCTAAATTTAAGAAATGTGGTCAAACTTGTGAAGGTATATTAAATTTTTTTTTTTTTTTTTTTTTTTTTTTTTTTTTTTTTTTTTTTTAATGTACAGGGCAATATCCACCACCATTGCATAATACTGATTTATAGGTTATACTCTACTTGATTAATTATGGAATAAATTTAGTCAATATGCAGTTACACCTAAGTATATGTTCAAATTTTCAATTATTTTATTTAAAAACTCTTCATTTGACCTAAATTTAACACCAGGTTCAAATCGTTCAAATCCTGGGTATGACCCTGGAGACAACAAAAAAATTTGTACAATCTGGCAGGAGACCTCATCAGTCAAAATACAAAATAATTTGCCACTTTCTTCTTTTTTTTCTACTGGAGAAATAATATTAGAAACAAGACTGGAAATTTCCAGCCAAACCCCGCTTACTCATGATATAATGTTTTAACGTCATCATACTTTCTGTTGCTGGTGAAACAAGTGTTATGTCTTGGTATGTACATCCGTAGTTTTACCAACATACGTAGATCAAAACCCCACTTACTCATGATATAATGTTTCGACGTCATCATACCTCTGTTGCTGGTGAAACAAGTGTTATGTCTTGGTATGTACATCCGTAGTTTTACCAACATACATAGACATAACATTTTTAGCCTCACACACCCAGTGGAAAAGGTATGGCCAGGTGGCCCACATTTTGGGGGCTAAAAGACAATCCTTGTAGGATGTGTCAACACTAAGAAGCGAATTCATTTGGTGTGGTGCTTTTGTGGTAAAGTACACACACACACACACACACACACACACACACACACACACACACACACACACACACACACACACACACACACACACACACACACACACACACACACACACACACACACACACACACACACACACACACACACACACACACACACACACACACACACACACACACACACACACACACACACACACACACACACACACACACACACACACACACACACACACACACACACACACACACACACACACACACACACACACACACACACACACACACACACACACACACACACACACACACACACAAGAACCAGGAAGAAGTGTGTCCAGGATTGACCCAGAAAGCCATAATTATCAGGTATTTGTAGGAAGAAAAGAATGGTGAACCAATATATTGGAATGAAGAACAGAGGAAGGAAATAGGGGAGAGGAGGAAAGGAGAGAAAAAAGGGAGGGGTAAAGGGAATAAAAAAGAGTTAGAGGGGGGGGGAAGGTGTGAAGATAAAAAAAGGAAAGGAGGAAATGGTAGAAAGAAGGAAATGGTAGAAAGAAGGAAATGGTAGAAAGAAGGAAGGAAAAAAGAGGGGGGGGGGGGGGGTGGGAAGTAGAAAAGGAGAGAAAAAAGGGGGAAAGAAAGGAAAAAAAAAAAAAAAAAAAAAACCAGGGAAAGAAGGAAAGAACAGTTCCAGGTCCAATTCCTTTCCTTCTTCTACAATTCCTTTCCTTCTTCTACAATTCCTTTCCTTCTTCTCTATCCCTTTCCTCTTCTTTTCCCCTACCATTTTTTCTTTCTTCAATCTTTTTTTTTCTTTTTTCTTCTTACTCCTTTTTTCTTCTTACTCCTTTTTTCTTCTTACTCCTTTTCCCAAATCCCATGATATAGTTGGCATGATAGAGAGGCAGTGATTTTGAATTAGATGTTGGCTATCTTGATGTAGTGATGATTTCTCAACATTCTATCATGAAACCTTTTTTTTTCATACCTTCAGAAAGCTTAACTTAGACTTAAAATTGACTTTAGCCTTAATGCAGATGTTTAAAAATGTAAATTTTTCAGGGGAGTCTTTCTTTGATTTAAATGTTTCAAAATACTTTTTATGCTCAGAAAGAGAATTCCTTGACCTTGAAAAAAATGCATTTTGACACCAAGATCAACTTTAGAAGCCAAGGATACTGATTTCAATATTTTGGGTGTGGCTTCTTTTTTTTTTTTTTTTTTTTTTTTTTTTGTATTTTGCTGCTATAATATCAAAATAAGCATTTTATTGCTATTATGGTTAAACATATTCATATACATAGTTAAGATAATAACTGTGTGACCATATAAATGTATACATTGACACAACACTGGTGTGTGTGTGTGTGTGTGTGTGTGTGTGTGTGTGTGTGTGTGTGTGTGTGTGTGTGTGTGTGTGTGTGTGTGTGTGTGTGTGTGTGTGTGTGTGTGTGTGTGTGTGTGTGTGTGTGATGTTGTCACAAAGTTGTCATTACAGAACCACCAGCAGAAGGGCCTCCCTTTACTGTACCACCTTGGTGAACAAAAGCTAGTGGGAGGATGGAAGAAGTTTACCAATGAGCTCTTTCTCTACAACAGGATATATGCCGATGACATGGTGCTTCTTGCCGATTCCAAAAGCGATCTGGAAGAAAGGCTAAGATCATTTGACTCCACCTGCTCTTCAATGGGCCTGACCGTCAGCACAGCAAAGACCAAGGTGTTGGCCGTCTTTCCATCTGGAGAGAGACCGCTATTCTGCTTACACTCCATCCTGGAAAAGGTGATGTCCTAGTCGTGGATACCTTTGCATTCTAGGTTGTCTCATGGAGAAGAACTGCAACACTAATGCAGAAGTGAACTCCCTTATTTCATCAAGTGTCTAAGTGTTTAGTTCCACTTCAGATTCTATGTCAACTTTGACCTCCATGTCTACTGCACTGTGACGTAGTTAAAGAAATTGTCTGGTATGGCTGGGCTATCAAACCAGACTGGCTTCAAGATGTTGTTACACACGGAATATTTGTAATTGGTTGATGATAAACTGTCTCCAGGAGATACTGTTACAGCATGTGTCCACAATGTTGTGACATGCTGTTCGTCAATCCTCCAGAGAACCAGTCCGTTGGCAGATTGCACAAACACAAGCAGTGAACAGCAGTATCTACATTAGAGAACATATTCTGATAAATATAAACTAAATTATAACATTCAACCTGAATCTATTACGAAATATGGCATGAACTTCACCTTCATCAGCAACCTCTCTACCCAAATATCTACTTCCAGGGGGAGGGGTAACAAGTGATTTCATATACTTAGAACTCCCCCCCCTCCAAAGACTAAAAAACAAAATTCACACACCACCATAGAACAGAGCATACCATCGATAGTCTGCGTAAAGAATCCTATTGCATTACTCTGAACTACTCATTCAACTCTATTTGAATATCCAGCCTTTTTTCCTTTTTTTTTAAACCTCAAACCAAGATTATAGATTTTTTTCTGTAGTTGAGGTGCTGGATTTGTATGGTAGAGGTTAATACTATTCACTTTGGGCCAGTTCACCCATTGAGTCAGCAAAGTTTCCTCCACATATAACAACCAAGGGGGAAAAATGGTGTCAAAATTTCATCCTGTAAAACAGCACTCAAATCACAACAGCCCTTGACACCAAAATAAAAATGAACAAATAAGTTGAACAGTTCACTTCTTCTTGCCACTGGACACCTTGGCCTTCTTTGTGCCGCGCACCTTCTTTTGCTTGTTCTTGCGTTCTTTTCTCAGCTTTCGGCTAGTTTTCCCTCTTTCTGCTAGACCCAGCTGTAAGAAAGGGAAAAATATATATTTCTATTGAAAATGTTGAACTTCTCAATTGATACTCCACAAACCAGACAGGAATGTAGATACAAAGGGCTTCAATTTGAAAGAACTGGTTACTGAGCATTAACACCACACCCCATTGCTTCTACACACACACACACTTATTTGAGCACCAATATAATAAGTGAGTTTTGTTTAAAGTGTGGATAAGATATCTCTGTACCACTCCAACAATGGAGTTGTAAATGAAAATAGGGAATAGCAGTGGAACTAAGGTGCAAGTATTCAGCTGATACTGCACATATAAAAACAGTTTGGTGCGCGCACGCACTGACTGCTAACACTGCTGGAAAACAGAATCCACCTATTTGTGAATAGCTGCAATGACTTCTTGTGTTCAGCATGGACCACTGAATAATGCAAACGACCAAATTTAAAAAAGAAGAATAATTAATAATTATTAAAAAATAAACAAATACATATATATATATATATAAAAAATATATATATATACATATATAAAATAATAAAAACAACATACAATACCCCCTCCCCCTTCCCCACTAAAATGTGAATACATTTTTTTAATTATTTTTTTTAGTCTAATCATTTCAAATTTTCACTGTTTGATTGTTTAACACTTGCTATTCAAGTGTAATAGATAGCTATGCATCTACCATAATATCAGAATAATAAAGAAGACCTCAGACAGTATATACAACAAAACTTTGGGGAGCAGGCGTTCATTGCGGCAAAAAGTTTGTTCATAAGACAACATTGTTTTGCTTTGGAATTACTCAGAGAGCAATAGCTGTCACCTTAAGATCAATAATAAACATTTATAACAAGTTATACGTCACTTTTCTCATTATGCCGATGTACTATACAGTGTGTGTGTGTGTGTGTGTGTGTGTGTGTGTGTGTGTGTGTGTGTGTGTGTGTGTGTGTGTGTGTGTGTGTGTGTGACGATGCGCTGCTACACAAGTGCACTCATTAAATATACTTACTACTATTTACATGCAGAAAACCTCAGTTTGTTCAGGAAACATAAACTGGACACTGCTATTGTCTTGTCTGCTGCACGAGGTAGCTCAAAGGAACAGCTAAGACATTCACAGCTTGTCATAGGTCACAAGACTGGTTCCTGGTTCCTTTGATTCACCATCTGATTGCCCTATTCTGTAGCCACGATGAACAGAACTATTTCCTATCTGTGAGTTTTCCACTCAGATTATATTCCACTACAACCAACCATTCCTGCACCTCAATAGAACCAGCCACAATAGCGTAACTGGTATTACTTTCAGGTTTGTTTGTTTGTCTTTGATTGTTTTATTTGTCTGTCTGTGGACTACTTTGTGAATACAATAGCATCATAACGATGAAAAGTATCAAGACTAAACTTGATAATGGTGTTTATGGGATGAAAGACTTCAAAATGGGCGTGGTCCTAATATTGCCCACCCATGGATAACACCCATAGGGTTTGTGGCATTTTCAATCATCACACATAAATAAATTGTTCAAAAAAAAAAAAAAAAAAAAAAAAAAAAAAAAAAATTCTAGCGCACATAATTTCCCACTAGCTGATAATAGCAACCGACACCAAACAATTGACTGATTTTGACATAAGCTGTTTCTGCCAGCCATGAAGGCATGTGTTCCAATCGCGAAATTTTCCAAGTTATTCCGAGTGGTTTCAATGTCAATATCAAGTAACTAGTTTCCACTTGCATTGTTGTGGGCCAGCACCACTCACTCATTCTCTCCATGAGCTCACACTGGACAACATTGTGCTTGACATGACAAAAGTGAGAAATGTGAGCCAGTGGAGCCCAATGTGGTATGAGGCATGTAAAGTCACTGCAGGACCTCCAGACCATCGACAAGGACAGGAAAAAGATCATGGCAGACCCAGTTTGCCAACCAGCAGATGGATCACCTCCAGACAACAGCAATTCAGCATCCTCTCACACTACAGCACACAGAGGAAGACACCAAATGAACCACCTCAGACATCACCTTGCAATGCAATGCAATGCGCCTCACAGAAACTCATCTATGAGAAATAGACAGTATGCCAAAAGACTCCTTATCCAGGTCCCACCAGTTCACATGCACCAGGTCGTCGAGTTGTTGAATATTTCAGTCAGGGCACGGATGCCATGATGAGCCAAGTGCTTCAGGATCTATGATTCTGTATTTATGATGACCTATTAAATTCAACAATCGATTGTTATAATTCTCTAACTGGGAAAATGACAGAAAAAAGGCGGAGGGTTAACCATGGGGAATGGAATTATGCCGAAGGGTGGGCTTTCTCGTCTCTGCCCGCCCAACCTTCCAGGCAAAGCAGAGGAAGCCGCCAAAAAACAAAAACAAAAAAAAACACCATCAGAATTGGCTGGCGTTATTACCAAGCTTCCTAAACTGGTAATCCTGCCAGTATACTGTTGTGCTCGTGTATTGCTGCTCTGCAAAAGTGATCTTACCAAATAACTAACACCATACTTCTTGAAGAGTTCAACCAAGATGGCGGAAGCCACCATTACTAAAGCCCTGAAACAGCTGTGAGTCACACAGTGCATCAGGAAGGCAACTACCGACATTGGCATTCTTGACTGACCACATTTCAAGTGGTTAACACCTGCTAGTGGTCACAACCTCACAACAATCATACGTCCTCAAACTGTGAGACAAGCAATTGCGTGCTGAAGCTGTTAAATCCCCACTACAGCAAATAGTAGTGTCCATTGTGAAGGAACATGCTGAGTAAGGATACTGAGTAATGGGAAAACAATCCAATTGTAAATACTTTTTTTTTGTTTATTATGAGCAAATTCATCAAAAAACAACTGTAAATGCATATGCATTCTATCAGTGACAGCTCATTAAATATCATTTGCTTCATGGAGAGCTATAATAAGGAGCTATAATTACAAGCCGCATGCAAATTGCTTGTATGGTTTTCTCCTGTGTGTGTGTGTGTGTGTGTGTGTGTGTGTGTGTGTGTGTGTGTGTGTGTGTGTGTGTGTGTGTGTGTGTGTGTGTACATTTAGTGTCTATCTGTCCATTCTCTACTATAACCACTAGGATTGAAAGAACCTGTTGGTCAAATAATTACGATAAAATTTGGCGTGTTGAATTTCACATTGTTATTACAATTGTTGGAATGGTTCACTTACCCTACTAACCATGCTATGTAAAACACTCAGTCCCTATAAAATATCCTAAATGAGGTCAGTAAAAAAGGTGAAGCACATAAACCCTCTACAACAGCCAAAAGCGAGGAAGGAACGTACATGACTTGTGGGATTCCATCCTTGGACAGCTTTTGGTAAATTTAGTGCTCATTCAAAATACTGCTAAATACTTTCAAAGAGGTGAATAGTCACCCAATCCATAAACTAGCATGCCTGAAATGGCCATATCTAACCACACACTCACCCTGACAAGCCTGTACTTGGGCTCATTCTTCTTTAAGAAGTCCAAAGTGTCATAGATCAGAGCAAATCCAGTGGATTTTCCACCTCCGAAGTCTGTCTTGAATCCGAAGCACACTACGACATCTGGAGTGGTCTTGTACATCTTGGCCAGCAACTCACGGAGCTCTGTCTTGGGCACACTGGCTCTGCTGTGATGGAGCACATCCACTACCTGAAAGTTCAGGAGGGGTGTGTGGCAAAAGGGGTGTGGCAAGGGAGATGAGAGAGAGGTACTGTAATCAGGGAATGAACAAAAGAAACAAAACAAATATATGTATATCTTTTAATATTCTATTTATGCACACATGCCCATTCCTGTACACATGTCACTAATGGTTTGTCTACTGCCACCATAAAGATACATATCTTCTTCTAGTCAACATCAAGTTCAAAATTTAGTCAGTAAAGATATCATGTTACTGCGGCATAGTAACAAAAAAAATATTTTTTTTTTTAATTTTTTTAAAAAATTAACTCCTGCGAACTATTCTGTCGATATTTGTCGTATATGTTAGATATCTCCTAGACGCTTGGGCCTACAGGGATAAAATTGACAGGGGTTGATGATGGTCACCCAAGGATGGTTTTAGGCAAGGTTTAGTGAAGATCAGGGTAAAACCATGCCTGACAGGCTGGTTGCTGTCTTTTTTAAAAACAAATCTCCTTGGAGAAAGGGAGTTCAATTTCAACATGCTTAACCTCCCAGCTATTACAGAGTACTACAAACCACACTTTTGTGTAAACATGACTACCTTTGGTTTTCCTCTTCTTGAGCCCTGCAGGCCCTTATGTATGGGAGTAGATAATGAATACAGAAATTTAGAATTGTATTAAGAAGCCTTTGTTGTCATACTAGGACAGACACGTAGCTGTAAATGCACTTTAAGCAAGGTCAATAAACTGTGCCCAAACCCTTTCTCTTTTCCTCTTCATTTTAGCCCTGTAAGCCCAAGTATCTGAGAGGATATAGTTAGTAAACAAATAAATCACAAATTATAGTAAGATGTATTTGCTGTCTCCATAGGACGGGTACTTTACTAATACATATAATCATACCGACACATTTGGTGGGGGGTTTACACAATCAAAATAGTATGACCATTTCTTTGCGCACTGACAGGTATTAATAAAAAAATTTTTTTTTTTAAATCAGGTGAAGTTTTTTAGTCAGTCAATTTCATTGTAATGCCACTTAATATTTACCATGATTGTGGTTTGATATATAAAAATTAAAAAAAAGCACTGGGAAGTGGTGGGATCCACAAAGTAAAGATCACCACCATGGAGCATCTTCCAGACACCCACCACAAAAGATCAAAATCAACTTCAGAAACACTTCTCTCGAATCTAACTGAAGGCACGATGGATATTCTTAACTGGCACTCCTGAAATTTAGTGGTCCCGTTTGTGAATAGAAACTGTAAATCAATGAATTCTATTGAGTATACCTACCAATATCTACTCCACCCTTAGGGTATCCTTAGTCTCGCATGCAAGACCCCTTACCCAAACACTGATCTGGAAAAGGGTCTGGTATATTGCGCATACCAATCTAGCTCCTTCTTTCAGATCTGGAGCTTACTTTAGCTGTATTGCTTATGGGGGGACTATGTTGGCTGAGTTATGACATTCAATGTGATAGAAAATAAATTCTTATGATACGAAATTGTTATACTCAATATTCTGACCCTTCCCAGAGAAGCATTTGGGTAAAGGGTCTGGCATGCAAGACAAAGTGTATCCTGTGGCAGGCTAGTGCTATACTTAGATCAATATTCTTCAAATATAGCCCAAGGCTACCCCAGGGGTAAGTGAACAGTACTTGACTGGGCATGGGTGTCAGGCAGTGATTTGGTGTGTTCATTTCATTATTTCTTTTGACCAGGGCTATTTAATTCACTCCCAACTGGTGCCACCAAAGTTCAGGAGCATCCTGTAACTAATACTGCTTCATGTGATCAAGGCTTGGAGTGCAACCTCAATATCTCAATTGCCAAAGCATCACTAAATGTATGGCCTTAGCAGAGTGGGCTATACCCTCTCAACTTATAACATAACCGTACCATCTGTTTTCTTTGAAGAAGTCTGTTCGTAAGGAATTTCCTGGTCCGAATAGTGCACGACTGTGGAAAAAAACACAAAGGGCATAAAATAAATCCAGTCCCATTCTCCAACCACCAGCAGAACTACCAGGCACGCTGGAACAACTCAGATGCAACTAGATACTTACCATGCTGCTTCTATATCTTCAGTGGTCTCCAAAAAGAACTTACCAAGTCACGTGGTAATTTTTCACTCTTTCAAACCCCACCCACCTTAATTGGGCAACGTTTAGTTTCTCTGGGGTTTCATTTTACTCCTCTCTCTCTCTTTTAATCATTAAACAAACAAGACTGGAAATTTCTAGCCAAGAACCGCTCACTCATGATTTAATGTTTTGACTTAATAGTGGGTAAAAAAATAATAAATAAATAAAATAATAATAATAATAATAAAAATTTTAAAAAAGGTGGGGGGGGGGGGAAGAACAAATCCAACCATGACCAGGGATTGAACCAGAGACCTTAGCACTGGTGGTCTGAGGAAGTTACCTAGGAAGAACAAGAAATATTTTGACTCCATGAAAACAAGCTGGGTTTGGGGGGGGGGGGGTTTAGAAACCAAACAAAAGAAAGAAAACCTAGAAGCAACAGATATTTGCATTACAGAGCTAAATGGATTGAAGTAGTGATAGGACCACAAATTTATTTAGACATTGTCATCAGACCCATTTAATTATTGATAGGTAAAGGGTCTATCATGTTTAAACCTTTACCTGGCCCAACAGTCCTACTTAGTAGCAGGTAAAGGATCACCATCACCACTTCCCTTTCATCCAACCCTTTCCTGATGCACAACATTTTCAGTTTAGCCATCTGATTAATTCCTTACCTTTTTTTTCCTTCTTTCTTTTGGTGGTCCAAATACACACTTCCAATTCTCATGCTATGAAATGCAAGGTTTCATTCAAAACTATTTTTCATGAATGAATCCAAGCAACAAATGAATAAATATGTAGATTTGTACATAGCAGTGTATCATATTCAATTTTGTATTATAATTTTGTATCAGATTAAATTTCAAAGCCAATTTCAATGAACTTAAACAGGATTCACTTATCAGCAAGTACAAAACATCAAGAATCAGTCCAAGTTTCTCTACAACCGTCGTCCACGACGACCACCCTTTCTTCTTGTGCTATCTGATGGAATGGGAGTGACATCCTCTACAGAGCCAACAATATAAAATAATAATTAGCAAACAATTCATACAGCATATTGACAAAGCATAAACTGAGAATCCATTGCATGCTGGCTTCCCTCACCAATTCGTCCTATTTTCATTCCAGCTCTCGCAAGGGCACGCAAAGCTGATTGTGCGCCAGGTCCAGGTGTCTTAGTTCTGTAATATGAACATACAAAACTTCACAATGCTTCTATCATTTACCTTCCTTGAGTGATTTAATTTCATTGTTAGCACTGTTAAAATTTTTTTCTATATATGAGAAAGACTGTGCGAGGTTTCATATAAATTGGATGCCATTTCAGTGCAAAAAGAAGAGAGAGAGGGAGGAGAGGGAAACTAAAGAAATAAAATCAAAAAAAGTGCCAATGAACCTTCCAAAATTGTGCTGACATTGCTAAATCAAATATAAATATCAATGTTTTTCACGCACCTGGTGCCCCCTGTAGCCCGCAATTTGATATGCAGTGCGGTCACACCACGCTCCTTGCATATCCCTGCCACATCCTGCGCAGCCAACATGGCAGCATATGGAGATGCCTCGTCACGATCAGCTTTAACCTTCATACCACCAGTCACTCTGGCAATGGTTTCCCTAGAAACAAAAATAGTTGACCAGGATTAACAAAACAAGTGAGAACACATTGATTTATCAACACACCATTTTAAGCTAAATTCGGAACAATATGCAACTATGCTGCCGTAAGGTTGCTGAATTATTTCTTCAATTCAAAACTAAGATTTAAGTCAAGTTACTTCACTAATTGCCCTCTCCATTCATAGCACAATTGATTAACTCACTTCTCAGTGATAGGATAAGAAAAAAAACATTTCGACATTTCTTGTCACTAATTCTCCATCAAACAACCATTTATTCTCAGCTTATTAGATTTAAAGAATTAATCAAATAAAATACATAGAAATGTTAAGATTAGCGCTCCAAGAACAGTCATGAGTATGTGCATGCATTTAATTGGCATTAGGAAAATTTGGTCAATCATAATTATCAGACCCAACACAAGCCCCAACATAGATTGAAGGTGCTATCTGTATTAGAAACCTCACCTTCCTGAAAGATCAGTCACATGAACAAAGGTATCATTGAAAGATGCAAATATGTGGGCAACACCAAACACATTTTCTCCCTCAGCCACTTGAGGACCAAGCTTTATGTTCTCTTCCTCTACCTTCTTTCCCTTCCTCTTAGCCATGCTATTAATAAAATATACGTATATGTACACAAATAAAATACAGACATACAGCTATTAAACAAGAAAAGAGAGAAGACGTTTTAAATAATATTTGAACTCGATGATAACGCACATTACACCCAAGGAAAGATTTAAGAAGGAGAAAATACTAAAGTCTTAGTAACTACGACATCTCTGGAATGGATGCTAGAAGATTAGACCATACCTGCAGTTCTTCGCTAACACCAAGACTACCCAGAAAAGCACTACCACGTGAGAATATTATAATCGCATAATTAGATCGTGGTAAGCCAAAAAATATTTAAAAGTTTGCAAGCAGTTCGAGGTGTTGCTGCTGGTGAAGTTGTTGGGGGAACCGCGCTAGAACCGTCGAGTGAATAGCCCGTTATTGGAAAGGTAAGCGTTATTATGGATTAATTCTCTAACCATCTCCTAGTTTCCTTCTTTGCTGAGAAATATTAGTGGTGTCTGTACTAGCTAGCAAGGTAGTGGTACAGCTTGCTGGTATAAACGTAGGTTGATTTAGTTTGTTTCTTGGTCGCTGTATCAGTTGAGTTGGGTATAATGGTAGTGTTTGAGCTAGCTAGGGGCTTGCGGGAACTGTGTTAGTGTGTAGCTGGATTGTATGTGTGTTTAATTGAACATGTTGTGTAGCTGCGTTGTGTTGTGTTTTAGTCGCAGTTCTGTGTTGGCCTTAAGATATATTAGTGGAGTTTCTTTTGCGTATTTTGTGTGTCTTGAGAAGTTAATTGTATCTCCAGTTTATGGCCAGTAATTCCAAATTTTGACCAAGTCTTGTTCCCTTGAGATTGATGATAGGGTATAATTCATTTATGATATTTTAAAATTCAAAAGGAGAACATCAGTATATCTAGAGATTATATCAACACAAAGATGTTTCATTGAGTAAGTAGTCTTGATGTGTGACATCATTGTTGCAGAGGTGACAACTGCTTAAACCAAAGCCCTCTTCAGGCCTGTGACATATTTTTTCCTGACAGTTTTATTGTCATTTTAATGCCCCTGCATTTTGTCTGAACTTTATTAACACGAGTTGTTTTTTTTTGGGGGGGGGGGGGAGGAGGGAACAGGATGGGAGTGAGAAATGGAAATGGGAAAGCTGTGATTAAGAGCCTAAGACACTCAACAAGTGTGGCTTCATTGGGTATGTCCCTATATGTAGATGTATCACTATTGGGCTTCCCAAATGGGTTAGTCCATGTCAACCCACCATGTTGACTCCATTGTGAAAAAAATATTATTCCAAATGTCAAGGATAAAGCATGCTTGTACCAATTCAAACTGTTTTGGTGTATTGAAACAAACATTTCCAAAACATTGCAAGTGCATTTGCAACTATTCGTGGCTTCGTCTTATGCTTGAGAACATACGGTACTTGTAGATGTGCTACTTTTGGTTTTACTTTTTCAAGAATTGTAAATAATCCCAGCTTCTGTTTACTTTATTCTCTTGACCTTAAGCTAGCAATAAAGGCATGATAGTACTTCGACGAATGGAGATAGAAAACTGAGGTGAAGGAGAGAGGATTTGGGTTCATGAAGAAGAAGCCGGTTGGGGTGAGGAGCAAGCTTAAAGGGCATGTGGTGATGTAGTTGGTCTCTGTCCTCTGTACACACTAAAAATATTTATTTCTTTATTGCAAACATCTATGTTTGTTACGTACCAATTCAAATGCGTTGTTCTCTCTTTAAGGTCAGTGAACATTGTCATGTCTGGAAGGGGAAATTTTTTTCCTAATTAGATCAGGTATCACCTTTGTTTTGTTGTGTAATTTAACGTATGCTTGGACATCATTGACTTGCCAACCTGTCTCATCCTTCCATTCTTCTTCGTCTTTTCCCACTTCTTCTCTCTATCTAACATCTTCCCCTCTTTCTCTTCTTCCTCTCTTGCTTCCTTTCCCTCCATATGAGTAAGGCACATTCACAAAAACATTTAACACAGTCAACACAAATGATATTGACTGCTATTCTTTGAAAATGTTGCAATAAAAATTGAGTTAGTCTATTTCAGTGTTGCATTTGTTACATTATATCGTGAATCCACTGACCTTTAATTCCAGCATTAGCTGGTTTGCACAGATTCCGCACAGTACCCTAAGAGTCCATAGTAACTGTAGATCTTGGCTCTGTTTCCTGTTGAACCAAATGATATAATTCTTTTTGTTATTAGGTTATCCTTATATTCTGTAGACATGCATACCTTAGGACTGTCTGGTTTTTCCATTAAATTTTGAAGATATTGTGAATTTGACAATTTTAGACTAACTGATCTTTTACTGTCATTGCACCTAATATCTGGTGAGTGACATGCATACTTAATGACTTGCCTGCTGGAAGCCTTATCCATCAAAGTCTAAAGTGATTACAAATTCAATCAAAAGAAACTGTGAACTTTTATTGCATTCACACCAAACAATTAACAGCAAAAGAACAGTGGCCATGATACAAAGTGTGTGACATAGTTACTGTCAAAGTCTCCCAATCACTTATATTTGTATGTATTCTTTTTCCAAGGATAATCGGAGCTTTTCAGCTCCAATATCATTTCGTGTGAATAAAATGAGTGGAACGTACACTGAGCACATTTGAAGCTTTCTTCTTGTACAGCTATTTAACTGCTGTGGACCAGATGGCCACTGAAGCGAGATTGAAAATCCTATCCAGATGTGTATATGACTCAAAGGGGCATGTCTTTCTTCTCTGGTCTCTCTTCCTTTTGCAGCGATTGTATTGTTCAACAGTGTGTATTCTGTGATAGCCTTGATGATCACTATTGCTGGGTGAAAGCTCATTCTACCACTGTTCCGTACTCTCTCCATTCTCCACTGTTCCTCCTACAGTTTCTTGGAGAGCAGTGAGGGCACTGAAACTCACATGAAGCTATCATTATCTTCTGCAGGCTAGAAGAGAAACAAGTCAAAAAGAGTATAACAATTTTAAAGTGATCTATCTTTTACCACAAGTTTGGTTAATCTCTTTCTTTTTTCACAAATCTGTTTGTGGTTTGTGGTTTTCTGTAACCATCATTAAAAAAAATTTCTGTTCATTTATTGTCCTTGCAATTAAGCAAGTAGATATTTTCTGTTCAGAGTTGATCGACTTGAAAATTTCTGCTGTTATTTTTTACTCAGATTCCAGGTACATATGCATTCATGATGTAAATCCTGTGTCCTGATATGGTTTTGACATGTTTGAAACCTCATTGCCATGGAGATCAAAAATGAACAAGAGTCTTAGCCAAGTGGTTTTCTTTGAGTTTGCATGTTTTATACAGCACTATCAGGTGGTAACTAAGTGTGTGAATAGTGGTTGCTTTTATCTCTCTGCACTTGCATAGTTCACCTTGTATAGCTCCATTTGTAATTCAAAAGATATATATATATATATATATATATATATATATATATATATATATATATACACCACATGCTCCATTGTGAACAATTTGAAATAATTCTGTTGCCTTATTTCCATGCATGCACGAAGTGCTAGTGTTGGAGCTTCCTATTCTTCTCTATCTGTTGTTGTCTAGGCAGCAATCGTGGCTGCTTGGTTCCTCAAAGCACAGGTGGACTATCCATTGACAGTTATGCAAGAAACTTCATGAGCTGCCTGGTAGCAATGACTACCATGGTTGTCTGGCTGCAGCTATATACTAACACACTCCTGCATGATGTCACAGAGAGAATAATTGTGTAATAAAATCCTATACTTACTGTTCCACCCGTCTGGACCTGTGAAGAGGCCAGCCCTCCCTGTTATGATTACAGTCAGTGCAACCTTGGAGAAGTGTAGAGTTCTTCTCTATCATGTTGTTATGGCTGATCGTTTGTTTCTGTTGGTATGAAGGTATTTCAAGTGGTTGCTATGATCAGGGCTCCAGGATGTTGACATCCTTTGACTCAATTAGTTTATGCCTCATTGTGGAAAAGGTGTGTGTGTGTTTGGTCAACTACCAATTTGGAATGGGATCTTTAGTTTGTGGTCATAATCACCTTTAGAGCAGCTTGGATGCAGACTAGTGAGTGATAAAGAGCAAGAGAGAGAAAGAGAGAGCTACAGGGGGGGGGGGGGGGAGGACGAAGAGCGAGTGTGCGTGTGTATTCGTGCATGCAGACTCCTTATCGTGATGTTCTGTGTGTCGTGGTATTATTGTTACACTTTCTACTTTGCAATACTTAATAATTAGACTCAATACTATCCATTTAATTGAGTGACATCGATATTGTTCGAGAAAACTTCCTTTGCCAAGTTAGTGGCTAATAAATGTATCTTTACTTTGTCTTCCCACATTACATATTATAGATTTGTAAAAGCATGTCCTCCACCTTCTTATGCGTTTACACACATGCATGCACGTAAAAGAAGTGTAAGTCTCTGTCTCTCCCCATCCCTCCCTTAATTATTTCCATATAAGACTTGGTACAGTAATTTTGTTTGGCTTGGCTGCCAGTTTGTGTCATCTCTCAATTTGGTGGGTTGATATCATCCCCTATTATCTCATTGTCACCTACATCCTCCTCCACTTCCTGTTTCATCTAACTCTTTCCTTGTGTATCATTCACTCTTCTCTTTTCATCGTTCTCTTTAATACTGTGTGTGTTTATCCCTGTCTCTTGCCCATCTATTCTCTTCACCCTCTCCCTCTGTCTCTTGCTCATCTATTCTCTCTTCACCCTTTCCCTCCTCTTGCAGGCATGCTCAGATGTGTGCCGACAGAGTGATAGAGTTGGAACGAGAAGTGGACCCCCTTAGCGGTGTCCAGGGGTCATTTGGTTTCTCTATTCTGGGTGGTTATGGCACAAAGTTCCCTGCTTGTGTGTGTGAAGTTGATGAGGGAGGTCCAGCTGACCTCAGCAAGTTGGTAAGTGTTGACTTACATTAATATAGTGTAAACGCCTCCCAACTATGTCGTATAGTCCCCATAATTAGTGTTGTGGATATATAACTGATAATCGTACTTCTTGATGAAGATTTTTAAGAATAAGAGACTAGTTTTTAATGAACTAGCCGGTGAGCTCACTCACTTTGTTCGCCACACCAGAGCTTGTGACTTCACCTTTGGTGAACTCACTGCGCTGTCAGCCCCCAACCCTGGAAATATGGAAATTAAGTGGGTGTGGTGAGTTTATCCTAACCCTAAAGTGCTTTAAAAATTACACTAAAAAGCTAAATATATCTGTTAAAATTAACTTCAACAGAATTCTAATAAAATGGCTCTAACTTTGTCACTATACCTATCCTCATGTCGACTTTCATCTGCCTTCGTCTTGTAAAGTACTTTTTTTAAATTTTCGAACATGCTGAGTGCTACAGACAGTCGGATATACTGACAGGTATACATATTCCTTTTTTGTTATAGTTTTTTTGTTTTTTGTTTTTTTGCAACTTTTGCACTCACTGCCTTGACAGTGGAATTATCCTGAGCTCTTAGCCTTAACCTCAACTCTTTTCTTATGTGGCCTCAACCCTAATCTTTCCCATAGGTTAAACCTAGCCTTTTCCATAGCAGCAACAAACCCAAGCCCTTATCCTGACACTTAGCCCTAACCCAGGACAGAAAATTTAAAGGCTATCACAGAGAAATAACATGTTATGGCACTTTTGGACAAGTACCAGAAAATTCCCTGTACCAAATGGGACTAAAATAACAATAAACAACCTTAAGAGGTGATGGATTGAAAATGAAACATGTCTAGATCATTATTAACCTTATAATTCCACCACACATGGATTACTTGAGTAGAGCCGATATCTCTATATATACTAGTTTTCTTTGCATCATTAAAAGAAAAAAAAAAGTTGGTATATGTGGGAAACCTACCACTCCTATCTAAACACATTATGTAAATATTGTGGTCAGAGAAAGTGTTTGTTTTGTAGGATCCTCTGTTTATTGCTCTGATCAATGTGAGTGTACAGCCACAAAGGAAAGGGTGTTGACTACCCAGGTGTGCTTTGTGGGCTAACTCTGACCCTCAAACTATAACAGTAACTTCTCTCCATAATAAATATTTGAAAAATCTTGCATACAATTCCTCTATAAATATTTAGTTAACAGCAGGTACAGTGTGTTCTCAATAAAAACATCTTTATGCAAGATGACGCTACCTTCTGTGATTTGTCATTACCAGAGGAATAATAGTATTCGAGTGTAGTTATCATAGGTATAGGCTTGCATTATGTACTGTGTTACTGAAGGCATACACACTGTGTGTGGGGGGAGGAGGGGGGGGGGTGCTGCATGTGATCAAATATCTTGTGAATGCTTATGGCCAAGCCAGAAGCCTGAACAATCTCTTCATGTGGAACTACATTATAAAACATCATCAGCATGTACAAATAGGGTAAATATTTGTGCATTTCAATTCGGTACTGCAACACTTAATTGCAGATGGTCTGACGCTACTGTGGCTTCTACACCTGTCATGGGCCATAAACAAAGCAGTCTTGTCTGCTCTAAAATACTATTATGTCTTACCTCTCTCTCTGTGTGTGTCTGTCTAAGCACATCAGACCACACAGAATCCTGCGTGCAAGTCTTGCATCCGTGCTATTCTAACATGCATGCCTGTACAAATATATACATACAAGAATCACAAGATTTCCTTTTGAGTTTTTGTTGGTCCTATCTGGGATTTAACATGTAAATTGAAGCCTTCACACTATTCATATTATGTCAATGCAGTATGTGGGAGGAGCAGTGAAGCCATAGACTAAAGCCGGTTATCTAAGGATGTGACCATATGTTCACACATCCAGCCATGTAAACAAGGTTTCAATAACTAAACAAGCAGAGAGGGGAAAAAAGGAGCTTTTAGCAGCAACAAAAAAAAGTGATCAGTAATATTAATTATTTACTCCCATGTGTATTTCACAGTGTTATTCTACCTTGTGTATAAAATGTGTATAACCCCAAAAAAAATGCAAAAAGGAGGGAGAAATAAGGGAAAGATAATATTTGAGAGGATTCGGCCCAGCATTTGACCTCCAAGCGTGGAACTCCTAATACCCTCTCTGTATGCTATACTGCATATTTGTATTAGTTAGCCTCACATTATAAATTTCATTTCTTTGTAACTCAATGCTCTAATTGTCGCCTTTCAAGTAATTTAAACTCTTTTAACTACCAACCTGTTGAGGCACGCCTTGTGCACAGAGCTATGCATCACTGCAACAAACTAAATTATCGTACTAGGTGTCATTTCTCTCTGCCAGTATGGACATCCCATGGATATGTTTGGAGCAATCTCCATGAATATGTTTACAAGTGTGTTATACCAAATTCCTGCTAAAAGAAAAATCATTGCTTGTGCTGATACATGGTGTGCTGTTAATCATCACTATGATAACTGCTAACAGGTGGTGTACTGGTTGGCATCACTATGGCATCAACTGACATATGGGTATTATTTACCATCACTATGACTGTTGGTTGTTGCACCATATATTTTTAGATGTTTGCTTCAGAGTAGGTTATTGTTGTCAATTGCATTCCATAGACCGCCAACTAACACATCACTAAACTATATTCGTTTTGACTTTGCCTCCGGAAGTGAGAGGTTTACAAGCAGGAGGGCCAGTACCAGCTAAAAGTGACCGCAATTAAATTTTTGGGAGATAAGGTATTTGAAGCTTTCCTGCCAAACGGCCAAGCACTAAAAAGTCAGATAGCTACAACTCCAACCAAATCTTCCAAGTTCCAAGTTCTCCATCTTTTTTTAAATTTTTTTAAAGTAATTCTTTGAAAAACCTAGGTCAATACTTGCGTAAGTTGTAGTGTAGTTGTGTTCCCTTTAGGGATACAATAAGCAACTGGGTATTTGCTATGGTTCTATTGCTGGTCCTTACTACCAGGGCTCATAATAGACAGATACTTTAATGTGATGGCTTATGGCTTAATCTTGCAACATGATTAAATACAAAACCTCTGTTATGATAAAGGATAACTGTGTTATTAATTTAGCAATGGGTAGAGAAAATGACTGCAGCTCCAAGAATTTCAATATCATTCCTAAAAATGAAATTGGAAAGATGCTTTGTAGATGAATGAAACAATATATATTGTGGAGATGGTCAGAGTTTGTTTTGTTTGTTGTTTTTTTTGGAAAAAAAAGAAGAAAGGGTGCTTAAACAAAAGCATGACATATCTGATGGATTGTTTGGGGCAACTGGCATATATCAAAAGTGTCTCAGTAACATTCATACAGAGTTCTTAGTTAATGATTAAAAGTTTTTATCATTGATAAAAGTGTCACACCACTTCAAGGATTAAAATAAATACAAACTCCTTCAGTAATGAAGCAATATGAAGAGTGGTACATTTGTTTTTGAGAAGGGAAAGACAGATGGAAGGGAACTTCTTCATATTATTGATTTCTCCTACAACAAAGGCAGTAAACGATTCATATGTAAACATGATATTATTGAGAAAGTTTTGTAGGCACAAGGTGGACATTAAAAATGACTGTTTTGATAAAGACAGACTAGAAGATATGGGAGATGAACTAATTATTGAAGATGAGGATGCCGCAGACATTTAATTGACATGGCACTACAATTATCACAACAAAGTGAAGGTAACAACAGAACCAAATACAACTACAAACTCTCAACACAATTTGACAAATACAATAGAAAATATGGACCCTAACTTTCTCAATATTTCCAATTCCTCATGCCAAAATACTTCCACCATCCACCACAGCAATCTTCAATGCAGTGTACATAATAAATTGCTTAGTAAGAAATGTTACTTGGCAATTCTACATCATAATACTCTCAACCTTCTCAGTAATTTTAATGCAGTGCACTTCCCAAGAAATTCCATGACAATGTTCTCCAACCATCTCAGCGATCTTCAACACAATGGAACTTTCCTCAACAGTTCTATATCACAATGCCCCTTCCCCACCTTCTCTATGTTCCACAGTTGTCTTCAATGTAATCAACATGTTACCTCAGCAGTTTCACATCACAACCAAGCTTCAATCAATGTCATCCCAGCAGTTTTATAGCACAATGCCCCTCCACCTTTCAAAGTTCTCTTCAATGCAATGAAGACAATCTTACCCCATAAGTTCAACATGAAAATTTTAGTCTGCTATCAGGAGTGTGCCATGCTAGCTCCAACAGAATTGATGCTTTGTCACAGCTAAAGCTATTAATATCTATCTAAATAACTTCTGCATTAATTCTTTGCCACATATTAATATCTAGCTAAATATTTGCTTTATGCTTCCCTATCTATTGAATGAACCTGGTTGTACAGCACTAGCAAGAAGTTAATTGTCAGAGTTCAGTTTTTCTCAGAGTTTCTGCTTACCGCCAGTAGGCAAGGGACGATAGTCCAGCTAAATTCCTTTGGTCTGAAGAATGCCTGTACTTTCCTTATGAACTATACAGCTAAATGCTGATTCCTTCTTCGCAGAGCTTCAGGAGTAACATAGGAAAAAACACCACTTCAGGCGGAGTTGGATGATATCTGAAATATTGAAAATAAGTAAATATTGAAACTTTTATAGTGATTTTTCGAGCTGCAAAGTCAAAGCAAACGGACTTTAGTCACAGTTGACATAAATTGGCTGTGATGGTAGTTATTAAGAGTTGCTTGTTGGAGTTTCATGTTGTTGTGTGCCTGTGTCTCTGTGTTGTGCAGGTGCATGTTGGTGACAGACTCTTGGAGCTGAATGGAGACAATGTGAATCAGCTGGTCCCAAAAGAATGTAAGACAAACTGCAGAGGGAGGGAGATAGACATGTTAATATTGGGGGGGGGGGGGAGGGGAGGGGGATGGAGAGAGGAGGGAAATGGAGAGAGGGAAGAAGTGGAAATATGTAGATGGGAAGAAATGGAGGACTTGTATAGATTAGTATGATTCCATTGTGCGTTGGTGTGCCACGTATGTGTGGCATGTGTGGTGAACTGTGCTGGTGGGACCATACATCGTAAGGTATCTGCTTGTCCAATGTGTACAGATCATGATACACACACATACGCAAGCACGCACACACACAAAGAATCTAAAAAATCATGCAACACACCAACTACTTGTGATCATGGTGACAAAACAATCCAGAATTTTTTTTTGGATGTGGGGGAGGGTATTATAATATAGCTCCTCCTCTTCTCAGTTCAAATCTTGAGCGCAGCCTGAGTTGATCTTCATAGTTCCAAGTTCACCAGCATCCATCTGGTGCTAATAGCAGTAACATCTCCTGGATGAGGCATCTCTATTGATTGGGAGCTTCAGTGCAAAAGGTGACAGGATTTTAAGAGACCACTCCCTCCCCACCTCCCACTCGCACACATTAGTAATAATAATAATAAGATCTTAGTACTCTGAAGGTGTGGCTGTTGTTCCGCCTCTCGGCATCATTATAGTGTGGACTGAGCCAAGATTATTTAGGTTTGTTGGAACGGAAGCAAGAGAGGAATATTGTGCCATACTTCAGTGGTGTGGATTCACATTAATATATCACACACAATTCGTATACTATGGTCATGCTTTATGCCGTGAGTGCATTTCTTGTGGCCTCTGTTTAATCTGCTCTTGCTTGTGATATTTGCTGAGCAATTGTCCGTGCCTTACTTGGTGATTGCACTGTCTGATTGTTTCCTTTCCACCTTTTCCTTCTTCTCCATGTTCTCTTGATTGGTTCTGTATGTTCTTCCCTTTTGACTTCTATTCCCTAACCTTCCCTCCCTCTTTTCCTTACTTCTCCCTTTCCCTCCCAATTTCTTTTCCTTCCTGCCTACCTCCTCTATCCAGTGGTGCAGCGTATCCGCACAGCTCCTAGTCCTTCTTCCTTCACTCTCTCAGAAGACAGAGAACTGCAGCAACAAGTCCTCTACATGCTGCGCAAGAAGGAACGCAAGGCAGAAGAGAGAGCAAGGAAAGTACGCCTAGCATCCACAGGAAGTGACAGTAGCTTAGGATCAGGAAGCAGTGCAGCAACCAGGAGAAGAAAGTCTTCTCCGACTGCTCCTGGAGGTCTTTTTGCTGGAGCCAGTTCACAAGCACAGGTGTTGTCGCTAGAGGAGGCAGCCAGGAGGAAAAAACTGGACAAGTAAGTATGCTACACTTTGCAGATCTTCGCAAAGGAAGTAAATGATGTTTACCCTGTTTCAGATAGTCAACTGAGTGTGAAGAAAATGGTATGGTTATAGGAAAATTCTGGATAATAAAGATTGAAGGAGAGTGTGTGGGTTTAGTTGTGGCTCTTACGTGAGACCTTGTAATCTCATGTTTGAGATGTATGTATGAATTAAATTATAGAGTTAGAAGTTGACTAAAAAGAAAAGGAAAAAAAAGTTAACTAGAAGGGGGAAAAAGTTGACCAAAAGGAATTAGCAATCTGATACAGTTTTCATGTTAAATGAAGCAACAGCCATGGAATTATGGAGAGTGTAATAGAGGGACTAGGTGTTCAGCCTACCTGTGAGAGACAACTGAGAGGGAGCAGGGTCCTGTCTAATGTGGGCATTCTCATAGATATGTGGTTCTCTTGGATCGAATGAGGTTATGCTTGATATCTCCCTGATCGTATATGAGCTCCTCCACAAGTCAGATCCTTCCCAGTTGCTGATGCAGCACCTTTGCATTCCTGGTTGTGCGGGAGTACCACTGCATGGAGTAGAGTAGGTTAACCCCATTCAATGATACTCCAAGAATATGTATCTTAGCATTGCCATCTAGCAATGATTTCTATGGGAAACTAGCAACAGGCCCCTTAGTAGGACCTTTGCCAACAACACACCCAGACTTGAACTCCCCCATATTTCGAAGCTGATTGGTTCAAATGAAAGATATTTTTCTTAAATGTATATTTTGGGTTTTTCCCATGTTATAATTAATTCATGTGAGTGTATGTGCAGTGCTCATGGATCCATTGCGTGAATCCATCAATAATCATGATTGGCGATATATTTTGTATGAAGCGTAATATTTACTGCATGGGTAGGTGTGACTAATGGATGTAATGTGATGATGTAAATCCCTATTGTATGTACAATGCTTTTAACCTGCACAGAGTGTACATCTGGTTGAAATTCACAAATTTTCTTAACAACTGTGTTATATATTATAGCTCTTCTTTTGACACAAATTAATCATGTCATGGTTGCTATACAACCATTTATAAATTCAATGAGTAATCTTCTTCAAGGTCTGTTCCTATATGTAGCCCTCCAAAATGCAGTCTCTTTCTCCATGTCTGTCTTCATCCCCAAACAGCAGATGAATAATTTCTGTTCATAGCTCTGCAGTCACTCTATAGGTAGTGGAACTAGCTTATCTACTTCAAAAGTTTGTTTGCTGTAAAAAATTTTCTTGGAACTAAACAAGGATTTCCTCATTAGAGTCATCTGAAATTGTGATGAAGTCATAGGCTGAAGCTGCAGGAAGAAGCTTTTTCCTACTTGCTTTTTTATGGTCCATCTTATGACTGTCAAAACCATAAAGTATCAATCAACAGGAAAATGATTTCTTTATTACGAAGGTCAACTTAACCACTTGGTGTGTTAGCCCATGGTATGATCGGCAAGCTACTCTTTGATAATTAATTGTGTGTTAAGCCACTAAAAATAAGTTAAATAAGTGTTGTCACATTTCCATGGAGAATCATACCCTGCTGATAATGATGATAATTTATTTAATGATGGTGGGACTCTTTTTATATATTATGCTATTTAACTTGCTCCATTCCTTAGCTTAATGAGACACACTGCGTCTCTCTCTTCCTCAGCCTAATGAGACACACTGCATCTCTCTTTTCCTCAGCCTAGTCAGACACACTGCATCTCTCTCTTCCTCAGCCTAGTCAGACACACTGCATCTCTCTCTTCCTCAGCCTAATGAGACACACTGCATCTCTCTTTTCCTCAGCCTAGTCAGACACACTGCATCTCTCTCTTCCTCAGCCTAGTCAGACACACTGCATCTCTCTCTTCCTCAGCCTAGTCAGACACACTGCATCTCTCTCTTCCTCAGCCTAGTCAGACACACTGCATCTCTCTCTTCCTCAGCCTAGTCAGACACACTGCATCTCTCTCTTCCTCAGCCTAGTCAGACACACTGCATCTCTCTCTCTCTTCCTTATCCTGGTGGTTTACAATAGCGAATGTGACTCAAAAGTCTAGTTGAGGTCTACAGCACAGATTGGTACGGTTGTTTTCCTCCTTTAGTTCTTTTTTTCTTTCTTTATCTTTTTTTTTTCTTTCTTTTTTTTTCCTTCTTGCACTGAATGCTGGAACTGTTGCATGCTGTAGCAACACTGTTGCACGCTGTAGCACCACTGTTGCACGCTGTAGCACCACTGTTGCACACTGTAGCACACACTGTTGTACGCTGTAGCACCACTGTAGCACACACTGTTGCACGCTGTAGCACACACTGTTGCACGCTGTAGCACCACTGTTGCACGCTGTAGCACACACTGTTGCACGCTGTAGCACCACTGTTGCACACTGTAGCACACACTGTTGCACGCTGTAGCACACACTGTTGCACGCTGTAGCACACACTGTTGCACGCTGTAGCACACACTGTTGCACGCTGTAGCACACACTGTTGCATCCTAAAATATTGTGTTGTTTGTTTGTTTTTTAAATCCGAGCATGTTTACTGTCTAATTGTAACTTAAATCAAATAATACTCTCCCTCTACAGTTGTCCCCTGTACAGCTCATGTCTTACTACAGTGTCCTACATCTAACAGTACTCTCTTTCTAACTGTAGTCTCTATATAATATACCACATCTAACGGTGGTCTTATTCTAATAGTGGCCTTAATGTATTATTAAACTCTGTCATTTCTTTAGAATAATTGAAGTGGAGCCATCAGTGAACATCACTAATGGCCAGTCAAGCATTGTGTGCGTTCAGCACAATAAGATTGTCGGACGGCTGGATTCCCATGGAGAATGCAGTTCCTGTAATGGTCCCTCTTCCTCCTCACTCCAATTCCCAGGCGGAGATGTGGGAAAGGTGGAGTGGTCTCCACGACAATCGCCATTAAGAGATTCCCCGGCCAGAGGCAGCGCTCTTTCTGAAGAGAGAGAAGGTGAGTACAGTGTTACTAAGGTGATTGTTTAGTATGTGTGTACCTATGTATGTACCTATGTGTGTCCGTTGATGTTTTTGTGGTTGTTGATGCTGCCCGATTGTTGATGTGGGTGGTAGACACAGTCAATGAGAATTCATGAAGGTTCTGCAAGTGAACTCACCGTATTAACTTGATAAATTTAATTAATAGCTCTAATTGAAGTGTGCATGCAGTGATTGATTTTAATCTGGCCTCTGCATGTGTAGAGAGCCCTAGCCCTGGCGGTAACATTTTTATAAACAGACATGTACCAGCGAAAATTGTGCAAAATTATGTGTGGTAAAGTATTGAAAAGTTGCTAGCAAAAACAAGCTATTTATTTGTTCTTGTTATCATAAAATACATAATAATACTGGCTGCATCAAGATAAGAAAGAACAAGAATTGAAATTTATTTACTGTCATATTGTATAATGTATATGTAGTAGTATTATTATATTACTAATATTACATATCTATTTATTTTTTCTACCAGTAGGTTCATACTCACCTTATCACAATCGCAAAAAGTTCTCCATGGCCGACCAGGATAACTTCCTTCTTGTTGGCTCTGCCCCCAACATCTCCCATGATTCCTTCTCCTCCAACAGTAGCACCAGCCCCTACAACACCAGCCTGGAGCATATCCCCAGCCTACCCAGCCATAACTGGAAGGCTTTGGTTAGGCAAGATGTTGGGCTCAACGGAGAATCAAGAGTGCAATCTGATTCGTCAGGGGTTAATAGTGCTGGCGTGACCTCATATTTGGGGAGTGAGGCTTCCCTAGAGGACAAGGTATGCTGAGGTGTTGTTTGTTGAGAGAATATCATCCTTGAGATAATAGCATCCTAAAGATAATAGCATCCGAGTATCAGCTGTTGCCTAAAGTAGTTCAAATTTTTGTGGAATGTTATAAATATGCCAATACATGTACATTTTTGGTTTGCATTGTTTGTTGTTATATCCCTTGAACATCAACACCTCTCCTAGTTTGTTTACAAACATAGCAAGAGTGATATATATATATATATATATATATATATCCTGCACTGTTTTGATGATCTGCACTCATCTAATTCTAAGGCTTGCCACTATCCAGACTTCCCATCTCATACTAAGTTGATTTCAACTATTCTTCTTTTTATTTTTTACTTGAAAAAAAAAAGCAAGAAACAACATCATGAAATCTTGAAAACAATTTAGTAGGATCTACTTATTTTAATTACCTATTAATAGGTACCTATAATAGGCTATAAGTAGCTATGAGCTTTAATGGGTGTGGTAGCTTCACTGGCCTGGACGGCTGGGTTGAGAAGTCATTATTATTTATTAGGGAGTAAGGTAGTTGGTTCTTCCACTATTGGAATGATCCAAGATTTATATAGAGATTCAGAAAATCTTCAAATTCAAAGCTTATTTTTATCCTAGGTAATACTCAATTTGTGCTCTTTTTCCCATTGTTTCTAGCTGCCCTTGTGGTGACTTCGTCTGATGTACATATTGGGAATGTTAATATTGCAATGCTAATTCTGAATATAGGGTTTTCCCCCTTTTACTGTATGGTGCTTTGATTACTGTAAATTTTCTAGGATGAAATAGTAATTGATCCTTGTTGTACAAAAGGATGGGCTTTTTTTATTCAGAAATAGCCATGGTAATAGTACCATCCCCCATAGAACATATGTATGGATGCGCATCTATATCATCACACCCCTTGTACATAAAGGCACCATTTTCATACAACTACTTTATATGCATCAATGTATGTGTGTATGTGTGCAGTATTAAATTTTGAAATAGAAAAGGATTTTTTTTTCAGTCGTGTTTATAAGATTTTTCAAAGTAAAGATGTTTTGAATGGAATAATATCAAACTTTCTCAGAGTGACATCCACAGTCACAACCATGGACATGTTGGAGTCACTTACTGTAAACAGCAAGTGAAATTATATCTTTAGAAAAAGGAGACAGATAACATTTACTGGGGATAAAACGTCTGCACTAGAATAACGTTGTCTGACAAAGAATTGTGCCCTTATGAAATGTATACTTGAAACATATTTTATGGTTTCATAGCCAACCCAAACATCTCCTATAATCCCTATGTTTGCAAAAGAACTATCACAATCAGTTCAACCACATAGTGTGTTACAGTCTCTTGTTGTGTGTATGTGTTGCCTGCAGCAGTATAACAAGAGTGAGGAGAGCATTCCTATCGAGGAACCTCCCATAGTGACAGTGGAGGCAGTGGGAGGGGATGGGGAGGAGGAGTTGATATCCCTGGATGAGTTGAATCCCAACTCTGTGCAGGCGGAGGATGAAAGAGACGGGAGGAAAGATTCGGACTCCAGCCTTCAGATACCATCTTGGGACGGGCATCCCTTGGTAGGTGATCTCTCTCTTCCTGTGTCTGTAATGAGGTATAAGTGTGTATCCTAGTATGAGTGGTGATGTGGTTGAGAAAGTAGTGGAATGTATGAATTAGCAAGTCTGAAATGGACTGGTTTTAACTGTTATTTAGTGATCACTTCTTCTCTTCTGTAGCAATCCAAAATGAGCAAGCATTCTCGATCTTCGCTCTGCGAAGAAATCTTGATTGAGGAGATTGTGTCCATGCGTCTAGATGCCGGAGAGAAGGATGTTAAGGTGCCGATGGAGGAGAGAAACAAGCGACATGGCATGATTGATGAGGGCTCTCCCATGGTACATGCATGTGTACATCAGTGTGGGCTTTGGGTCATGTGTATAGGGATCCATGCCCTATATGGCACATGCCATGCTGCATAACTTAACATCACTTAACTCAAATGCAACAGAGAGTCTTCAAATCTTGTTAAAATTATTTTAGGTAAAGGGTCACACAGAAAATATAAACAACAACATGGAACTCAATGTTTGATCATATTCCTTGTTATAGTTTCATCAAAATCTGTATGGCTGTGTATAGCAGACAGACGGATAAAATTTGCCCTTTATATCGTAGATTACAGTGTGTGATCCTTAACCTTGTGTGTGTGAGTTGTGAGAATTTTTCTGAAATTGGTTTCATCAAAGGTATACTTTCACGCAAACTTTAAATCAAGATGTTTCTGTTCGCTGATTTCCAGAACATAGTGTACACGTCACTGCATGAGTGTGTGCATGAGTTAGCCACTTTCACTGATTGTGTGTACTTACTGCAGAGAGACCGAAGTCAAGTTATGAGAACATCAAAGAAGAAATCCAGTAAGAGTAATGACGAGCCTTGCACCAGTCCTGTCAGTATGGCCCGCAATCTGTTCCACCTGGACGGTTTCAAGAGGAGCCAAGTGGCAGCCAAACTGTCTGACTTGTAAGTAACAGCATAGACGTCTGTCTCCTTTTTTTCTAACACACCACATATACTGACGATAATATTCATTCAACTTTTGGTGGCAAGGTTATACCTTATTAAAGATTCTGTTTCAACATCATATACAAAGTATCTTACACTCTACCCATGTGTGTCCCTCTTGTATTCCCTTTCTCCTCTCCCTCAGGTCTGAATATGGTAAGGCAGTGGCTCACGAATACCTCAAATTCTTTGACTTTCATGGCCGCTCTTTGGATGAGAGTCTTCGACAGTTCCTCTCCTACTTCTCTCTGTCAGGAGAGACGCAGGAGAGAGAGAGGGTGATCATTCACTTCTCCGAGCGCTACCACGAATGCAACCCAACGGAGTATGCATCGTCAGACGAGGTGCATGGCATCACTGTCGCCTTGCTGCTACTCAACACAGACCTACACAATGATGTGAGTTTATGTGAGAGAGGAACTGTGATCATGTTGTAGGAATACAATTTTAAGAAAAAGTCCATATCGTGAGTGGAGGAGAGGCGTAGCACTGTGTGAGTATACAGGTGATATTGACACAAGATTACCTTGACCTTGTGCCTTATCTATATCGTAGTTATATTCATATTAAAGTTCCTCTCTTTTGAAGAGTTCTATGGCATGGAAGAAGCCATTGAATTGCTTCTTTCTTACTTTAAACACAGAACTTCAGGATCACTGGGAGCAATCATGTGCCTCTACCGCTGATTAATATACTGAGTAGATGTTGACAAATGAAACCTGCAAACTTCTAATTGGTGCATCTCAGATGCAGTTGTGCAGTTGTAGACAATAATTGTAGTTTTTGAGATTTCTCTTTTCCCGATGTTGAAATTATTGGCTATTCATTCAGTGTGTGCCTGTGAGTGTGTGTGAGAGCCTGAGTGTGTGTGTGAGTGTGTTTGTATGTGAGTGTGTGTGCCTGAGTGTGTATGTGAGTGTGTTTGTATGTGAGTGTGTTTGTATGTGAGTGAGTGAGTAGGGTGAGTGTGTGTGTGTACATCATATGTGTGTATGTGACTATTCCCTCGACCCTTTACCTGTTCTTTCCACATCCCCCCCACACAGCATAGTGGCAAAAAGATGACTTCGTCTCAGTTTTATCAAAATCTGGACAGAATCAACGTCAAGATGTCCAAGAGCATGGCCAGGGTGAGTGGGTATGGTTTGTTGCCATGGTTATGTCATTATGTATTGATGCTAATCCCGTAATCCTGAAGGGGGGGGAAAACATGCAAACCTGTGCAAGATGTGTTTTCATTGCTATACATACACATGTGCTGGCATTTATATTAAAATACATATTTAATTTGTAAAGTACCATTATATACATACCTATTGCTGCGAAGTATGGAGAGAGAATTGTCTGTCCTGGGGAAAGAAGAGAGCAGAGAAGGAAGAGATACATTAACATGCTATATGCATTAACTCTTCAATGCACATGAAGAAAATGATGTCATTGATAGATTCAGCATGAAAGCTCTACTGCTTTTTAAGAAAAACAAGAAAAAATAATCCACTGGTAGTTAGCCAGGGAGAGACGGCAGTCATTGTGGTAGCAGGTGCTCTTGCCTGTACCACTGAACAAAGAACCAATAAAGATAGAGCAAGCAAGCATAGCTGAACTCATTCCACCCACTGGACATGGTAACCAGACCTGTTACCCACAGAAGCAAGGGCATAGAATGTGAAGCTTGTTCACAGTGTGATGTTGATGGGGCATGTCTGTGTGTTGATGCATTGCATGTCTCATCGGGGCAAGTCAATTCTTCACTACTAAAGTGTACTGGCTGTTCTTTTAAAACTTCTTCATAGTGAGATCTGGTGACAATATTATGCTGGCTGATTTAACTGGATTTTAACTCATAGGTATACTGTGGGTTTAGTCCATGTGCAGTTAGCCTTACCTGATCAGCTCTACAACTCTGTCGTAGTTGGATTTGCTTGCCCATAACATGGAACTATTGTTCAGTTGTAAGATTTTGTAGTCCTGTTTTATTATCATGTTTTTATCGTCATGTTTTTATTGTCATGTTTGTTGTCATGTTTTATTTTCATGTTTTTATTGTCATGTTTGTTGTCATGTTTTATTGTTGTGTTTTTATTATTATTATTTTTGTTCAATATTTATCATGTGTTATTTGTCTAATGTTTATTATTGTCATGTTTTGTTGGTGTCTCTTATAGTCCATGTATGATGGGATAAAGAAGAGGCCTCTGCAATGGGCACTGTAAGTTTATAATTGTATTTTTATTGCTGTACCATGTGTGATTATATAGGGTTTGGGTTGACAGATTGAAAATAATGCTATTCATGAGGGGTGGATGTGGATAATGCTGGCAAACTAGTTATGGTTACATGAATATCTGCATGTGTTCATGTTACACACATGCAAATCCCAAAGTCATTAAAGGGTTGTTAACATTTTCTTGGCAGTGATTTTTGCAATATATAGAATAACTGAACTGACAGATGGTCATGTAAATCCTCCTAGTGACCACTGCTAATGTGATATCTGGTTTGAACAAACTTTAGTCATGAATCATCACAGCTAACTGTGGAACCGATCTCTGTTTGTTTAATTAAAGCACATTTTTAGCCCTTGCCAGGCAATAAGGCCTTGAATTAATTGGTGTTCAACCTGTGTGTATATATAATGGCGCTCACTTGCTTCATGTCTGTCCTTCCTTCCTCAGTGACGATGATGAGACGCCTTCTGATAGTGCATTTGATGGATTTTCGTCCCCTACCATCTCAGAGGATATGGTAACTATTGTAAAAAGCTACTAAATATTATAATAATGTTTTTGAATTATAAGGGAACTAATTGTATGGTAGTGGTTGGCAAGGTACCCACTTGGTGGGTTGGATTGTGTGGTATCTGGAGGAACCATGGAATGGAAGAGACTTGCCTTCCTCAACATATAGACTTTGATATCACTGTTTCTACTTTTTTTTCCTTCCCCTATAGCCATAGCAACCAATGAGAAATTGTTCAAACCACCTTAAAAATCCATAATATAGTGCCAAGTAATGTAGTTAAGTTTTTAGTTGTTATTTGTATGAGAGGAACAAGATTGTTTGTTGTTCTCTCTTCTTCTTTTTTTTTTTTTTTTTTTTTTTTTTTTTTTTTTTTATCTCATTGAAAGGTGAGGTAGTTTATAAGCAATAGTTCAATTTACTTTAATTCTCATTCTCATTATTCCATATCACATTTTCCATGTCGTTATTCTCCTGCCTATTTTATTATCATTTAGGATCGTGTTTATCATGTCACTATTCCGGGCACATTTGTGGAGGTTCGTTGATGTGTGTATGCATACTACAAGACAGAAAGCTTATATGTATATGGAATCTTTTTTTGCAGGTGGAGATGCCAGAATCTGCTGAATTATTCAAGGAGGGATATATACTGAAGAAGAACATCATGGAAGCTCCACACAAAAAAGGTGACAATGTGTTTGATCAGCGTCATGTCTTTTAGTGTGATTATATATATATATATATATATATAAAACCACACCAGTAAAGTAACCTCATCTTGAGTGTTCTAAACAATTGTTTTGTCTAGTCTGAAACACTACTTTTTAATAAATATTATAGTAATTATTTTCCACAGGTCTTAGTGCAGGACTGCTGTTAAATGTCAAAGAATATAGTAGACATTTTGATTCAGTTAAATACATGACGATGACCTCATTAAGAGATAGCCATTTTCTATCTTCTCAATATACAATGTTGACCTTTATTCTCGCTTAGTTTATGATATTTCAGTGTATGTAAAACATTCATAATACTATGAAAATTCCATGTTTGCATTTTACATAAATTTTATTGGCCTTGTTATGTATAAATTTGAACTGAATTCACGAGCAATTGTCAGCAACATATTCTTGGAATGTGAGATTATTACTTAAGTTGCAGCTGGCGCAGAACTTGCCATATGACTGAGATAGCTACTGTAGAATATTAGTCTGACCAAGAGATATCCTTAGGTAAGCGGTTGATTTGCCTTCAAGGCAGGTAGGTAAAGAGTGGACCTTTGAGGAGATGTATAGGAGTGCTTGGCTCCTCTGTAAGCACAGCTACTGAGGCAGTCTTAACAAGAGGAAAATGGTTGTGAAACTGCTGCAGCAGTTGTACTTTTTATTCATCCTCTCAAAGGAACAGAAACTATTTGCATGAAGGAACTATAGATTGAGATAAACTACTGTAACATTATATACTTGTGGAACTTGTACTGTTGCCTTGTTGAGAGGTTTGTTATGAACCACCGTTCTGAACATGTGTTTGTAGTGGGGCGAGGTAAGCGACAATGGAAGCCATACTACGCCTTCCTCAAGGGATTCCTCCTGTACTTGGAACCAGTAAGTTTACATATAGACATTATACATGTCCATTCTCATACTTAATACATTCTAGTTATTGATTCTCCAATGGGATGAATATGAAATTGTGTTTGTGTGCGTGCGCTCTGTGCCATGTTGTGAACAGACCTTAGGCTTGAGTGCTTGTGGTTTAATTGTCTTGATATTGTTGACTGCTGCAAAGGATGTGAAACTACTTTCAGTGTTATTAAAATATGCTTTGTACTTGCCAAAGTTATGATAGTAATTATTATGGTTAATTATAAATGCATCGAAATGGAATAGTGAAGGGTTGTTTAATAGTAGTAGGTAAAGGGTCTTCACTTAGCTTTAGCATTGTTGAATTGATGATGCTTACCTATTATAGCCTCGTCGTGGAGACCTTAACCTTGAGGACACCAGCAGTGCCATCTCCATCTGCCACACAGTAGCTATGGGTGCTTTTGACTACCACAAGAAAAACTCTGTCCTTAGAGTCACAACTTCAGAGTGGCAGTCCTTCCTATTACAAGCCAAGTATGTACATTCACACACTGGCTCTGTGCACTCTCCCCTTCTCAGTTTTAGCTCCCTAAAATATTGTTTTGATCCTGTAATGCATCACTTTTCCATTTTCCTACCCTTTCCATCTCCTCTTTTCCTGCCAATTCCCTCACCACACACACACACACACACACACACACACACACACACACACACACACACACACACACACACACACACACACACACCTGCAGTGACACTATGGATATGCAGCAGTGGATATGTGCCATCAACAAGGCAGCTGCTACTTATTCTTCTCCGCCACTGGCTGCCCCCATCTCCTCCAGGTCAGTATTCCAGCGGCCCACCTTTCCTCTTGCCCCGACACGCAACACTCCTGAGCAACAGGCCGAGTGTCACGAAGCAAGGGTAAACAATGTACTTTAAACTAGTATAGTGTACATGGAGACATGTCTCTCAACCTCACACATTTATCATCTCTGATAATATCAGTTTTGCATCAGATTTCCAACACGAAATTTTTCTGACTTTTTTTTTCCTTTTTTTTTTTCTTTTTTTTTTTCTTTTTTTTTTTCTTTTTTTTTCTGAATATATAGTATATTTATATTAACGTAATGGGTGAGGAAAAGGGAAATTTTTTTTCCTTTTTTTTTATTTATTATTTTTTTTATATTAATTTGTTGTTCATGCTAAATAAGGGAGTGTAATGTGTGCATTCCTGTCTATTAGCTGTTCTGAGAGTGCACTTTGACCCATGTTTGTTGTCTTGGGTTAGGTGAAGTCTCTACGCAAGGACCAGGAAGAGCATCAGACCTTCAAGCCAAAGCCAGGAAAAGCCAAGCACAACGAACTTCAGGTGTGTTCAATAAATGATTATAGGATTCTTGGTAAAATAGTTGTAGTGGCGGGGTGGATAAAGTGGAGGGAGAGGGGAAGTGGGGAGGTATCAATTCATAAAAAAATAACGATGTTCAAAAAAAACATTGAGTGGAAAAAGAGAGGAGAGAAAAAGTATAGTGGCTGTTACGGCTGAGAATTGTGTGCACACATGGGTCTGAAGTATGATTACTATGGCAACATCTTCATTTTCCCCTTTCTCAGGACTGGTTTGACCAGTACGAGTTTCAGCAATTTGAAATTGACAGGTTTCAGATCTACTTTGCGTCTCTCTCCCCCACTGCCGTAGCAAACTTCAACACACCCTTACCGAGTGGCCTTGTGCCCTCACCAAGTGTCAACACACTCAACGAACTCTCATGGAAATCTATTACTCCACCAAGTTCCCCACAGAGACGGAGGTCGGAACATTTAGCAGCCAAAAAGAAAGACACTCCCTCAACCTCCTCCTTACTCATTAGTAAAAGCGTACACAGCTAGCACAGACTTCTTTTTTTATATACTTAACCCCTTGGTTATATGCTCTAACAACTAGTGTATGTCTTTCTGTCTTACTTGTGAATGGTTCATTTCTGAGACTGCATGATGCTAATTGTAGCATGTATATATCATTAACCTACATATGACAGCATCTTCACTGTATTATATAATGATTTGGGCCAGGTTCGTCGGATTTTTGGCTGAGGAAAGGAAAATTAGGGCTGTTCTTCAACATAGATTAAGAACTTCTGGAAACAATATATGACGACAGACCACAAATATTCACCTGGAGAACCATGTGTATGAATGTATGTATGTGTACAATATAAATTACTGGCATGCCATGCACACAAAATTTTTATTTGATTAATTTAACCTGATACAACACAATAACAACAACAACAAAAACAAACAAACTTGTTATCTTCAGGTACATAATTTGTGTTGTGTCTATTAAGTGATTCAGCACCACTGAACAACCCACATGCATAGTGAGTCTGAATTTATCTTTTTCCTTTCATTGTTTTCTGTGGGGATGTACATCAGGCGGAATAGGATTAGTCTCTCCAAGATTGTTTGTAATTTGTGTAATCAAGTACTGTGAAATCAACATCAATTTCAAGCAGACCATACTAAATGTGTATAAAGCTTGCACCCCCCAAAAAATGCCATGAAATGTGCATCAAACTGCATACATTGATTCCATCCAGCCGGTGGGGGGGGGGGGGGGGGGGGGTTATTTGTGATCTGCTAGAATTGCTGTACTCTATTCATGACTGTTGCTGGCTGCACCATAGAAATTTCTAACACGTCGTCAGATTTGATCACTGATTTAAGTAAATCTGAACTCCAGCCATGCTCTTGAAATAAGCACGTTTACACGATAGGTAAATTTTTTTTATTCTTTCCACCTAAAACTTGAAGGTTATTTATTATTTAGTTTTACCACTTAAAGATCAACCCTGATGGGAACAATATGAATGCCTTTTGTAATCAGTTCACCTGTGAGAAGATTATTTAAGGAGTTGAGGAAGAGCAAACAGTTAAGTGAAGAGAATGTGTGGTTGGATGGGTTGTGCAGGTGATATTGTCCTGTTATGAGAAGTCTGGTTCCAATTCCATTGATGCAGTGCGAGTATTATGCCCACTGAAGATGTTTTAATTTAATATGAGTGTAGGGGAAAAAATGGTTGAAAGCACTGAAGGGAGTAGAAAACTGATGAGAAAATACAGAATGTGGAAGGCTTCCATCCTTGATAGAATTTATGAGGAAGACACCACTATCTCACTGTAATTCTCAATTTATATGTTTGCTAACTCCTCACAGATGTTGGGACTAAATGGCTCAAATTTTTAGGGTTTGATGGGAGTCACCCTTATGGTTAAGGGAGTTAGGTGAAGATCAGAAACCCTGCATGTGGAGCTATTAGTCCCCAAAATGTCCTGGTTGTGGTCACAACACTATACCTAAGTAAACCACCCCACTTACTATAAACCACAATTGTATAAACACATAGGTCAGTAAAATTGTGCCCAACCACTTTCAAATCTTCTTTAACTTGTTTTTAGTCCTGTATGTCCAAACATCTGGGATGATATAGCAAACAACAGATCTAGAATTATACTAAGAGGTCTTTGTTGCTCTGTCCATAGGATGGGGTGGGGAAGAGGAGACTGTTTTCTCCATCCCTAGGATTGGATCTGTTTCCAGTGGAATAAAGGTGAGAGTAAAACAATTTTCAGAAGTTGTGGTAAGATTTACAAATTTTAGGTTTCTCTATGGTAAAACATGCTTAGTTGTCACCATAAGGTTTCCATGCAGCTAAGCACTTTGTTGTAACAATTAGTTCTAACAACTAACTTGGGTGTCCCCAATTAGTTAAAAATCAGTTCCTGAGCCAAAGTTGTGGATGTATCCTACACAAAACCATTCTTGAGCAAAACTTGTGCATGTATCATTCCCCCCCCTTTCATTCCAAGTATTCTTAGACCTATGTACCACAGGTAATCATAAAAATAAAATAATTAAAAAATTTTAAAAAAAGAAGCAAACAACAATAATAAACTATTATATTTATGCTAGCTGAGTACCTGGCATGCACAGGATATGATGAGCCCACAGGAATTTGAAGAGGTTCGACCCAGACAAATTTCTTCCAAATACAAGTTGTATATGTATGCCTTAGTTTCACAAGTTTAATAGATAATAGTGCCAAAAATAGACAATAATTTTGACTTGACACACCCACAGGAAGAGGTATGATCAGGTAACAAACCTTTTTGAGCTAACCACCCTCTTTGGCAGAGGATGTGTCTGCCCTGAAGGGTGCATTTCAATGTTAAGCTGGTTTGGTGGGAAAGTGGTGTGGCCAATTATGATCGGTTTATGCTTGATCAGGGTTTGGCTAAGAGTCCTTTTTAGCCTAGAGAAAGGCATGTAATCAGATGGAATCCCGAACAGCCTAGAGAGTGATGGTGTGTGTACATGCCAAGATTTAGGACTTTCCAAGGACTCTTATCTTGTTGCCTCACTCACCCACAGGAAGGGGTGTGGCCAGCTAGCCCCCCCCCCCCCCCCCCAATTTTTTTTTGTGACCAAAATCCTTCTTCAATGTAGGATGTGCTTTCCCTGGAGTGGGTTGCATTTGATATGCTGTTTTTGTGGTAAAATGGTACATACAAATATGTATATATAGCTACATACTACAAACTTTTTACCTGACATGCCCAGAGGAATGGTATGGCCAGGTGGAACCCAACCCATGTTGCTCCCATAGTCACGATGTGTGTATACGTAATTTTTATGTATCTAGGTCCAAATTTTTGTCCTAAATACCATTTTTGGCATTTTAACCTAACCTCATACACCCACAGGTAAAGATTTTGCCAGGTGATCCAAAAATGTTCGGCTAAAATCTATCCTTGATGTAGAATGTGTTTACCTTGGAGAGCGGGTTTCATTTGGTATGGTAATTAGGTTGGAAGTGGATACAAATAAACATGAATCAACTCGTTTTAGCCTGTCATACAAAGGAAGAGGTGTGACCAAGTGGGACTTATGTCACTCCCAAAAGGTTATGTATGCATGCAAAATTTCAAGTTGGTTAGTTTAAGGGGTTTTTTTTTAAAGCAGGAAGTACCTTTTTTTTGTGGCTTGATAGGCACATAATAAGGGGTGTGGCCAGGTAGTGGTACCAAAAACATTTCTCTCTTCCACTAATTTTCAATATATTATTTACATCATCGCTATCGTAGTCAAAGCAACTATATAATTTTGGTCTATATATTTGTTGAACAGTTTGATTAACAAGATTGAAGTATTATTTGTAAACTATCACCACTCAAAGTATTATGGCTAATTGTAATGTTTATTTCATCACATTCTCATCTATTAGGTACATAGTTATAAAATAACTGAACATAAGCAACCCCCCCCCCCCCCCCCCCCCCCTCCCCCCAATTCACAAACTCAATTTGATGATTTATGTTTTGAAATGGGGGTCTATTACTTTTAGCTACAATAGGTCAGGGAAAGAACAAAAAAAATCAACTTAAAAAATTGTACAATACATGATAACGAAAATAGATGGAAGTTAGAGTAATCACTTAGGATGATCAGCTGCAAAAGTTAGGAAAAAATGTGTATGTGGTTAGTTGTTTACCCCATCATAGCACTCATGCAAGACCAAGTAAAGGCCATTACTGCCATGGAAATATCAGCTACTCACATTACTGACAGGGCGGAATTCCAAATAATTTCCATATCTCGTGAAGCCCTGGTTGGTGGCAGGGAGTGGAGTAGCATGCTAGACACTGATGTTTATCAGAATCATCAGAGTTGGGTTGACTAGCCTTCATGAGGTTGAGTTGATTATTTGCCTCCATGGGGCAGGGCTGTATTTCCATGTCTGTTGCTACAGGCATCTTGGGCAACATTGGAAAAGCTCCAGATATATTTTTGCTTAGCTGCTTGTGAAATTTTTAATATTTCTCCACCAGTCCCTAATAGCTCCAGCATATGTACCCAGTGTACAACATTCCCACTTTAGGACTATGCCCACAAAAGAAGTAATATTTGCAAATGTATTTGCAGACTAGGATTTAACCTAGTCTTGGTCCCAGACCCCTTTATTCATAGCAGTGCTGGTGATGCAATACATCAGTGCTGTGAATAAAGAGGTCTGGACCAAGGCTAAGTAACCTCTTTTCTTCCTCCCCCACTTGCTTTCCACATCCGCCAGTTAAGGTAAAGGGTCAGCTAGCTAGACTACTCTTGATACACACCAGGGTTGCCAGCTTCTGAGTACTTTTTGAAGCCAGATGCCTCAGAATTTTAAGCCAAATTTAAGCCAGTGAGGAGCAAAAAGGCCAAAAAAGGCCAAAAACTTTATACTAAGAACTCTATGCTATTACCACATTAAAATTGTTTATTTATATACCTCTAATAAAGAACAACAGTTAAATAGCCACATGAGCATAAGTAGTTATATATTTAGCATAACAACATGAGGATTTGCTCTGTTAATCTTTGTTAACCAAGTTTTTCTTCATCACAATGAGTTTCTTTCTTGACATCTGGGTAGTGTCAGAGTTAAAAATTGACAACATATTTTGGGTCACTGAAAAATTAGGACTGCATATACCCTTAATGAAGAGATAGATTTAATTTTGATAATTTTATCCCAGAGTTTTCAGGGGCAGTCATTTTCAGTGTTAACAAGGGAGATTGGCTTAACAGCAGCATTGTCACTGATTACTGGCATTGACAAGAAGGCAAGACCATTTAAAGATAAGTCTAGGTAGGGGTATGATCCAGTCAAATCCAAAAGTGGGGGGAGGGGAGGATTTTTAAAAATTTTTGGAGAAGAGGATGCTAGCAGGTATAAAGTGGTAGTAAATGGCTTTGGAAATAATTGTTGGGAACCTAGGAAACCAGGTTTTCTAAGTGGTAATTAAAGAAATGATAATGCTAAATGCATGGTAATCCACAGTGCCCATTTCTATAAGTATAGCTAAGTCCCTTTATAAATAAATAAATTGCTTTAAGAGATAATTATATTATGAAACTCTTGAGAGGTTTCCATTTGAATATCATATGTTGTTTTTTTTTGTTTTTTTTTTGTTGCACTTTGAATTAAGCAAATAATTAATATGATTTTATTGAAGTTGATAACTCATTTGGCTGGATGCTGAAAACAGTGGCAGGCTGCAAAGGTTTACTTTTTTGATCAAAGAGCATCAAAAAGGCCAGAAATAAGACAATAAGCCAGAAATAAGACAATAAGCCAGAAATAAGACAATAAGCCAGAAATAAGACAATAAGCCAGAAATAAGACAATAAGCCAGAAATAAGACAATAAGCCAGAAATAAGACAATAAGCCAGAAATAAGACAATAAGTCGGAAATAAGACAATAAGCCAGAAATAAGACAATAAGACAATAAGCCAGAAATAAGATAATAAGCCAGAAATAAGACAAATAAGCCAAGGAAGAAAAAAAAAAAGAGTCCAACCTTCCCAGAAATAAGCCAAGGAAGAAAAAAAAGAGTCCAACCTCCCAGAAATAAGCCAGAAATAAGCCAAATTTGAGTTTCAAGCCTAACTAGAAAAAAAAAAAAAAATAAAATAAGCCAGGTGCTATCAAAATAAGCCAGGTGCTATCAAAATAAGCCAGGTGCTATCAAAATAAGCCAGGTGCTATCAAAATAAGCCAGGTGCTATCAAAATAAACCAGTTTCTAGATATTTGGTTGAAAAAAAGCCGGTTGGCAACCCTGACACACACTCATCTTTCGTGCATCGACCGACCCTGGGGTATTGTGCGGGCGTGGTTTCGCTGGTTTTCAGCGGATAATTATAATGAAACCTACCCTTGCAATGAATAGTCATCGAAACATTTCTCGGGTCTAATGGCTAGTGAGGAACGGGTGATGCAGGCTGGGGGAGGTGACTACCCATACCCGGTGGAGCAGTACGAAGATGTCTGGGTTAATAGTGGCAACATTGGGAAAGGAGGTTTTGGTCTAGTCAAGCTTTTTGTAAACAAGGTAAGATTTGTTGGCATCCTGGAACCACCTTGTTCCATATCAGCACCAGGTTTCATACCAGCATCTTGTTCCATACCAGCACCTTGTTCCATACCAGCACCTTGTTCCATACCAGCACCTTGTTCCATATCAGATGAGCTGGCTACAGTTATCAATTTTCTGATATAGTGAACAACTGCTTACCTTATGAAAATTTCAATTGAGAGTGTTTGATTACTTGGTAAGAATTGTACCAGATTTTTGAAATGTTTTTAAGTCCAATATTAATTAATTGTTTGTTTTCTGTAACCCTAAAAACCTGCTCCCTTTCCTTTAGTGCACTACCTGAAACCAGCAAGACAATATTTCAGATTTTTAAACAAAATTTGGCACAAAAACGAGGTGCAGATTGGTGATAGATAAATCCTTTTCCAGAAAAAAATAATATTCAGTTCATTTTACGAACAGTGAGTATTGTCTCTGGAGAAAGCTATAGCTATAAGTTCGTATGGTCATGATGATTTCATGTGACATAGCTCAGCCAGGTGATGGACCTACCGACCCTTTCTGGCACATGGATATTTACGGGAAGCAAACAATTAGTTCATAGTGGCCTAGTAAAGATAAATCGAGTTAATTTGGTTTAAAGTGTGATAAATGCCATCACTATGCTTGGGATCATGCAGGTCAATTACAGTCATTTTCTTTCCCTTCATTTCATATACAATTAAAAACAAAATTTTTTTCCAGACATGGAAATTCTGTGTTTGGGTGAATTGCTTGTTGATATCACATTGTGGTTTAAGCATAGTTACATGATTTCGAAGTGTGTAGAAAGGTAAAGAAAATCTCTACTAAATGCTAGCTGTATTGTGCAGGTAGCCAGCAGTGTTCTGAGATGCATTTATCATAGTATACATTCTCAGTAAGTTTTTACTGAACCCTGTTGAATGTGGATATGGTCAGAACAATAGACTTGCTTTTTGCGCAGATTAATTATGTAGGATTGGTCATTTATTTGAATTTTGTATTATACTAATCCATAATAATTATAATCTATTCCACTATAATTCGTGAATCACACCAAGAGGGAAATATGTCAATTAAGCTTTGTGAGTGATAGCGAACTATATTAATTTTAACAAATTATCTAAATCATTCATAACAGTTTAACATTTGCTATTTAATGTTCAGGAATGACCTTAATTACCCTTTGTGCAAGTTATTAATTCATCTCATGTCTATGTACATTATCTAGTGTTTTCCCTCCAGCTCCTTTAGTTAGATTTGGACCCATGACATGACCCTATGCATATTTGGAATCGGTGTTGCCATGGGAAGGTTTTTTATTTCTACCTTGCCACACTTCTACCTTGCCACACTTCTTCCTTGCCACACTTCTTCCTTGCCACACTTCTTCCTTGCCACACTTCTTCCTGTGTTTGTGTTACGCAAAAAAAAAAAAAAAAAGAAGGAAAAAAAAAGATAAAATGTTACTTATGACCAGACCAACCCTTGGATCAGCACACCTGAAATTAGGTGAGCAGACACAACTTGGCTGGGGGAGTGGCACGGGCTTGGTCCTACAGGGCCACACCTCTTTCTCTGAGTGTGTCAGGCCAAAAATAGTTTGTATACATGTATATTTGTTATCCACTTTCCTACTAAACTACCTTACCAAATGAAACCTACTCTTCAGATTAGATTGGATGGATTTTAGCAGAAATATTGTGGGTCACCTTGCCCTGTGGGCATGTTAGGCTAAATATGCCAAATATGGTATAAAACTCTAAGAACTAGAGACCAAAATCATGGCATGCAACACACCATAACTCTTGGACAGCATGGAATAGGTCTTACCTGGCCACACCTCTTCCTCTGGGTGTGTTCAGTCAAAATTGCCAAAAATTAATGCTTGGGCCAAAACCTGTGGATATGGGCTGGGTAACACTAGGCCACACCACTTTCTCGCCAAACCAAATACCACTGAAACCTGCTCTTTGAACTAGACAGATCCTGCACTAAGGAAGGGTCCAAAACTGTTCACCTGGCCACATCTCTTTTTTGTGGGCATATCAGGCCAAAAAGGCCTGAAGTGATGAATCCGTCTATTTTATTTTATGGCCGGTCAAATTCATGGGCTTAGAGGCATGTAAACACAACTTAACTCTGGTAGTGAAATGGTCTAGGTCACACCTGGCCACAACTGTTCCTGTGGCCCAATTGTTATATCCCGGGCAACGCCAGGTAAGTCTGTTAATCAACTATCAATGACCACTATAAGCAAATCTGGGATATTACATACAAATCCACACAAATCACTAATTTGCAGTAGTCTAAACCGAATAAATTTCTTATCCACAAGGCTTCAGTGATGAAGATATAGAAATAAGTTGGCAAAGTATCGTCAAATGTATTTAATCACTACACATGATACACCAATTTGCCCTAATTTATTACACCAATCTAGACTAGTTGGAAAAAAAAAGTAATTTTTTTTTTTTTTTTTTTTTTTTTAAAGAAACAAATATTTTTTCAAACAAAGAATATCCTGGACATTCTCAGATACTTAAAAAATATAGCCAAACTGAAATGTAATAACAATAAGTAGGATATGTACCCTAAAGTGGCACTAAGTATGGTGGGCCTAATTTAACACTTGCATATTGAAACCACCAAATGTGTACTTTAAACTAACATATTCATTAGACCATGTATATAAAAAAGCAACACCCTAAGGTCATCAAACAATCCCCTCTGCAGCTGGTTACCTTCCCAACTAACTATTTACGGTATCTAATGTTGAACTGTTTTTCATCCCTATCTCATTTTATATTGATAGGCTAATATTCAAAGTATAAATCTCCATTGATTATCCAATTAACTTGCTCACCCACTCAGTGATGTTGTAATGTATCTAGTGTTTGAATTGTGTCTAACTGGACACACTGAAGCTATTTACTCCAAATAGTTTGTGCTATTTGGTGGTGTCCATTTTATACTGGTCATCCTGAGATATTGTGTGGTAGGTAGAAGCATATTTCACTAGAGAGCCACAGAGCCATTTTATAGCCTGGCTCCAGGTGGTCATGAGTGGAGCAACACTTCTTGGCACATTTGACAACATCTCAACACATCCTTGACAACATGTTGACATATCCATGACAACATGTCCTTCCACCTGAATTGAATTGTTTTGTGTTTTTGTTTTTTAACAGCACTTAAAAAAGGAAGTGGTTCTGAAGGAGTGTCTCTCCTCTTCCATGAGTCCTGAATTCCAGGACCGATGGTACCAAGAACTGCAGATCATCAAGCGACTTGATCACCCAAATATTGTACGAGCTCTGGATATTCCCCAAGGACTTACCTATCAGTCTACGGGGAGATTCCCCCACATATGCATGGAATACTGCAATGGAGGGGACTTGAGACAGGTAGGTAAGGTATCATTACTGGGAAAAAGCTGATACCATCTGTAGTTGCTGGATATGATGATGTGTGGTGTATCACATTGTGTTTCTGGGATGTCAATATAGTGGCCTCCATGCACTATGTAGAGAAACATGTGATTCTCACTCCAATAGATTCACTTGGTTCTGACTGACTTCACACATCCCACCCTCGGCCCCTTAGCATATATAAAAGGAAGTGTGGTGACCATTATGGTATGGTCGACTGTTTTCAACCTATTGTATGTGTTGTTTCGGTGTGTTTGTGCAGACATGGTGTCTGAGATGTTCTTAACCTTTCTACTTCCCTGCAGTAATAATTTTGTCCTTCCCTCGAAGAATAGCTTTGCCTAGCCCTAGCCCTAGCTTCTGAATAACATGAAATATTGATGAGTTCGAATCAGCCTTTTTAGGAAAGTGTCTGAATATCAGTAAATACTCCATTGTGCTCCAGATTGATGATCCCCTGGCTAACCTGTTGCTTGTAGTGTGACATGTTATGATTTTATGGTACACATTTTAGTAGTGAAATCATCTTTTTATATTCATAGATTTTAAAAGACCCAGAAAATTGCTGTGGACTTATGGAAGAGCAAGTACGACAGATTTGCCAGGATGTCAGTAAGTCATGTTGTTGTTGTTGCATCTTCTTGTTGTGTTTTCTTGTTGTGTTTTGTTGTGTTCCTGTAGGGTAATTTTACAAACTACAATTGGCTTAATTGCAGGCCTCATTCTGTCAAAACCACTTAGAGTGAGCTCTAACTGATTAAAAGTTACGTGACTTCTCTGGGTGTGATTATAGTATTGAGCTGATTGTATAGCATATTCCTATGATTCCATTCCATTCCAACGGTATGAGCTAGTCATTTTGTCGTATTCCTGTGGCTACTTTCCATTCCAAGCAGTGGAATATGATTTTATGTTTTAACATAGATGCAGCATCTTGTAAGAGTCTCCTTGTCATGGAGGTGAGGGAGGGGTGAGGGGAGGCCATGACGCTGTAAGAACCGGTTTGTACATGAACCATAGGGGAGCAGCTCTTCTTAAGGCATAGTTATCTGGCCTAATTGTAGGATAGAACCACACAGAAGAGATCGCCAGATGATGGCAAGTGAGGAGGTTTTGACTACTCAACTTGTCTAGTTGTCCAGCTAAACAACTCTGATGATATTTCCCGTCGCGTGTGCAGTAAATAACAACAACTTCAGCAACTAACTTGACATGTATTGTAACTACTTGTGACACAGTTGATTATATTAATGTCACTCTTTTCCAGCAAAGAAGGTAAAGATAAATTATGGGTGCTAGCAATTGTCTTATTGTGAGATGGTCTAATGATTTCAGCTGGTTTGTGTTTAAGCACTTGGATTATGAATGATGCACTTCATTTAAAGTTGTGTGTGTATTCTCCTTACAGATGCTGGCATCAAGTTCTTGCATAACCAGAAGGTCATCCATCGAGACTTGAAGCCTGAGAACATCCTTATCAAAAACATTGAGGCTGGAAAGGTGTGTTACATACACATTACTTCTTTGTGGAATGCTAATGAGACTCTGCAGTGAGCATGTGCAATACAGGGGCGGTTCCAGAATTTGTTTCTTGGGGGGGGGGGGGGGGGGGGGGGGAAAATATACATACCTGAGGGTGAAGTGCAGACAAGAGAAAACTTTATAAATTGGTGCATGTTAGGTAAGTTTACCCTCTACATACAGCATTGCTCTCTACATACAGCATTGCCCTCTACATACAGCATTGCTCTCTACACACAGCATTGCCCTCTACATACAGCATTGCCCTCTACATACAGCATTGCTCTCTACACACAGCATTGCCCTCTACACACAGCATTGCCCTCTACATACAGCATTGCCCTCTACATACAGCATTGCCCTCTACACACAGCATTGCTCTCTACACACAGCATTGCCCTCTACATACAGCATTGCTCTCTACACACAGCATTGCCCTCTACATACAGCATTGCCCTCTACATACAGCATTGCTCTCTACACACAGCATTGCCCTCTACACACAGCATTGCCCTCTACATACAGCATTGCTCTCTACACACAGCATTGCCCTCTACACACAGCATTGCCCTCTACATACAGCATTGCTCTCTACACACAGCATTGCCCTCTACACACAGCATTGCCCTCTACATACAGCATTGCCCTCTACACACAGCATTGCTCTCTACACACAGCATTGCCCTCTACACACAGCATTGCCCTCTACACACAGCATTGCCCTCTACACACAGCATTGCCCTCTACACACAGCATTGCCCTCTACACACAGCATTGCTCTCTACACACAGCCTAGCCCTAGCCCTAGCCCTAGCCCTCTACATACAGCATTGCTCTCTACACACAGCATTGCCCTCTACACACAGCATTGCCTTCTACACACAGCATTGCCCTTTACACACAGCATTGCCCTCTACACACAGCATTGCTCTCTACATACAGCAGTGCCCTCTACACACAGCATTGCCCTCTACACACAGCATTGCTCTCTACATACAGCAGTGCCCTCTACATACAGCATTGCCCTCTACATACAGCATTGCCCTCTACATACAGCATTGCTCTCTACACACAGCATTGCCCTCTACATACAGCATTGCCCTCTACATACAGCATTGCTCTCTACACACAGCATTGCCCTCTACACACAGCATTGCCCTCTACACACAGCATTGCCCTCTACACACAGCATTGCCCTCTACACACAGCATTGCCCTCTACACACAGCATTGCCCTCTATACACAGCATTGCCCTCTACATACAGCATTGCCCTCTACATACAGCATTGCCCTCTACATACAGCATTGCCCTCTACATACAGCATTGCCCTCTACATACAGCATTGCCCTCTACACACAGCATTGCTCTCTACACACAGCATTGCCCTCTACACACAGCATTGCCCTCTACACACAGCATTGCCCTCTACACACAGCATTGCCCTCTACACACAGCATTGCCCTCTACATACAGCATTGCCCTCTACATACAGCATTGCCCTCTACATACAGCATTGCTCTCTACACACAGCATTGCCCTCTACATACAGCATTACCCTCTACATACAGCATTGCTCTCTACACACAGCATTGCCCTCTACACACAGCATTGCTCTCTACACACAGCATTGCCCTCTACACACAGCATTGCCTTCTACACACAGCATTGCCCTTTACACACAGCATTGCCCTCTACACACAGCATTGCTCTCTACACACAGCATTGCTCTCTACATACAGCAGTGCCCTCTACACACAGCATTGCCCTCTACACACAGCATTGCCCTCTACATACAGCATTGCCCTCTACATACAGCATTGCTCTCTACACACAGCATTGCCCTCTACACACAGCATTGCTCTCTACACACAGCATTGCCCTCTACACACAGCATTGCCTTCTACACACAGCATTGCCCTTTACACACAGCATTGCCCTCTACACACAGCATTGCTCTCTACACACAGCATTGCTCTCTACATACAGCAGTGCCCTCTACACACAGCATTGCCCTCTACACACAGCATTGCTCTCTACATACAGCATTGCTCTCTACATACAGCATTGCTCTCTACATACAGCATTGCTCTCTACACACAGCATTGCCCTCTACACACAGCATTGCCCTCTACACACAGCATTGCCCTCTACACACAGCATTGCCCTCTATATACAGCATTGCCCTCTACACACAGCATTGCCCTCTACATACAGCATTGCCCTCTACATACAGCATTGCTCTCTACACACAGCATTGCCCTCTACATACAGCATTGCTCTCTACACACAGCATTGCTCTCTACACACAGCATTGCCCTCTACATACAGCATTGCCCTCTACATACAGCATTGCCCTCTACATACAGCAGTGCCCTCTACACACAGCATTGCCCTCTACACACAGCATTGCCCTCTACATACAGCATGGGTGTGTGTGTGTGTGTGTGCATACATTCATATGGTTTCTCACCATGTGCAGGTGGTCTACAAACTCACAGACTTTGGCTACTCAAAGAGTTACGACCAGATGAGTGCCTGTACTTCACTGGTGGGCACTATGCAATACACGGTGAGCACCAACCCACCAACACTTGCATGTACATTATATTATGTCTTCCCTAATGTCTACTGCTGTCCAGGCCCCAGAGGTGCTGCAAAGAGAGCAGTATCACAGCAGTGTGGACTTCTGGAGCTTTGGTGTGGTTGTCTTTGAGTGCATCACAGGACGGAGACCATTTCTTCATGGACACCAGCCAGGCTACTGTGGATGGTAAAGTTATATAAATATGTTGGACGGTGAATTGGTCAGCTGGTAGCTCTGGTGGGTTGGACCCTTTAATACTCCTGAGTGATGATGACAGTCCAGTGCTTGGGTGTTTTGCCCCAAGACTCCAATTAGCTTCTTTTTCAATAGTATGTGCATGTAATTGTTGGGGCAATGGTCTTGATCACTTGTGACTGAACTGTTTCATTCACTGTGAACTGTTGGTAGCACTGGGCATGCTCACACAGACACTGAGCTAATTGTACATGATAGCTGATGAGTTTGCCTGTGTTGGTTTGGATAGTGGTTGTTTAGCAATGCACCCAATACTGCCCAAGTGTCATGAGGGGAGGGGCTAGGGGGAGGGGGAGGGGGAAATTGGTCACTCATGCTATTTTTATGGTCTACTATTATTCCTTGTATTATATTTGCTAATGTTATTACTGCTGTTGTGGTCTATGTGCAGGGTAAACCAGGTAGCCAACAAGGCACCCAATGTCATCCATATCTACTTCAGCACAGATGGTACTTAACTTTATTTTTCTTTTTATCTTATGTTGTTTATAGTATTGATGCAATTGTTGTCTCATGTTGTTTACAGTTTTGATGGTATTGTTTTCTCTTTTTTTTAATTTTTACAGTGTTGATACTATTGTTGTCTCATGTTGTTTACAGTTTTGATAGTACTGTTGTTCCATTTTGTTTACAGTGTTGACATTATTGTTGTCTTATTTTATTTAGAATGTTGAAGGTACTTTTTCTTAATTGTTTCTGTGTTAGGTGAAAACATATCTTCCTCCTCGAAACTTCCCTGGCCGTATAGACTGTCAGAGTAAGTGGCTCAGTCTGAGTTCTTGCCATGTGGGATGTGCAGTGTCAGACATTGTGTGTGTACAATGTAGTCCACCAACTTCACTTGCCTTGCAGAAAGTTCTTTTCTCCTTTGGTGCACACTGAAAGAAGTGTGAGTGTGATGTGAGTGTGGTGTGAGTGTGGTGTGTGATGTGAGTGAGTGGTGTGAGTGTGGTGTGTGTATAGTGAGTGTGGTGTGAGTGTGTGTGTGTGTGTAAAGGAAAATGGTTGTAGTTAGAAGAGGACTCCTGTATGTCTTTGGTGGAATATCTCTTACTGTACACTGTGTATGATACGAACAGGAATGTTTGGATGACTTTGTATATATTTTAGGCTTGGTTTTGTAATAAGATTCTAGATTTTTCATGAAAAATTCTCAAGATAGTGCGCATTTACATGTCATTGTTGTAGATCTATTTGAGCTGCACATTTTCTCTAGCCTAATACAAGATAGACTTCAGTCCTGCTATACACCAGGCCGGGGGGGCGGGGGGGGGGAGGGAGGGGAGGGGGGGGGGGGGGGGGAATAGGTCTTCTAAGTCCCACTGTGGAATGTAGTCAGAAGTTTCTTCTCTGCATCAACAGATGAGGTACATCAGCAGAACATAAGATTATTTGTTCTTGAATGTCTGGAAATGATTCGAACATGCTGGGATATGGTTGCAATGACTTCCACCACCAGCACCTTTCATCATTAATGATTGCAAAAGAAGCTGAAAAAAATATGATCCTTTTATTGTTTGGATGTGGATTCCTTTGGGTATTCCCTTGCTGAGCTGTGCAGATACCTTTGCTTCCCTGGCTGCACAAATATCCACAACTAAGTAGCTCACACTAATTGGTAAATACATACATAGCAACAACTATAACGTAATTAAACTTTATGTACATGTCATGTGATGCAGACCTACCACATGTACATGCACTTTGTGCAGTGCACAATGTTGGTCGAGAGTGTGGCTGCTGGTGAGTGAGCTCTTCCAGTCATTGTGCAGAGCAGTTGTGCAGAGTAATAGGATACAATAAATGTGACATGGCTCTGTGGTAAAATTTAGAACTGAAAGTTAATTATTCCAATTAATAGAAACCCTAAAATTCAAATTTCCTGTTCATATATATTTTTAGGAGTGCTTTTCTAGCTATCACAATTAAATCCCAGTTTATCCATATTAGAGAGTGTGCTAGCATTCTCTATTTAGGGGTGACCAGCCCTTGAGCATTATAGTACAAAACAATTCTACTTTAGTCAACATTTAGTTAACAGCAACCCAATAAATTCATGCCATGCTGTGCTCTGGAGTCTTGAATGAAAGTCTGTCAAGTTTTTACCTGTGAGCTACTGGAGCTCACAGGGTCCTAAAATTACTTTGTTGTTGTTGCTGTTGTTCTTGTGACACTTCCTCAGATTTTCCAGTGCTGAGGTGCCCACTTCAATCTCTGGTCTCCAGTCTGGTTTCCCCCCCCCCCCCCCCCCCCTTGTTCCCTTTCTTTTCCCTTCTTCTTCTTGTGACACTTCCTCAGATACGCACAATATGGGGAAACTTGCAAAATATGGAAAATTCACAACTATGTGAGCGGGTTATGCTTGTTAAGCCAGTCAGCTCCTCAAAAAAGAAGTGGAGGGGGGGGGGGGGGGGGGGGGGGAGAGAGAGAGAGAGAGAGAGAAACACCAAAGATAGAGAGAATTCTCCTCTCCTCTATCCAACCAAGATTCATTTCAAAGCAAACAGTGTAGAAAATTTTTCCTTGGGAAGCACAGTCCTAGACAACCCAAGGACATCTCCTCATGAAAATTCTCCACAACATTTAGTGTTGTTTCCCTCCCCTCTCTCCCTGTAGGAATCTTAAAGTGCTCCTCACCTCCTGGCTGCAGACAGTGTTGCACTATAATCCAGAGAGAAGAGGGTGTCGCCGGACCCCTGAAGAGGACGCTGTCTGTCTCTGTAGCATGGACCTCATTCTCTCCACCAAAGTTGGTTCCCACATGCATGTGCATGCACGAGTGTGGAAGCACTCTCTATCTACAGGTTGACACAATCCAATGTTACGTATGGAGTGTTGTATTTTAGCTGGTACTGCCTAGTGGCAGTATGGGTTCAGCCCAAGTGGTGCATGGTGAGGTCTATTCAATAGGAAAGTAGTTCTCGAAATGATTCTGAGCATCTCCCACCATTCAGTGGAAGATTTGCTAGGTAGTGCAGTTTACTCTGGATGTGCAATGATTCTGTTGTTGTTTTTTTGTTGTTTTCATAGCTGGTAATTATGCAAAGTTGTTTTGTTGTTGTTGCTTAACTTGGGGGTTGTTAGTAATCTTCACTCCAACCATTACTGCTGTTGCTGTTGACAATACATGGCAATGGGTCAATTGTGGGTGTTGTGATTACAATACAGGCATATAAGAGACAAAAGTCAAAGATAAGCTCAATTTAAACCTCTCCCACCTTAACCACTGATTATCTCTCCTGTCTTCATATTACTCTATAAATACTTGTGAATAAGTAACCAACTTGGGTTGGTGTTGACTGGTACAGGGTCTGCAGTAGATACCCCTAGTCCACCAGCCATTGGCCTCTATTGACCGTCACTATTTTGGTTGCTACTAGATCAAGTGCCAACCATAATGAGTTTGGGGTGTGCACTGGAGTGTAAATGTAGCTCATTAAGTGTGTTTTCTCTACTTGTGTGTCTGTGTAGATGGTCACCACCATATGTATGTACTCTGGGAAACATCTCTCCTTCAAAATAGATGACTCTACTACGTGAGTTATCCTTTCATGCTCCCTTTATTTTCCTCTCACTCTCTCCTCTCTTTCTCGTCTATTACCGCTGTCCCCCCCCCCCTCCTTCTCCTTGTGTTCTTTATGAGGAAGTGTAACGGATATTGTGTATTTCTGTGTGGGAAGAGTGTGGTGTAACTCTACACCTCTGTTGGGTTCTCCTCCACCAGGTCAAAGGAGTTAAATAACCTGTACTCCTCCCTCCCTCATTCCTCTCCACACCACAGGTATGAACGGCTCAGCCAGCTGGTGCATGCTCAGTCTGGTGTGGCAGCGGAGCACCCCCTCCTCATCCTCCTGCTCTCTGGGCATGTCCCGCCTAGCAGCCGGCCACTCGTGCAGGACATGAGCGGGAGCACAGGGGAGTTGTATGTCTTCACCCCAACCTTGGAGGCGTCCTTCGCTGTGACAAACACCTTCAGCAAGGTCATCTCTTCTCTCAGTGAGTTCTAGATGGAGTGCACCAGTCAGTGGTATATGTGCATGCATGTGTTAACATGCTATTGTTGCATAAGGACCTGCCCATGTGGTTCATACTAAAGGTTTTTGAAGATGATGTGTTTCTTTTTGTTCTTTGTGACTGTTGTGTTGTTGTTTTTTCTTCTAAACAGCTGCTTATGGTGACGAGAAGTTCCCCAACTATGTAAGTCCGTCACTTCTCGCACTTCCACTCTCACCCCATGCACTTATATAGTATGAGTGTGTATAACTGTACCCATTTTGGTACCACATGGCACAGGAAAATTTTTATAAGAATACAAGTGTATCATGTACCTATTTTCCCTCTGGGCTTCTTCTCTCTACATTAACAAGTCTTGGACTTGAAAACTTCTAGAGGGAAGGTAGCCAAGGAGTGGGATATTGTTTTTTCTAAGTATTTACCAATGCAGCTTGTTTTTGAAAGTATTTGGAGCTTGTTTGGCATGTCAATCAAAGTGCATATAATTTCTTCATGTAAATATCTACTTGGTTCAATACAATCAAGTGAGATTCCTTAGAATTTATAATTCTGAAAGATTTGTAGCTCGATGTGCTTGAAATCCCCAAGAGAAGTAGAATTGTAAAGAGATAGGGTACCCTCACACTTTGGACCTTCCAGTGACCTCAAGTAGTGTATGATCCTTTGGTGTGGTGCAAAGGCTTAACAAGCATAGGTTATGACCTTGTTATATTTTGTGTGTTAGTGTCCCATCTTCCTACCAAGTTATTCCGTAGGTGTACCTCTCTATATTTCACAGGATTCATCCCATTTTGTGTCTGCAGGAACTCAAGCAAGTGTATTCACAAGTGTTTTTCGAAGTCCGAGAGAACCTGACTTTCTTCAGGAGACTCTGTGATGGCCAGTTGGCAATTCTGTGAGTGTGTGCGTGTGTGCGTGCATGGGCGTGTGTTTGTAATTAGACCTTGACTATCTTGTGATTTGAAAAAGTGGGGAAGGGTAATTGCTTCAAATATTTAAAAAAAGAAGCAGAACTGTGGACACTGAAACTGTATGGAACCATAAGTAGCAACTGATCCAAATGCAGCTGGGCTATTGTGTTAATTCAGCAGTTAAATAGGAAGACAATAAGTGTTCCATAAATGCTCAAGAGCAAAATTAACCACTCACTTGTAGATTAGCAGGAAAGTTATGTGTTCACATTGTTCTTGGTTTTTGGTGATTATCCAGCACTAAAGTCACTTCATCATTGAGTATTATGTGTGATGAATTCCTGCCAGTGCCTGTCTAACATCAGCTAATGTGATGTCATCCCTAACAACACATCTAATTCCTGAATTTCCTGCAATGTTCATATGTTTTCTGTTGTTGTTTTTCCTCAACCACTTCAATATGAAAGAATGTTATGACTACCACCATTACATCATAATAAATATTACATGCCCTCTCTGTCAACTTGTGTCTATCTAACTTTTGGGTAACTGGAGAGATCTCTTGGGAACTCCCTGAGCTGTTCTGGTGACACTCAAGGGAGCTATAGAAGCAATGTGTTCATTATTAATGTTCCATAAGGGAAAATAGCCAGCTTACTTTTATTTTGTGGGTGATCTGGAGAAAATGATTTTCATACTAGCAATTACAAATAAGGAAAAAAATTATCGAGCACTTGTACAATTTTCTGTATTGTTAGATGATGCAGGGAAGGGGAAGTGGGGGGGTGGAAGGGGGGTTAGAGATCCCGGCAAAACTAGTTGGAGGTCTTCCAGTACCAACTCCCACTGCACGATCTCATACTTTAACTTCCATGCAGTAGAGTTGTGGTATGGGTTCTGACTGAGGACATGTTGATCAGCCCTTGCTCATCAACAACTCTATGAAACATATGGTAGCATTGCTTGAAAACATCATTATATGAGCACTTGATCAAATATATTCATAGAACCAAAATATTTCATGGAGGGTATGTCTGCAATTAATATATTTTTTGCTATTGTTTGTTGTTGTTGTTGTTCTTTTTGTTGTGCTTCTCAAGTGCAGGAGCCTGATGTGTGAGCTGAGTGAGGAGGTGAAGATTAGGCAGCGAGAGCTGGAGGACGCCTTCCTCCTCGCCAAAGAAGTGTTGGATATGGTCAAGGACATGTGAGAGATCCTTACCCGACTAGACTTTCTAGTTGTTATTCCATTTGTTGTTATTGTTATTATTATTATTATTATTATTATTATTATTATTATTATTATTATTGCGGTGGTGGTGGTGATTGCCAGGCATTCCCACGACTGTGGCAAGCTGGTGAAGTTTCTTGAGGAAGCCCAAGGTACTACTGCAGACAAACATTTGTTATAGCAATTACAATCATCCATTTCCCTCCATCATCAGCCATATTGATGGGTGTTTGTTTTGTTTATTTTTAGTGCAACAGCCTTTCTCTGAATGCTTACCTTCATGGCAATATCTATCACAAGTTCCAGAGGAAAAAGAGAAGGTATTATCAGGTGTACTGTATATATATTATGTAATACACATATATATATATGCATACATGCACTCCTTTGAGTATACGGAGGAGGGTATCATGAAGTCAAGATTTTGTACATGTAGTAAATTCCTCAAACATTCGAGATTTTAAAATTTATTATTGTACTTGTAGAATGTTTTCTGTCTCCTTCTCTGTGTACATATGGTACATATGTACATATGTGTACATATGTCTCCTTCTCTGTGTACATGTGTGTGTTGGTTTGTTCTTTAATTTATTTCAGGAATTGAAGGGGTTTGCTATGGATATAGAAAAACTTCAAGAGGACTCAAAGTCTTATTTCAAGACCATTGTTGACCTCCAAACAAAGCATGGCGTCTTAGACAAACGACTTGAAGAGCACTCTCAGAAATAGTGAGAGAATATCCTCATCACATCTTGTTCCTGTGTTATTATGATTCTCTCGTTTTCTCTCCCACCTCCCTTTCTTCACCACCTATTCAAAATCCCTTTGCCCCTCCCTACTCCAGTTTGGCAACAGCATTTGAACTGTATAAGAAAATTATATGGGATAGAGGTAAGTCGTCCATTGTATTGTTGTCACTGTAACAAATGAACGTGTGTGTGGGTGATGGTGTGCATACACTACGGGTAATTGATACATCTTCCTTTTTAGCAAGAGCTTATTCACTAGTATCTGTCTCATAAGCTCATTTGTGACCTGTTCCCTCCATTGTGCAGAGATTTCAAACAGTAAGGGCATGCTAGATATTTTGCTTCAAGCTCAAGAAGACTCCCACTCCATCGTCCGGGACTGCCTAAATGGGCATGGCCTTGGCTTGCTCTATTCTGCCCTCTCCTCTCACAAAGAGTGCATAATCAGCAAGAGAGACGCAGTCGGAAGAATTAAGACGGAAGCATATGAGGTAATTTAAAAAGTGGAAAGGAAAGGGATAAAAAATAAGATGATTTGAATAATTAATTGAGTTAGTGGGGTGCATGGGAACTGTTCATCCATATGTCTTGGTTCTAAATGATTTGTAGACAACTAAATGAATATCTGTCCTCTCTCTGTGTTAGTCTAACATGGTATCATCCACCCTGAATATTGAGAGTTAATTCTAGTATGTCCTAGCAATGTTGGGTAACAGATTTCTAGTTTTCTGTTAGAGTCAAAAGAGAGAGAGAGAGGGCGGGACAGTTATCAGAGATTATTTGGTAAAGTATTTCATATATTTATTGCAGTTGAATGCAAATAGAACAGCTGACCTGTGGGATGCTCTATTTGAGGTATGTCTTGGTCAGATCATCGGTACTAGTTCATTTTGTGATTTCATCGCCAAATATAACATATTTTAATGATGTGATATCTACTTTGAAAATCATTCAAACTCTTATATTTATTCATTCTGACTAAATTAACTATAAATTATCCCATGAAAACTCATGTAAGAAACTCTGTGCACGAGTGTTTGGTGTTTATCACCTGTGTTGTCTGTTCATACTGTGTAGTCCCAACGGAATAACCTGAGCAGTTCTCAGATGGACTTCAGGAGAAGCTCTTCAGAAAGTAGTGACCTTGTTATGGCTTCAATCAGATCTTCTCTCTCCAACACACAACTGTCAGCCATTGATCTTAGAAAACAGTTCTCCAATACTTCCAGCAATTCAATTGATAGCATTAACGACCCGAAGCTTGCTCAATCTATGATAAACCTACAGAGGTGATGTTTGTCATTCCATATTGTGTGTGTGATCATGGTTTGGTTTGTTGTGAACACTTTGCACCAATAAATTGTGTATATACACCAAGGATTTGATTACTTTGTGTATTGCACTGGACCCGTCCAGAAGGTATCAGATTAAACATAAGACTGTTATCACCACTTTCTTTCCATTTTCTATGTTCAACAGATTTAATTTGTCATAAGAATTTGTGTCCAGAGAAATCCTGTATTTGTACTGATGATGATAATTTAAGAAGATTATGCTGCTACTATCTTTTCCCCCTAAAAACAACATATCTACTTGATAATAAATAATGGGGTGTGGCAGTGGGGCACCCTTCTGAAAATCCTGGCCACGCCCCTGTTTATAGGATATGTACTTTAACTTTTATACCTACTCTCCTGAATGAGTGACATCATGCACTGCAATGGTCCAGTCACATTTCTAAACTAAATATACTCAAACACATCCAGAAAGTAATCCTTCAGTGGTGGGTCATAGCAAAGCTTAGTCAGTGTCATATGCATGCACAAGAATGGGAAAAAAAGTCACTGGATGGTCTTTGTTATGCAGAGAATCCAAATCATGTTAGTGTGAGTGTTCCTCAATTGTGTTATATAGTACTCAGCATAGCACTGTGGAGTTTTAAGTGGTTGGCTGGATTATAGAAAGTAAGAATAAATTGTATCTTTCTCAACGCTCTTTTTTTTTTAAGTACTCTTTCCTTTTACCAAAAACATTCTTTTTTTTTCTTCTCCTTTTTAGCTTAGTTAGTCAAGACAGTGCTGCTATGATACAAAATTTAGTTTATGGACGATTTTTATAACTTGCAGCCATTGATAAAAATTAGCCATTGACACTTTTTTTCCCTTTTTTTTTGTACTGACAGTTATCTGTGTTAATAGAAAAGAAATTGATATGATTTTTTTTTATCAGTCCGAGTATTTATATTTTTAATTCCTTTTATTATTATTCTTTTAATTTTAATTTCTTTTACAGGCTTGTATCTGAAGAGGATAATACACGATTAATAAAGAGAAATGTTGCTCTTCGATCAAAGTGAGCTATACATTACATATCAAGTCCATCTGTACATGTGTTGTCTATATATTGCAGGTACCAGACTTACTCACGCTCATATTCCGAGACAGAAAGCATTCTTGGTGGTCATTCCATCGAGGAATCCAGAAAAAAAAAAAAAATTTAAGAAGCATTTTCTATTAACACAACGAAACATTGTTTACGTCCAGTTTGTGGATGGGTAATCACCATTTATCCTCACTTTGCCATAGTCATACAAAACCCTTGTCGTAGACTCAATATATTGCTCCAACATTACAACTTTCTCACAGTGCTATATATATATATATATTCTTATGTTATATTGCCTCTGATGTAATCATTAAAATGATCAATTATTTGATTATATTCCTCTAAGCTCGACACCTATAGAGTAATGTTGCTAGTATCTATTTTTAGTAGATCTTCCTGGATTCCCCCCCTCCCCTTTATTGTGCAATCATAGTTATTAAATGAATGAATTTTGTAAAACTGAATCGTTGACTTTTGGAGAGTGATCTCTCCTCTAAAACAAATTTACTCATTGAAAATTATTCTCTTTGTAATGAAATTGTCGTATTTGCCAGGCAAAATGAATGTTAGTTTCTCACACAGAGATAAGGGAGCCGCAAGAGAATCACCCATATCATCCACATTTTCTTCATCATCAGCTTCTTTATTAGTGAGAGATGAGAATTCTGCAGTAGAATTACAAATATCTCTACACTTTTGTCATCATCTGCTGTATCATGGGAGAGAGATGAGGGTATAGTCAGAATAGTCAACCTTATTTTTCATTTTTTTCTTCCTAGGCTTTACCATTAGGGAGGAATAAGGCACCTACTCTCTGTGGAGGTAAGTCAATACAGTGGTGAAGCTGATGGCATAGAAGACAAGGGCGACTATCAAATAGTATTCTCATTTCATCTCCAGTGGCGAAGCGGAAGGTGAAAAAGGTATGCAAGACAAAGTGACTATGCTGCAGTACTCTCATCATTGCCCTCTAGTGTCCATGTCAGTGAAGGAGAAGTAATAGAAGGTGAGTGACTATTCCACAGCAACCTCATACCTCTCCATTTGCGCATTGGAAAAGGATAAAGAAGTGGAGATGGAAGTGACAATAATAGACACCAATATCTACAGTGGGGTATGAAATTATGCAAGTAACCAATGCTGGATTGAGCTTGGATCTATTAGATAGAATGATTGATTGTTGAAATATTTTGCCAAGAGATAAGTTTGTGCATATTCTTTGTTGAATTTTTTTTTCTTTTTTTTCTTTTCATAATCCAAGTCGAACACATACTCTCACTCTCCCAGGCATTGCTGGGAACCTCCAGTTGTGTGTGTGTGTGTGTGTGTGTGTGTGTGTGTGTGTGTGTGTGTGTGTGTGTGTGTGTGTGTGTGTGTGTGTGTGTGTGTGTGTGTGTGTGTGTGTGTGTGTGTGTGTGTGTGTGTGTGTGTGTGTGTGTGTGTGGCATACATCATGTTACAAACTTTCAAGATTCACGAAGTTATGATAAAAATATTGCAAAAAGTTGCCAATTAAATGCGTTCAACCCCCATGCAAAGTGGAAATAAATACCACAGAATCACCTGCCTCTATTTTATAGTTCAATTGTCCTAATAACTCCCAGTCAGTGTCATTTACCAGGACAAGAATACCAGGACGCACAGTTTCTCCTTGCATAAATAGTTCAGGTCGCTCCTTCAGTAAGTTTTGTCTGACCCAGTGGATTAGGAGTCCCAGTGTCCAAGGTCCATCCTTGGCTGGAAGAGATAAATTGTGTCTTTTGACATTACCAAACAAAAGTTCTGCACCTCCAGAGAACTCAACTGTGATGTTCATATCCATCACAGTACCACCATGTAAGTTTTAACCTGCAACAAGACTACAGATTAAAACCTATTTCAAAGTTGAACCTTAAACTAATACTAGGTAAAGAAATAAGTCAAGGAAATGCTCCATCACTTTACTAATCCCTACTCTTGCATGGCTAATTACTTCACTAAATCCCTCCCCCCCCCCACATTCTCATAATAAAAAAACAACCAAAAAACAAACACCCAACAACAACAAAAAAAAAAAATGCAAAAAAAAAAAAAAAAAAAAAAAAAAAAAAATGCACAAAAAAAAACCACAACAAGAAAAATATTTCCCAACAACATGCAAACATTGTATTTTAAATGAATATTAAAAAAAAAAAAAAAAAAAAAAAAAAAAAAAAAATCTTAATGTTGATATGAGGGATTAATTGAAAAAAAAGGAGAAAAAGTACACGGCTGCAGAAATATAGAATAAAAATGATAAAAGAAAAAAAGGTTACAGCAAGAATCAGAAAGGTGAAAAATGACTTCACTCTTTTTAAAAAAATTTTTTAAAAATATTTTAAAACCGGCTTGCTATCTAGTCCTATCATTTGGACCAGGTTTACCATGTTTTGATGTCAATACTAGTGATGACAGCTACAATACCTCATACAATACCTCATACAATTGTTTTAAAATGCATTACACATGATGAAATCTTACCTCAAAAGCACCATGACATAAAAAGATTGAACTATCTTATAATCTTGCCCCTTCATAAAGGCTCAATGAACGAAATTGATGTGGCTAATTGATTGTTATTGATCAGAATACAAACCAGGTTTCATGCAGAAGATGGGGTGCCCTGGAATTACCCACCCCCCCCCCCCACCCCCCCTACAAGAAACAAATTTCTCCTCTCCAACCAAAAGTTAGATCTATGTCATGTAAGATGCAACAGCAGTTTATGAACTATATAGCACACAAAACACACAGAGAAGTTATGTAGTCTGCTGGCTGCCAAACACTCATCAGAATTCATACAGAACACCAAGTCTTCAAACTTTTCCTTGGAAAGCATGCTTTCAGACACCCCCAGGATGCCTGTCCCATGAAAATACTCTACCCCATTACATTCCTCAGCATCTCCAAGGAAAAAATTATTTTGGACACCAACTAACTCAACTTGAAAACAAGTTAAGAAAAATTAATGTTATTTTGTGTAGCCACATTGTTATTACAGCATTATCAACTCATTACTATATATTTTGAAATCCCATGTACTACAGCATGAATGCCACAAAGAGCTAAAGATAAATTAAAGCACAAAGTATCCATGGACCTACCACTTTTATCCAATAGCTAATTAGCTCTGATTTATAGCTAGCTAGCATGCCGGATGAAAAGTTGAAAGGGGCCTACATTTCTCAACTGGTCTGTAAATATTCCACTGGCCAGCCTTTAATAGGAGTATGCTTGCATATTTCTTACTGTTATAGATTAGAAAAATGTAACCACTACCTTAGGCGAAGATCCCCCACTCCACTGCGTAGGATAAATTGAGACACCAACTCTTTGAGCTCCTAACAGGTAAAGGGTCACAGGTAAAATCAAACAAACACCAACTACCGAAGACCACACAATCACAAACAATCTCGTCCTGGTAGACACTTTACCAAGCATAGTTGCAAGCGCAACTTCTGGGAAAAAAAAAAGGTACTGTGTAAAACTAAATCAGTTGCCATATTTCTTCCAGGTATGTGAAGTTCAACACCAACCACTGTTGTGAAGATAGTTTGGGACCCTTAAGTGTAGCATGGGAAGTGGAATATTATCTAAGGAATAGGGAGTGGTTGTGACACATGGGGGCCCCCAAGCAACTCTGTGGATAAGGATACTGAGTGGCAGCTTGACATCATTGGTAGGTTAAAGCCACCTTTTGGCTTTTGAATTATGTATGGAACATGCGAAACAAGCTCTGCTATTTTAATTGAGTTTCTCTTTAGTCATGAGGTTGGGATTTTGTATATATAAACTATGCACATAATAGGCCATTAATTACAATATTAATGGGTACTGCACCCAACAGGTTCAATTATTCACGTCTACTTCATTTATATCATACTAATGAACTTTCTCTGAACCCAATAGTTTTCATTGTTATTTACAGTGCTAATTATTTTACCATTCTTTTCAATAAGTAATCATTAAAAATATTTATATATGATTTAAAATTCAGGAGTCGAAGTCTACCTGAGGAGGTTTTACACAACACTATTATTGAACCACTGGTTAAAGATGCTAGTTGCATAGTTTTAGTGAATTATATCATTAAGAGTACAAGAAAAGTTATGAACTCAACTGGAATGATGCATGTGGTGATAGATGCTTTAAATGTGCATCCATCACTTGATTCATTCCTTGTAAATAAGAAATTATGGGAGGGAATCCAATAATGCTGTACTTTGTGTTGTTATCACATTTTGTTTTTAATGTTAAAACTCAAACTCTTAATTGTGTAACAAGCTTAACAGCACTGTTTTTATTCAGCTGATTTTTTTTTTTTTTTTTTTGATTGAATTTAATTATATGTCAGTGACACTGACTGATTCTGTAACTGTATATGGGTACTGTTGTTTAGTGAGTTTTCTGCCACTTTTTATATTTTTATATGAGCACTTGTTTAGTGTGCCAAGATGCAGATGATCCAGTGCTAGGGCTCCATCTGAGCTACATCCCATTCAAGTTTCAGACAAATAATAAAGTTATTGTGACCAAGTGCACTGGAGAATATTCACTTGGTAAGAGTGTACAATGATAGGAAAAATCCCATTAAACTGTGTTAGGCCCACGCTGGGGTTGAGTCTAATAGCTGGGCACTGTTGCAGCAAGGTCACACTTACAATACATATCTCAATCCAAATAATGTAAATCCAAATAATATAAATCCAATATAAACAATGACCCATTATCTTATCTATAGTATGTGTGAGTATGTATTCTATTTTCTTCAATGTTGTCTGCAGTCAAGCTAGTCATGTATAAAGTTCTTTACAAGTGGTTGAAGATGGTAAACCTACTTGTTAATAATTCCCAATTATCTACAACACTGCTTTTGCACCTGTCCTCTGGGAGAGAAAAAATGTTCATCACCAGCAACAAATCTCAAGTTTTCTTTCTCCATACTTCATAGAATGGAATGATGGAGTTTTTGAAATGGTGACCAAAAGTGCCTAAACATTTTTTCTGCTTATACCATGATTAACATAGATTTATTTTTAAAGCTGAAACAAATTTATTGTATTTTAATTAATACAGATAGAGATTTTGAGAATAAACTTCATTGCCCACTTGTGGTCATAGACAATGGCCACAGATATGTCTTCACTTTAACAAAGTCTGCTGGTGATTTTGAAAGTGCTTTATTCTAAGAGAGAGAGAGAAGAAAAAAAACGACCACAAAAAATAAATAAGTAGTTGAGTTGTACAGTACAAAACTACCATCTAAGCATGTGCAAATCATAAAACAGATAATAGATGAATCATTGCACAAATGGGTAATGGTGATTAAATCAACAATAATGATAGTTGGAGCATCAACACTATCTGTACTCAAAACATGAGCAGTGAAGTTTAATTGTAGAAACAGAGTAATTTTGATTTGATTACAAGAAAATAAAGTGAATTACTCTCTAATGCTTAAAAAAATATCAGCCTGCTTCCCCTTAATGAAATTCATGTAGTGTATCACTCATGTGTGAATTAAAACATTTATATTATTTTTCAAGGTCAAGCTGGCCACATACATACAGAACAACAATGAGCCAAGGTTGAGCATGTGTGTTACAATGCTATCAACCCTTGTGTAATAATTTAATAATGATGTTCATTAAAATAATTGTAATGGTTGTGTGTTTGTGCATGTGTATGTGTGCATGCACACAGTTAATTTGTTCTTTTTCAATTTTTTATATTAATTTATGTACTTTAAAAACTATTTATTGATTTTTACTGTAGAACTGGATACTCTGAAAAACATTGCATAGATGAGATGGAATAATTCGATGGTAAACAGCTGACCATCCAGGAGCCACACATGCAGAAACAGAATGGAGGTGATGACTGTGGGTTTTTATATCTCTGTTGCAACCGCCCTTAGTAATGGTGTTGACTCCACAAACAAAACATTTGAGCAGAGCCAAACATGATGAGCCCACACCTTATAAGGTCTTCAAAACATCGAACATGAAGTTACTCCCCAATCAAGTCACTTAGATGGGAATCATCAAGCAAATAGCTAAAAACTGTTGTCACAGAGCCACTTGTCTGTGTTTGTATAAGCAGCCTTATGTTTGTGACCTGAGGATGGCACAGTGCAGATGGTACAATGAAGGTTCCACAAGACATGTGCATGCACAAAACCCACCATTGGCCATTAACCGGGAGGAGTCGACCTGTAGCAGCTGTGCAGACAGTGGCAGTGACCCTTAAAAATGATCAAGACTCTATCCATCTATTATACTTGTTGTTTTGCTGAGTAATTATCAATATCATGTCTTCATATGAAATAATTCATACATTAATAAACTCATCATTCTTCATGTAACTTTGGTTAACTGAAAGAACCTAAACTTTCAGGCTGTTTTCCTGTGATAAAAGTAGGTAACCTAGAAGGCCGATTAAAATTTCATCTATTTTTTTATTTTATTTTAAACAAGACTATCATTAAGGTTAATTATTAGGATGGTGTTGTGGAACCCTGTCCCTAAATTTCTCCATCATCCCAGGAAACAGGGCACTTCTGCAACAACAACAACAAAAAGATAGAAACAGTTCGTGTAATATTGGAGTTTAAGTTACAATGACACTGAGAAATATATTAATAGCTATATGGCTGGTGTGCTAGCCACTAACTTGCCATATTCATCCTCCCTGAATGATTTGTAGCAAAACAAGCCAACATGTTATCACTGCACTTCAAGGGAAAAGAAAGAGAGAGTCTCATTCTCAGTGTTCTCATTAGCCATATCACAACTCCCATGACAGATTTCTAGCAAAAGAAGTTAGCTTTGTTTTCATTGCACACTTCATTTTATTAAAAAAAAATTAATTGTGTTATTATCATTTAGCTATTAATTTCTGAGAATTACAAGGACAGTTATTTTTCAGCACACCTATAATAAAAATAAAACTGAAAACATCCTATGCCTGTGTTACTAATCTGGCTGAAGTTTCCATGGCAGAGGTTAGGCAGGGGAAGTAATATGGCACCATACAATGCCATATTACTTCCGCTTCACGGGAACATTTTATCTGGGGAAGTAATATGGCAAGGGAAATATTATGGCATAACACAGGAAGTAGACCACAACACTGAGACTGGGCATACCATGGCTATGTTTAGACCAGAACTAGCACACACCCCAACAATAGCACACACCCAGACACAGACACAGACAAACAGCTGGGTAAAAGAAAAAAAAAGCTTGATTAAAGCATGAGGGGCTGTGTCCATTAGATGCATGCCCAAATACACTCTTGTAAGGCTTCAAGGTCACCTGTGAGGCTAGGCTGTGATCCTTTGCCGGCTTCAAGCACCATATATCACTCTTAGCAACAACAGTAATGGCTGGACATTCAACCTTCTTTGTCCTTTTTAGTTGATTTCATGGATTACCCAGCAGTTAGTTACTGTTAATGCCAGCAGAGAACTTTCTTTATTTGGTGGAAGTCCTGTATTTTGTGAAGGCATTGGGAGACATTTTCTTCTTTTTTTTTTACATGAAACCTGAAAAAAATGCTGCTAAAGGTAGTTCAAGTTTATATAAATTTTAAAGAGAAAGCCATGGTTTTGGACTGTCAGCTGTCTCCATATAAATGGCTAAATAGTAATAGATAAAGAATGAAGAAAGTTCAAATTGTAATCATGTCTCCACCATTCAGAGCCTAAATCAGCCATAAACTGTAAGTGCTATTGATTTAGATGTTGAGGTCCATTATAAAACTTGAGTGAACCCCCCCCACTGTAGTCAAAAACTTGTTCAGTTTTCTTAATTAATGTTTAATATAGTGGGATGGGGATTTGTGGGGCATTTCTAATGTAAATCCTATTATAATCATATCATAATTGAGCTAATGTTGTCTGTCTGTCTGCCTGCCTGTCTCATTACCAATACCTGGATCTTGTGCAACTATAAATAATTTCTTAATTTTATTTTATCTTTCATGCACAAATCCTTTACCCAATCAATTAGTTTGTTTGTTGTTTTTTAAAAAAATTATTAAATCAGCTCCAATAGCTTGCAGTGTGCCCCACCTACCACTGGAGTGGTCAAACAAATCCTGTGGTCAAATCTAACTCTGTGTAGCTATGTCTGGGCTAATCCAAATGGCAGTGGCGGTGTTTATGCTACAAATGGCTCTATTCAATCTTGCAGGTATTGATATAATTCTGGAATAAAAGGAATGTGTATATCCAGCTGTCCTTAACAGCTAAATGTGTTCTCAAATTAAAAGGGTACTTCCTGAGGTAGCAGATAGATGAAATTTGGCGTGAGTATAGGTGTAGTGGCAAGGTTAATGACCTTTTTTAAAAATAATTTTGCTAAAAATAAATTCTACAGAGATAATTAGCATTTAGTGGAATTTTGATAATTTTTTCGTCAAGAATAAACTTACCACACCCACTTAATCTCTGTTTTTCGTGTCTGGTGCCCCCCCCCCCCCCCCCCACATTCGTATCATATAGTTTTAACATTGCCCCAGTCAGGGCTGAGGTTGTGGTCAGAACTGAGGTTGTGTTCACAAGCAATGTTTGAGGTCTCTATGTTCAAGGGTATGGCAGTGCATTAGTCACATAGGTTGGTATATGATACAATTTTGAGGGTTTAGCATAGGGAGGTTGTGACTCAAAAGTTATGGGGAATATAGTCACACCATTTCCCCCAGTTCATTTTCCTGGCCACACCCCTGTCTCTATCAATCCTTTATCAAATTGAACAAGTTGTAACTGCAGGAATCTGAATCAGTAGTAATTTATTAAACTTAGGTAGAGTTTGTGGGCTGCAGTCGTGGTGTATAATACGTGGATACGCTCCCCCCTCCCTCCACTCCCCTCCCCTCCCATGTGATAATTGTTCTTGTATCTATCACATTGTCCATTCTTTCACTACTCCATTATAGTGCAATTTTTAGCTAATCTGCTATGAGTCATTCCTATGATTCACAAAGTAATTATCTATTTATGCATGCTCATACATATACAGTTAATAGTCAGGAAAATAGTATTGTGATCTAAACAAGCACACATGCTTACACATGCACACACACGAATGCGCACGCACGCACGCACGCACGCACGCACGCACGCACGCACGCACGCACGCACGCACACACACACTTGACCATGGTGTTTCTTGAAACTTTATTTTAGATCTCAATGTTTGTGGGTCAATGTTATGTAATCAGTTCTCCATCACCTCACCTGCTCCACACTGAAGCAGCAATGACTCCTTTATGCTGTCAGCATGCAGTCCATGTGTCAGTGGCATTGCTTGGTCTGGTCACATGATACCACACTGTCTGTATGTGTTGCTATTTATAATTCTGTAGCTGCTGCTCTGACCAGTGCTGGACTAGTATGTCTGGGGGAGTGAGCTACTTTCGGGTGCACTCTCATGAACAGTCTATTAGTATGGTGGTATGATGGTAGGCAATTGGGACCCTTCTTTAGTTTCGCAGATTCTACTCCAAATACAATAACTGACACTGTGGAAGACATCATGTTTACTGTTACTCTTATATCTAACGACAATGGCAGCTTTGTATCAAGCGTGAGCTTTATTGCTGACACAGCAACTAATGGAATGTTTTTCACTTGCATAGGAAGTGACATCAACAGAGAAATTGAAATCATTCAAGCGGGAAGTGGTATGAATTATCAACCATGCACATGTTCTTAATTAGGCACAAATGTCTCCTTCCCACAGACTCCCCTCCAGTGGTGTCTGTGGTGGGTGTGGTCAGTGAAACTAATGACACTAGTACCACAACACTCACTATACAGTGGAACATAACGAATGGGGTGGGAGGAGTTCTCACTATTGCAGTGGCCCCAGTTGCCCCATACACTCCACTGGCATCAGGTGCAGGTGACACATACGCCACCACTATCATTCTTCTCTACAACACTAACTACTCTGTTGAAGCAACAGCCACTAGTTGTGGTGGGACGCACTTCTCACAGATATCCTTGTTGCAAGGTACAGACACTGTAATAATACATGGTGTAACATCAATGCTGTTCTTTTGTGGTAGGTGGGTGGGTGGGTGGGTGCGTGCATGTGTGCGTGCAGGCATTCATGCATATTCATATATTGTGTATGTGCATATTCATATATTGTGTATGTATGTGCTTGTTCTCTATGGACACTGATGATTCAACCCAATACAATGACATTTTGTGTGATACTCTGTAATGACCAGGATCATAGGAGTCATAGCAGGGGAAGTCATGCACCCCTCCCCTCCACTATCTCTCTCTAATCCAGGCTAGCTATCTGAGCTGAAAAAGTAGCACTAATCATAAGCGACCATTTTGCCTTATATTGAAGTAATGTCCTAAAACTTGGTTGTGCATTCTTTAGTTCCATTTTCCTGAGCATTCCCTGTGTTTTAATACCATTAATTTCTATTGAATCTTAACCTGTATTTTGCTATAACATACAATATTTATTTATCTCTGCATCCATGGCAATCAGGGCGAATCTGGCAGTTTAATTTATGTACATATTTGATTTTGCTACACCCTTTAAACTTAGTTATTATGGTATATTATTTTCCTTCTGCGTCTCTGTAGGGAACTGTTTTTCTCCACCTAGTTTACCTGCTGGTGCAGAGTTGTTGCCCTTCACTGCCACTAGAGAAGGAAGTGTCATCTTCACCAGGTGTGTGCAAGGTTACCAGCCTCAGACTGAGATGTAGTCCACTTGTACTGGAGATGGCACTAGTTGGGAATGGCTCCCTAGCCCAGCCTCACTCACCTGCACAGGTGAGTAAGCTAAGTGTTGGTTATCTCTCAATGTTGACTGCCTCCCACCATATCTTCAGCTGTAACATCTTGTGATCCTCCACCATCTCCTCCAAATGGTTCTGTGGCTGCTAGTGATGGCCTGAGTTACTCCAAAGGTGACACAGTGATATTCCAGTGTGACTCTGGCTATAGTCCTACTTACACCAGGACTGCTGTCTGCACTGTGGGGGAGGGGGGTGGTCACCTGACCCAGAGTCTCTTATCTGCAGTGAATCACAAGGTACGCTTGGCACCACATGTGCACCAGGTACTACTGATCAAGATAATTATTATAATTGGGTATTTCCTATTTAACTGGTTTATGTGTGGTGATGAAAAAAAAAAGGATTAATTAATACACTAATAAGCATAAGGTGAGGTGCCCTAATCAGTCACTGAAGGTTTTGTGAAGATCACTCCAGAAGTTTGGAAGGAGTTAGAGTCCGCACATATACTCACACAAACAATGAATTACTTGTTGATAGTATACAATAATCTCAAGGCATCAAGGGCACATATAGACAAGCTTACTTTGTGGTGTGTGGTATTGGCAAGTATTTTCCCCAATATTGTAATGCATTTCCTGTGAAGACAACAATAGAATCAGAGACAATTTTATTACTGGCTATGCAAAAAGGATGGATTCCCCCATCAGACCAGTGGGTGCTAGTGCACTGACTATTTGATACCTTCAGTGGAATAAACCAGACCTTTTCCTGTTCAGTGGTTTCTAAGTGTTATTGATTGGAGGAAGGAATATGACATTGATCATCTCATAATGAGAAAGGTTAAAGTGTCTTGTCTTATATTGTGTCGGTAAATGTTTTGAATACTTATGGTGTGTATGTTGTTAATAATTAACAGGAGTGATTGTATGTGTGATGCTGCTATCAGCCACTGCTTACTACAAGTCCATAATTCATTGCACAGGACTAGGATCTGCTGCAGCAGTGTCTGTGCTTGCAGTAGTATCTGGTGTGATAGGTGCCTTACTGGTGGGTCTGTTGTGTGGAGCTGGTGCTGGAGCTGCTGTTATGTGTGTCTGCATCAAGTGGGGGAGGAGCAGGAAGGAGACAGAACCATCACCCAGACAGACTCCACCACCTGCTCCACTCTATGATGATATAGAACTAGTGGCTACTACAGATCAAGTGGAGCCACCTCTGTAGCACAATGTGGCATATGGACATGTGAAGAGATGACCAGACTATATACTGTTGACCTGCTGCATCTGTTATTGTTTTTTCATTAATTTTTTTTTTAAATGCAGGTGCAGTAGAATACAGCAACATGCATATATGTCAGGATCAGAAGTGATTTGAAAGTTATGATTACAATATAATAAATTATGTGAAGGTTTTTAATTAAAAAAAAAAAAAAAAAAAAAAAAAAAAAAATATATATATATATATATATATTTTTTAATTTTTTTTAATAAAGTCTATTATATAATGTTCCATTAGCGAGGGTGTTTTCCCCTCAATTGTTTATAAGCATTCTGCTTGGATAAGAGATCAATTATTCAATTGTGTCAGATGTTTGATAAGTTACGTCATGTTCAAACACAAGAACCTTCTTATGAACATAGAGTACGATTAGGATATCTTATGTACAAATTGTTTGGGATACATTTAGATTTCTTATCACATGATTTAAATATTTCTGTAACATCAAAGTACAACACAATTTAATGTCATAATAATAATACATTAATATTGTATATCTATTTGTGTATGAATTGAAATTTTGTGTTAGTCTATATCTCAAGTAAACTTGATTTTGCTATTGTGTTTTTGGTAAGTAGAAATGATTGCATAAGTTAACCTATACAGAGTTAATCCTTTATACTGATATCAGGTCTAGTGTATAGTTATACCAAACCATATTAACTTGGATAAATTATATTTTGTGGTAATAGCTCATTTTTTGGTTGTATGACTCTTAGAGAACTTATTTTCCCACATAACCATAAATTAAGAATTAGGAGGGACTGCTAAACAACTTATTTTTTATCAACAAATAAATGGAAGGATGAGAAATATACCTTGCCAAGAACTCAAAAAGCAATATTTGGTACCTGATTTCCCTATTTTCTTGTTGTTTAGGTATTTGGATTATTAATTTTGCATCAACTAATGCACTAGGATGACCAGAAAAGTTCTTTTAAAATCATAAATTTACTTTAGTTACTTGAGCATTGCATTCCTCATGCTGAACTAGTACTAAATCACCAAGTCCAGCTCCTTTATAAGACTGAAACCAATTAAAGTTCACCTCATTACACTCTAGTAAGCTTAGAGAAGTGCAGCACATGCAAGGCTTTATTAAAATGCATAAAAGAACCTGAGCTGGCTGCATTCCATATGGTATCAGAGCTTCAGTAGAAAAGAATGTCATAAATGGCCTCCATTGGGTTCTATTAAGGTGTTTTGTGCTATAAATAGATTACTAGGTATGTCTAGGGCTTGATATTTCACTTTATTCATGATCCTGATAGAATAGCAACTTCATTCTCTCTCTCTCAAAAAAAATTGATTTAGCTTTTTCCAAGGATAATTTCACGACTTTCTGACTCATGCATGTGATTTATCAATGGGTTAGAAATTGCATTTTCCATTGTATGCTTCAGTCTATATAGTATCTTAATTAATACATGACAGTGTAAACAGTATATAATTCTTATTATATTTATTCAAAGTAATACTTTGTCACTCGAATATAGTATACCTTTGTTGTTAGATACTATGATGTTAAGGAAATGAATGGAACACCAATCGTTGTAATGCTGTGCATAAATCAATATTAAAACGATTGGACTATAGCTTAATTTAATTTATTAATGAATCAAGGGTTTGATGACTATATATCTTCGATTAAAATGGCAGCATTTATTCCTTCTTTTATCATAGGTCAATCAAACAGTAGGAATTAATTGAAGTAAATTAATTAAGATAAAACAACATTTATTGTAGATTCAGTGATTATAATGGATCTTTGATAATAAAGGAAAAGGATATCCAGAAACTGATTCAAACTGTAAATGGTATATTGACTTGTGATCTACACTGTTTTTCCCCCTACATATTCTCTCTCTCTCCACCGGCAATCAAAGAGTAATTAGTTCAAAATAAAACCTTACTTATTTTGTTTTGTCTTTCTTACCCTTCCTTGTTGCTACTCTGTGTCCAGTATTCCATTAACATTGCTTTTAAATATTAGAATATGATTTAAACCTTTGGTTTGACTTGTTGCTGTCATTAGGTCTTATCTGTATATGCTTGGTCAAGATCCATCTTGTTTAAGTTGGTGTTACTGTTCTGAATGCCTAATCTTTTCCAGGGATTGATTTCATGTGATTTATGTTTGTAACCATATGCATTAACACTATCCCAGGTGGTCAATTAAAATAGCTGAATTTGGTAGTTTGATAGGTTAAGTCATGTTTGAATACAAGAGCCTTTGTATGATGTTACAGTGCTATTAGGATATCTTATGTGCAAACTGTTTGAGCTACATATGGATTTGTCACCATATGCTTCAAATTTTCTTGTGGTGTTAATGTATAACACTATCTAATAGAACTATATCAATACCAAACATGTAGTAAATATAATTTGTGCATGAATTGAACCTTCGTTTGTGTATAATTATGCCTAGCCCTAGCCCTAGCTCTAGCCCTAGTGATAGGCGATTTTCCTGTCTGCCTTCGGCATCCTGCACCAATAAGGTTGCTTAATGTATTAGCTCTATAGAGGGTTTTTGTGTGAACAAAAGGGGGAGGGGCGGGGGGGAAGGATAGGGCAAACGGAAGAAATAAAAGAGTAAAAATTCCAGTCTGAAATAACAGTTAGTAATCAAACAAAGTTGATATTTACTTACTCCATGAGCAACTCATAAAAATATCAGGACAACTTGTCCAAGCATCTGGTAGACAGACATACTAGATGAATTATAGTAAGATGCTGCCTATTTTATATTCAGTTAAACAATATCATGTCTCTGATGCCAGCCAGTCATACCCTTTTTGATCAGTCTGGCATGCTTTGACTAAAGTCTCCTCCTCCCACTTGCGAGTGTAGGGAAGGTACTCTCTATAAAGACCCCTGCAAGATTGATAGCACAAACAAGTAGACTATCACACACTACACCTATGTACAACTTGTGTTAGTACTACAGTTAATCACAACTTGTTAATTCAACCATCTTTTTTTTAAATTTAATAAAACAGTTTAGTTTTAAATTATATATCGTGTCAATATATATAGGTGTAATTAAAATCACGTGCAATTTGACTATCAATCTGCACAAATACCACCAACAATGCATTTAGAATCCACAGTTGCTCAAATCTGCAGACAATTTTGGGGTTGAACTCTCTTTTTAGTTAAAATTGATTTCAATTAAAATTACTTACTGAAGTTAAGCACTGCTAGGCCTGCTCAGTGCTTGGATGGGTGACCACCTCACAGTTGCTCAAATCGGTAGACAATTTTGGGGTTAAACTCTCTTTTTTGTTCAAATTGATTTCAATTAAAATTACTTACTGAAGTTAAGTACTGTTAGGCCTGCTCAGTACTTGGATGGGTGACCACCTGGGGACAGCAGATCTTGTAAGTGGTTTCCCTTTTTTCCTTATTTTTTCCCCCATCATCTGCTCTCTCTTCTTACTTTACGGTAAAGGGCGGGATATGATGCGCTAAATTTGAAATATCTCAAATCCTCACAAATTTATGTGTACTCTTGATTATTAATTCATATTTGCAAAAATTCCACCAAAAACTTCTCTCCACACATCCACACATCCACTACCCCACTTACCCTACCTTCACCAACCCTACCCATCCCAGCTTCCTCATACCCCACCGATTTGAACAATGTACATGCATTTAGAATCCACACTTGCTTAAATCTGCAGACAATTTTGGGGTTAAACTCTCTTTTTTTTGTTCTATACAGTATACATGCAATATGCATACATATAATCCAGAGTTGTTCAAATCTGCAGACAATTTTTGGGGATAACCTCTCTTTCTCATACTGTACAGTATACATACAATATAATATATAGAATCCACAGTTGATCAAATTTGCAGACCATTTTGGGGTTAAACTCTCTTTCTCATACTGTGCAGCATATATTTGTGGTATATATACTGAATACATATATAGAATCCACAGTTGTTCAAATCTGCAGACAATTTTGGAGTTAAACTCTAATGTCTTGTACAGAGACCAGAGTCCATGTTCAGTCAACTGTATGTCACAGGAGCAAGCCTCTGTGACAAAGTTACTGAACAATGAACTGCTATATGAACTGGAGTAATTAATTGAATGTGTGATTTAATAGTTTGGCCAGCCATGTGATGTTTTGAGGTTGGCTGAGCAGCAGCTTTTTGAGATTGCAAGAGAAGACTGTTTTGTTTTGTGACTACAGTATCAGAGAGTGGTAGTCCTAGACTATCTGGTGGCAGCAACCAAGGGTTAAAGTGGAACAGGAATAGCCATCAGGGGTTGCTTCCAGTGAAATATTGTGGCATAGCCATAACCTATCAGAGTAACCAATGTCCACAAGAAGGACAGAGGAGCAATATTATACTCCAGATAAAGCAAAGACTACAACAGGAAAAACAGCTAGGAAAGTCTGAGCTGAGAAAAGGGGAGACACACTACCCCAGAACAGGCAGATAAACAGACACTGTGCAACAGCACAAGTATAGCAAGAAGAGGCAATGAATTCAGAAGGAGGGATGTCAGAGTTAGGAACATCAGATGGTCCCATTTTCCAGACAGAAGAAATGGCAGAATCTATCACACAGGAGAACTTCCATGCTCAACAGACACAGCTTCCAATGCAACATTTACACCAGCAACCAGTACTCACAGGAGTATCAGTAATGGGATCAGGACAGACACCTCATAGTGGACCTCAACAAGGAAATCCAACTCATGTAAGGCTACTACAAACAATAATGTTGTTTCATGAGTGCTCTATCTTCAACTGAAGGGAAGGGTTGGTAGGTAGGCCTATATTTATAGAGTAGCTATGAATATCATTATATCATTATATAAATATCATTAAAAACACCACCGAGTGTGTAACATAAACCAAGACCACAAAACTCTTACTCAGCCATTTTCACAGCTAACCATTGACACATGGCTCATTATGATGTCATAATCTATGATGTAAGGCTAATTATGATGTCATATTATATGACTTCATCTTTATATTTATAAACTAAATCCTGCAAAAATAGGGTCAGGTTACCTGTGAAATAACGTTATTGATTGGAGTGGTCTAATGGGTTACCCAGCACACACTGGAATGGCTTCAATGGGGAGTTCTGGGCTACCAGTAGGACAGTGGCATACACTACCTGATAACTCATTTTTGTGATGCAGATGATGCAGACCATGCTGTCAGCAAAACAGGAGGCAGCAGACAGAAGGATGCAGGAGGAGCAACAGAGACATGAAGATTGCAGGAAGGATGACATTCTTCATTGGGAGGCAATGAAAGAATGAATGAGGACTCCAGTACCTGTCATAGTTGCATCTCCCAGCCCATTTGCTAACCTGTCACATTGAGTTGCTAAGTTTCTTACATTGGCAGAAGGTGAGGATGCCCAGATATATTTCAATGCTTTTGAGACACATATGGCAGAACACTCAGTAGCCATAGCACAGTGGATTAATCATCTTGCACCTATTTTGATCCCAGCAGCCACAAAAGTATTTGAAAATATGGATGAGTCAGAGAGATGTGATTACAACACTGTAAAGACAGCACTATTCAAACACTGGGTCACCCAAGAATCATACTGTGGCAATATGGATAGCTTCTAGAGGAAGTCTGAAGAATGTGGGGCGAGATTTACCATTTGGCTAAAAAGTGAGTGAAAGACTGCACTACAGTAGAATCACTAAGTTGACAAGATAAAAACCTATCAGAATTAAAAAAATTTTTTTGTTGAACTAAAGAAATAGTGTTCCATGAAATCCTATTGCTGCAAGGGACTGCTGCTTTGGAAGAGCAGCTGAAGGTACAGAATTTAGTGCTCCTACTAACTACCTCCACCCCCCCCCCCCCCCCCCCCCCCCCCCCAAACCTTCACTCACCACTATTCCTGTACAACATAATTAAGTTCCTATACAACCAAAATTTGGACTATCAAAGATTTCACAGATAGAACAGTGCTGAAAGAAAACAACAACAAAAAGCCTAAAGATCATATTGCCAAACAGCCATAGACATAGTATTAGTATGAAAATTTTTCCATAGAATGTTTTGAACCAATCTTAGTGATGTATAGTAACAACTGAACCTCCCACCATCATTGCCAGGCACATTCAAACTACATTTTTAAATACTGTAGTTGAGGGATTATGTTTGTCAAGCAAACAAGAAGCCAATTGACTTTAAAAAAGAAAAAGAAAAAAAGCAGACCACCAAAATAAACAAAAAACAACCTACACACCCAAGATGAACATTTTAAACAATAGATCCTTGGAAAGGAAGTCTCAGAGAGAGAAAAAATTACTGTATAAAAACAACAACACACCAGCTGCCTAAACTCACAGCAGCTTCAATAGTTGTAGCTTCTGTATAGACCCATAAGACATGCCCACTACCAGACATTCTCCCAATCTTATACTAGTAGAGCTAGTGGTGTTTATATACACTAGCACAAAATTTCTGCCTTAGGCAGCATTGCTTGCTAGTCACAAAATTGTCTTAAGAAAGTACATGTATTGTGGGAGGATATGATTTTTTTTGGATTATATGCCTTTCAGGATGTCTTGTATCATGATAGACATGCCTTGAGGGAGGTCATATTTGTTGTTGGTAATGTCCTATGGGAGGTCATGTATTGGTGGAGTGCATGTCTTCAGAATGGCATACCGTACAATATATTGTGTTTTACTAAAAGACATATCTTCTGGAGGTCATGTTTTACTTGAGGGTATGTATTATAGGAGGGTATGTTTTGCTGTTCGAGATATCTTACTGGGGTACATACTTTACAAGAGGGCATATCTTACAGGATGATTTGTTGTACAGGGGAACACCTCTTATATAAGGACAAGTTTAACTGGATGGTATGTCCTATAGGAAGCCAGGTATTACATGAGGGCATGTCTTACAGGTGGATTTGTCTTGCAGGAGTACCTGTAATACAAGTGGTCATATATTGTTCAAAAATATGAAATAAAGTAGGATATGTCTTGCAGGCCTGTGCAGAATGTGCCAGACAATGGTGGTGGAAGGTTTAGTTGTTACCATATACCAGCAAGATTGGTTTGCAATCTTCTATGGAATAATTTCATTTTAAAGCTATGTCTGTGACTCTTTTACCAATAAGCTCTTTTGATTAACTAATTTTGCTCTCTTTCAACACTGATCCTCCTGTGAAATTCTTGATGTCATTATTTTTGTAGTGTAGGAAATTAATTTTGTTTTACAGGAATAGTGGTGAGTGGAGGTTGGGGGGAGGGGGAAGGTGGTTAGTGGGAGCACAGAATTCTGTACCTTCAGCAGCTGTTGAGAAGCTGCAGTCCCTTGCAGTAATAGGATTTCATGGAACACTTCTTCACAGTTTATCAATTTTTTCTTTGAATTGCTGATAGTTTTTTCCTGTTAACTTGTCAGCCATGTTAAAATTCATTAACGTCTTTTTTATGTGGTATCTGTGTGAAAGGCTATGCATTCTCTTTGATGGAAATAAAATGGTGGACTTGAAAGAGCCTTTTTTTGTGTGGCTTTTTTCAGTTACTACACATGAACAATGGCGTTTTTACAATTGGGACATAGCTGAGGTTACTTTGGCTTCCTGAATATCATATCTGCAAATTTTCAATGGGATCCTTATAGCCGTTTTGCAGTTTTTTGTACACATAAATAAATATATAAATATATAAACACCACTTAGCATAAGATTTATATATATACATATTTATATTTATATATATGTATGTGTATGATAACCTACAAAGTGGCTGAAAGGATTTGGTTGAAAATAGACAGATATGATATTCAGATAATGAAAAGTAACCTGGGCCCTGTCCCATTCGTCCATACCCCATTGTTCAAGTGGAGTAACTAAAAGAAGCCCAAAAAGGCTCTTCCATATCCACTATTTTATTTTCATCAAAGGGAATGCATAGGCTTTCACATGATACCATTTCAAAGGGACATTAATGCATTTCAACATTGCCTGCCAAGTTTACAAGAAAAAACCTATCAGCAATTCCAAAGAGAGAATAAAATTTGTACAACTTAAAAATAATGTTTCATGAAATCATATTGCTACAAGGGGCTGCTGCATTGGGGGAGCCATGGAAAGGAGCACAATGCTGTGCCCCCACTTACCCCCCCTCCCAACCTATTAACCACTATTCCTGTACAATAAAATTAATTTCCTATACAACCAAAATAATGGCTATCTAAAGTTTCACATGAACCACACCTTTAGAAGAAAGAAAAAATAATGTGCCAAAGGAGCTTATTGCTAAAAGAGCCACAAACATAGTCTTAATATGAAGCTTATTACAGCAAGAAATTACAACTAATCTTAGTGATCTGAGGGAACAGCTGGATCTCCCATCATCATTGTCTGGCTCATTACGACTTCAATTTCAAAGCTGGTGCAATCAAACCACAGTTGAGGGAATATGTTTATCAAACATGCATGAAGAAGATTGTCTTTTCAAAAGACATGGTTGCAGCTTCAGCACACACCTGTATGACATGTACTACCACAATAGATATTCTCATGAAAAACATGACCACTACTACCACATGTCTTCCAGTAATACATGTAGACCTGCACAATATCCCATCCTATGAAAGTCCACATGTTGTCCACTGCCTTCCAGTAAGATATATCCTACTTCAATTCACGTATCTCAATAACACATGTCCACTCGTATTACATGTACTCCTGTAAAACATGTCCACCTCTAAAACCTATTCTCATCTAACAGGTGTCCTCCTGTAAGACAAGTCTTCCTGCAAGATATGCCCTCCTGTAAAACATGTACTCCAGTAGGACATCTTGAACTGCAAGATATGCCTTCTACAATATATATCCTCAAGTAAAACATGTCATCCAGTTAGAAATGTCTTTCAGTAAAATACAATATATTGTAAGTTGGGGGTGGGGTTAAAGTTTGTTATTTTTGAGGATCAATATTTATCAAAGCTTGAAAAGGTGGGGAATGATTTTAATGGTGAACTACTGCCTCATACAAATATCTCTTCAGCTGATATCACCTGGACAAGTTCAAATATTATGTGATCATGCAATATTAAGGTGGGCAGGGGGAGGGGGTGGGGTGGTAGCAAATTCCTTCATCTTGTACCCAGGTCATAATGCAAATACTAATTGACAAAGATTCCAAAGAGGGTACTGGTATAGTTAGTTATGTCACAAGATTTGAATAGTCAAGAAGATTTGGCATTGATTCACCATTGAATTGAAGCTTGACATTACAGCTATGCATATGGTACAGGAGAAGGCGGGGTGGGGGGGAGGGCAGTGGGTTACAAGATTATCATCTCACCCATACTCAATTTCTAGAGACAACCATGACAACACACAGCAGCCTTCTACATTCACACTACCATGACAACACACGTGGTAGTATCCTATAGAAATGTCAAAGGGTCCACTCTACTATAACCATGGCAATACAAGGACCATATAAGTGAGGATCTCTACAATAACTATGGTAAGACAGGTTTTATTCAAATGAGGATATACTGTACTATAATCATGGAAACACAGGGTCCATACAAGTGAGGATCTCTGTACAGTAACTATAGTAACACTGCCTTTGGCAGTGGTGGGTGTGGTTACCCATTACCACATCAATACCTGGTTAATAATGCTTACTAAATTACTTAGACACCACATGCCAACTTTCAGGCTGATTGGAATAGCATCCTGGCAGTGAAAACAACTCTGAATATATTCACAAACACACACAATATAAACATGCACATGCTCACACCAGGGATGTGCCCACTTGCAGGCCTAGCACAGAAGGTGAACAAAATTTGCTACCTAAACGCCCATTATTTTGTTGGAATGATAGTTAAAAAGTGTGGTCAAAGCTACTGTCAGAGCCACAGGAGGAGGACCAATCCAGAACTAATACAAATGTGGGTAACCAAGAGAGGATGGATAAAGACAGGAGTTATGAGAATTCTGTAGTTAATACGAATGTGGGTAACTAAGAGATGCTGGATAAGGACTATTATGAAAACTCACATGAGAAGATTCAGCTGGCCCCTGGGAGCAGAGACCCAGGAAGTAACCATAAAGTATAAAAGACAGAGATAACTGAATATAACCAAGTTCTTTACTAACTACCAAAGACTGTGTCATTGTGCATTGTTGTTGTCCAAGTATTGTAAAAGAAGCTATTTCCTGATACACTGGATCAGTTTATGATACTTACCTTTGTTGAGAACTCACTTTGTAAACCAGCCACTAATAGAGGGGTGGTGTGGTAGCCTTGATCCAAAGTTGGGTAGAGAGGCCTAACTTTTGTGTCAGGGATCTTGTAGCTGCTCTGGTTGCCTGAGTAACAGGGTGCAGGAGCCAGGAAGTGCTCACAGCCACTACAGCCCCTCTCTCCCCCAGTATCTCAGCCAAGAGAGATGTTATCTAATAGAGAGGCTGTGTATATCCACAGTGTCATTTAGATATTTCTGTCTTCTTTTTGTATAAACTGAGCTTAGGAATTCATAAAAAAAAGTAGGGTATATTTTTTCATCATATTCCAAAGGAGAGTGGTACAGTTGTTTTTGAGAAGGTGAAGACAGATGGAATATTCAATGGAGTCGTATAGTCTTACCAAATACAACTACAAACTCTAAACACAACTTGACAGATACAACAGAAAACATGGGCCCCAACTTTTTAAAATATGTTCAACCTTCACCTTCCCTCAGTCCACACCCAACTTTCTCAATCTCTCTAATTCCTCATACCAAAATCCTTCCACAATCCATCTCACTAATCTTCAATGTAGTGTACATAACCAATTGCTTAGCAGTTCCTGATGATCCACCCTCAATGCAGAAAGAAATCTTACACAGCAATTCTACATTATTACACCTCAATCTTCTCAGCATTTTCAATGCATTGCACACTTTTTCCCAAGCAATTTCACATAACAATGCTCTCCAACCATCTCAGCAATCTTTAACACAATGAGAATTACCCCAACAGTTCTATATCACAATGCCCCATCATTTTCAAGTTTTCTTCAATGCAATGAACATAATTTTATCCAAGCAGTTTCACACCACAGGCTATCTCAAATGCAGTAACAATATTACCCCAGCAGTTTTATAGCACATTGCTCCTCCATTTGTTTATTCCCCAGTGCTAACGCTAGCATGTCAACATCTTTGTGGCAGGATTTATTCAACTCTTGCATCATGACCATTTGCTGCATTTGTCAGAGTGTTTTTCAACTAAGGACTGAGTGAATGTGCCACTAAATTAACCTTTTAGCTCACAATGGAGTAGATCACATGCTTTAAGTAAAATTGTGGGGAAGTATGCTTTTGCAGATGTAAATACATTTGGCGCACTCCCATTTTCAAATTAAAGTCTTAGGTAATTAGGCAATTCTGGAAGGTCAATATTGTGCTCCTCAGCAGTGGTTACAATCTTATCATAAAATCTGTTAAAATTATTTTCAGACCATATTATTTTGTAAAATTGTTCTGCAGCAGCAACAGCCAAAAGAACATCTTGAAAACCCGTATTGTTTTTTTTGTTGTTGTTTTTAGTTGTTGTGTTTTTGTAACCACAGCAACAATTCTTGGAGTCCAACTAGTGGGACATAATGATTCTAGTTTAGTTACACCTGTACAAACCTCTTGCTACATGGTTGAAAAAAGATGCCGATATTTTGGAGGAAAAAAATTAGCTTATTTATAATTTTTTATACTAAGAGCATCCTGAATAGAAGGAAGCAGTCTTCCAATACCTTAAAGCAAAGATTAAGTGCTTTATGTGCACAAAAGATCACAGCTACTGTAACAGATTGGTCTTTTCAGCCTCATCATAATCCTGTCCTTGATATAATGATGCTTCCAGGTTGCTCTTGTGTCAGGAAGCTTAAGAAAACCAACAGAATCCATTTAATACTCTATTTTGAATTCACCCAATAAATGGACAAATTTAACTGTTCACAGTTGAGTGCTGTTGATTGCTGTTGATTGCTGTTGATTATATCCCACTGCTTCTTCAACAATGATTGAAAACCAGGAAGGTATTGTTGCCTTCAATGGGAAATATGCTTCAATTGCAAAGTTACCAAACTTTTTTTAGCTTCTGCAAGCTGTATAGCTATAATTTTATTATTAGTGTGATTCTCATGTATAAATGAATGAATATTTGTGTATCTGTTACTAAAAGTGTACACTATTATCTATATAACTTGGGACTTCCTAATAATTGATCTTGGATACCAACAATACATATGATGTACAGTGTTGATGCCAAAGTAAAGCTTTTGAAAATACAGGTGTTCTGAGTTGGGGGGCCCAGCCTCCCCCTCCCCTGTGATAAATTTGGGGGGTAAAGCCCCCTGCCCTGCTGCTGCTCCTCCTCTGATAGAGATATAGGTATGGATGTTGATATAGATATGGATATAGATAGATAGATATAGATATAGATAGATACATAGATATAGGTAGATAGATAGACAAAGAGATAGATAGAAAGATAGATAGATAAATAGATAGATGGATAGATAGATAGATAAATATATAGGTATAGGTATAGATATAGGTATATATATATATATATATATATATATATATATATATATATATATATAGAAGATATGGATATAGATATGTAGAAATATAGGGATAGATATAGAAACACAGAGAAACAGGCCTTAAGAAACCTGAACCATGTGAGGGATTCGGAAGGCTTGTCAATACTACACATTGAATTTGTCCACATTGAATTTGTCCACATTGAATTTGAATTAATCTAATTCTAATTAATTTGAATTAAGTCAGACCCACCTGTATAGATACTTTGATCCTGTTGCAGCTAAAATTTTAAAACTATTTATCAGTGTTTGGGGCCACCATATACTGATCAGTGTTTGAGGCTTCCCAAATGTCCACAAAAGAGCTAAATAGGATAAACAGGACAATTCCTCCAGGTTTATCCAGGAGTGTTTCCTTAGAGACAGCAAATTACTAACCAGTAACAAAAGACCATAATGCTGCCAACTTTCCAGTGTGATCACCATTTTTGTTTGAAATCATCATTCATTTATCTTGTAACACCATTTCTCCAATAAAAAAAAATTGTTTTTATAATATTTAAATTTAATAGTGAAGAATATCACTCCTACATACAGTGTGAAGCTTGCTAGTAAGGTCTTTGCCCAACACTTTATATATTTGAAACATATATTTGAAGAAAACTGAACTAGTAACAGAATCCAGATTAAATTTTGTGTCAAGAAATGCAGGCACATTTGCACACACACACATGCACACACACCTGAGTCAAATCTGAATGGGAATGAGTGTCCTAGGCTCTGAAGTTATAAGAAATTATTGCACTCTCCAAAGGACCTCTTCACTAATTACTTCAGAAGAGCTGGGTTTTGAGATTAGCTACTCTGCAGTAGCTCAGTTAGTAGCTTAGTTGCTATCTCAATAGGTGTCAATGTACTACTGCCACTCTTGGACTTTCCAACAGAATTTGGCATCCTGACTCTAGGAATTTTTTTTTTTATTGTAGAGCATCACAGACACTTACACTGAGTTCTTGCTGCATATTTCCTCCTTGTGACATCATTCAATAGTTACAACCCCCATAGAGAGTAAACATTTTAGGATGATTTTTTTCATGCATATTGTACCAAAAATTTCAAATTTTTAAAAATAAGAGATGATATATCAAGGATGACAAGATCAGACAATAGATTTTTTTTTTTTTTTTTTTTTTTTTTTTTTTTTTTCATTTCAGTTACCATTTAAAATCAATATGTAAAATAGGTTGGCATCCAAGAAAACATAAAAAAATAATTATAATAGATTAAATAAGAAACTATTGGATTGCAATAAATGGGTGTATACACATTTTTTTTGTAATTTGTACAGTGAGTGTGTAAAACAGTTCATATGGCCACATGGTAGTATATAATATGTAAGGTAGTGTGCATCATAGTGTAATTATTACAACAAAACAAAAAGTAGTGAATATGGTAGAACTCCAAATAGAACAAAAATGAATGAATCAGTATTATTAACAATTTAGAAAATGTTTACAGAGGGAGTTTTCTCTATACAGCTCCAGCAATAAACTTTTCGACCAGCTGAATTTTTTCTTTGATACTCTGCAGCAAAACAATAGAAGTGGAGTTACAAAAACACATTTAAACTGGAACTATTTATAGTTGATAATTAGTTCACATAAAAATGAAATGCATATCTTCAGTGTAAAAATTAAAATTTAGTGAGAATGTTGAAGTTAAAAGAATGCATTTAAACTGGTAATATTTATCATTGATAATTACTTCACTAAAAAAAAGAAAGAGACACATCCTTAGTGAAAAAATTAAAACACTGTCACAATGTGCCATCAATGGCTGATTCAAAATATGACATTACATGATGCCACCCTATTCAGTAATAGAATTTATATCTATTAAATTTAGAGGAATAGGTGTGCACATCACATAGCTTACTAACTGGCATGATATTTTCAAATGGCCATAATAGCCTCATTATATCTAGATAGTGTTGGTCAAGAAAAATAGTACACACCCAATATGAAGATACATTTGTTAGTTGATTCTATATTCAGCTATGGCTGGAGACTTTACACTGAATTATACAGTCTTCAGGCTCACCTTATAACGACGGTAGTCATTCCCCATCTTTTCCTTCTCTTTCTTAATTATCTTCCTATACATTAAAGCATTACAAATATACAATCATATTAAGGTAATCAACATGGTTTTTTTTTTTTTTTTTTTTTTTTTTTTTTTTTTTAATTATTCAACAGAAAATAATACACTGGAAGAGTATAACTGGTGTTGTCTGGGCCAAAATTATATAGTGGATGATGATATAATGGTAAGCATAAAATGTAGTAAACCCATACAGTACAATATTCAAACTTATGATAAGATTACACACATTTTCCTACCACAATCACGAGAAATAAACAATCCCAGTACAAGAAAACAAAAAGAGAAAATACGTGTACTTTTCTAAACAAAAAAACACATGCACTAACCTTCCCCAGCACTCATGGACCATACACACCAAAATTCATCATAATCAATTCAGCTGTTTGGCTGGTCATTGCAAAGAACAATGCAGAAAAACAAAAACAAGAAATTTATATATATATAATATATTTTTGTGGTCGTTAAAATAGAAATATTGCTGAATTTTCATTTATATAGTTGTCTTTGTATGACTTCATTTTAAGGAAGTGTGGTTTTTAAATAAACCATGTACATATAAAAGGCAATCACAAGAATATCTCCTCTAATCGATGTCGGAAGAGTAGAGAAATTGAACTTTATGATCAAGATTATGTCTGCATTTCATGTTTGTTCATACTTTCCATATATGGTAGTAAAAATGCTCTCAAATAACTTCAGCACTTACTTCATCCTCAGTTTGTGCATCAGGAGAATCTCCCTCTGTTCTAGCAATTCAGTACTAAATGAAAAAACAAACAAACATGCATCACATAAATAAATTGTTCTCTTAATTAGATCATTGCAGTATTCATTTGCTGAACAACATTATGTTAAATGTAACTTACTATGAGCAGAAATGCAGCTCTCTCCAACTCAACATATCACTTGATTTTTTCTCTGTATTGGAGTGACCTTTACAGCACATGCAACGACTGTTGGTCGATGAATATAGACTTCTGGGATCGAGAGGAGTGGAATGAATCTCGGCTAAAGGCCTGAACAATTCTAGGGGTGCAACTCTGCTATTCTCGAACAGAAAATCATCAGATGGGAACATCTCCTACACATAGTGGGGGAATAGATTAGAATTACAGAAAACTTTTTGCAATTTTCTGCATAGATAACTTATCTCTCTCTCTCTCTTCTCCACTCCCTTTCTTCCTTCAGATTATCCCACCCTCCATTTACCTACAAGTTATTCTCTCCAATCTTCTTCTCCTTCTTGATCTATTATCTTTCCCTCTTCTACTACTTTCTCTCGTCCCTCTCATGAGCTTATGTCAACTCTATTTACTCCTTAAACTTTTGTTTTCAATCCTATTCTATCCTCCCCCTCTCATCTCATAATAATCCAACTTACCTCCATATGGTCAGATAGCGGCAGATTTACAGTGGCTAATGCACCTGCAAGGTCACTCATGTCTTCCCTCTGCAAACTGCTACCTTCTTGGCTATTTATGTTGCACATACATTTTATGGCATGATAGCGATCATACAAAGCACGCATGATGTCTTCATCCACACTATTATTCTACTAAATAAAACAATAAATATGTGAATCTAATGGAGACTGTGCAGCTTATACAAGGCCACTTCAAATTAACTTTCTATGTATGCAAAACGATAAAAAAAAAAAAAAATACATATATATATATATATATGCTTCTAGTAGCTATCTGCATATTAAACTTACTCCTGAAGTAAAAGATATAAATGAAAACAAAAACTTACTGGTTTGCCATGCTTCTTTCAAGGTTGGGGAAAGCTTTCTGAATGGCAAACTTCTCTTGTTGCAGTTGCATTTCTGTCATTGACTGCATTAACAAATTATCAATAGAGTTGTATATATTTACATTTAAATAAGAATAAAGGCATTATCTTTATCTACCTAAAGCTATTATAAAAAAATCTGTAATTTTTTTATTGATAGAATTTCAACATGGAATTCCGTCCCATGCATGACGGATCTCCTATAACTATAATATGGAAGTACTACAGACGCTAACAAACTCATTCTAACTTATAGAGTTGTATTAAATAATCTGAAATTCATATACATGGAGCCATATTATTGTATTAAATATACAGACTGAATATTAACATCAGTTGTTACAGTTGTGTTGGTAAAATTAAGGAGTGAATAACAGACAGCATGGTATTTAACTAACATCTAGTTCCTCTGGGCATCTGTTCAAGAAAGGCATAGTCCAGGAGAAGTCTTCCCCATCAGATGTGGCTACAAATTCGACCAATTGTGTTGTTTGGTTGGTGACTGGAGGCAAGCACTTTTGTGAGGGAAGCATTGTGGTAGACAGTGGGTCAGCAGATTTACCATGAAGGAAGTTGTCATCATCTTGGCATGTACAATGAGCATAAGGAGATGATGCCAGTTTAAAATTCTTACTTAGCGTACATGTACTTTATACCTTTGGTGCTGACTCTTGTAGGTGCTGCTTCATTTCTTCTTTCTGCAGTCTGTTTTCTTTCTGTGTACAATATTTTACACATATTATTATTATCCAGTATATCCAGCATAGCCTGGGCCAATATAAATATAAAACATGATTGAAAGTTTTCAAAAATTCCATTTCTGGATCTTGTGGATTCATTCAAATAACAGCAGTGCATAAGTAGGTCTGCTACTTGCATTCCCTGTGGAATTTTTTGAAAGACCAGGATATTTTATAAGCATTATGTAATCCTGGAGATAGATTGCCAACTATTATTGAAAAGCCAGCAGGTGTTGCTGGTAGATTTTTTACAAAGGTCAGAATGTTTAGAAATCATGGTGTTAAGCTTAAAAATCAGATTAATAAGTTATCTAATGTTTGAGTGTATGCTTTAGAATAAAATGAATAAAGTTAGATGTTCATTTACCTAACCAAAGCTATGGATGTACCTCATGAATTTAATTGTTATAGTACAGATTTTTACTCACCACCTTTCTCTTTAAGAGTTTAAATGTAGCATTGGTGCTTCTTTTCATCCTTCATTGCATTGGAAATGTGATCAGATTGCATAGCAACAATGGACTAAGTCAGAATGAATAAATTGATATGTTCACTAAGCAGAACAGAGACCTGTGGATACACTTTTTTTTTTTAATGAAAGCATTTCACTAAGTAATTAGTATCCTTATGAACTCACTCGGGTTATAATATGTTGGTGTATGATAGACATTATGGTACTCATGCATGAGAGAAGTTAATCTTGTTTAGGACTTAAAAGCACCCAAAGTTCCCCCCCCCCCACAAATTAGGATCTTACCTTCCCAATTCAGTTGTGTGTGTGTGTGTGTGTGTGTGTGTGTGTGTGTGTGTGTGTGTGTGTGTGTGTGTGTGTGTGTGTGTGTGTGTGTGTGTGTGTGTGTGTGTGTGTGTGTGTGTGTGTGTGTGTGTGTGTGTGTGTGTGTGTGTGTGTGTGTGTGTGTGTGTAAAATTGTGTTTTTAAATGAGGGGTTTACCATTGTGCCACTGCCAAAAACCTTTTTTTAAAATTGAAGCAACAGATAGTTTCAATATTCACACGTCTGGCAGGTTCAAAATTTGATATTTCGCAATGGGTGAAGAATAACTGTGACACTTGGTTTTACTATGGTTTTCATAAAAAGTTATATGATTGCACTAACCATGCACTTGGTCCACAAACTCCTTGGTGCTCATGGTATATTTCTTCACCTTGCCTCCTTCACCATCAATCACACCTTCACCTTTGCCAACTGCTTCGTCAAGGCCGTTCTTCACTGTATTCACTGTCTGCTTGCTTCCAGGAAATGGTATGTCTAGGTTAAGCTGAATAAGTTCGTCCTTTAGCTGTCTGTTGGGAGAACTGTAGGGATAATACTCAATCCCTAAGAGATTATGTGCAACCTGTTTCTGACAGCGTGGCAATATTTTTCTTGGTTCAGAGGATCTTCTAGAATATTCTTCTATTTCAATGTTGGACACCTTCACAAGATCAATAACAACAAATGATTGACAACTAAACAAGATTATCAACAAGGCATTATTTACTTACAAACATGATGTGAAATATTTTACTGAAGATTTCTCTATGCTAGTATTCAACTGTTTATCAGAATGCCATTTAAAACAATTATTAACCAGAGACCGATTGCAGCTTCACTTGCAATAACTATGCCACTGTTTGTCTGACAGACAGTAACATGCATATAGAAATTGCCTCCATCAGGCTGGTGGGATTCTAACAACAATTGCAACATTATTCAGTACTTTTTGGAATTACGAAAAACTGTAATTACAAATGGGGAACTGAAATAATGCTTAAATCTATTTCGAAACATAGCACTACATGACATGACAACATTCGTATCACCATTTACAGAGGTATTTATTCATCTAAAGCAGGTAGAAATGCCACATCATTCTGTAGGGCAATGTCTAACTTGATTATTGAAACAAAAAGACTAAAATTTATTTGTGCAGCTTGAGAAAAAAGTTTAATTTGTCTTTAATTTTGGCTTCAAAAAACTTGTCCTTGATTTACATATCAGATTGCATGAAAATCTGTCATGGAGTATTAAAGCTGAAACTTCTTTCTTTTTTTTTTTTAATCTTTGATGCCATGCTCCCATATCCCCAATCTCTCCCCATTGAGGTTCTAATCAGATAATATGTTAGTAACTTTATTAAAGTTGTCCATAGCAATACTCTAACACCCAATAGAACACTTGACATGTAACACCTTAACACCTAAACTTTCTCAAAATAGATTTAATGCATACAGTGGAAGACAACTCCTTAGCTGAAGTCTCAGGTAATGATATCTGGGGGGCAGGCAAGTGGAAGGAACTCAATTCTGGAGATGAATCTGCAGCAGAAGAAAGGTTATTTCCATATATGATGTCATTCAATGGGATTCCTTTGTCGTTAATAAGGACCAGTGGTAAGACACTATGAGGAATATCTTCTTTGGCTATATCTAGCTCAGATGTGGAATATCTGCTTGGCTTATACTTTTCAGAAGACACTCTTGGACTTGTCAATGTGAGCTGCAAGGGAAAAATAACATGGTAATTTATATAAGCTCAATCTCCACTATTACACTACATTACTACTTCCTCTTTGCCCTATAGACTCATAGCATCAAAAGTTCTAAAGGGACAAGCCCTTAAGAAATGTTGTTTAATACTTTTTCATACCTGCTGAATTCCTTCAATTGAGTTGATACTGTCAAATTCAGAAACAATGTTCAATCCAGAGGTACCTTCAGCATCCATTTCACCAATTCTCTCTCTCTGATGTTTCTAGAAGATATTGGTCCAAGAGTTGTAACTAATAACAGAGAATTAGTTTCATTTAAATACTTAAGCAAAAGCTGTGGTGGAAATCCTGTCCCCAGGGCTTAATATTATCAAACCAAATCAGATAAGACACACAGGAGATGTAACCAATAACAGACAGTTGTTTTAATCTGAAGATTTCAGCCATAACAGTGGTACTATCAAACCAAATCAGAAAAGGCACACAAGAGATATAACCAATAACAGACAGTTGGTTTCATGTGAAGAAGACTTCAGCCAAAACTGTGGTGGAAACCCTTCCACAGGGCTTTGTGTTCTCAAACCAAACCAGAACACACACAGGAGTAGCAGATGTGGTAATCAATGCAGTAGCACTGAAAAAGAAATAATATTTTAAGGGTCTGTACATACAAAAGAAAAGAAATGAAAGAAAGAAAGAAAAGAAACAAGAAAGAAAAGAAACAAGAAAGATTCAGATTTTTTATAGTTTTAAAGTTCCAATAATTTAACAATATAAAGAAGAAACAAAGAAAAAGAAAGATAGCATAAACAGTTGTACATAATTCATGCTCTCAACTTGTATTTTATAGGTCAACATGGCTGAACATAAAGATAAACAAATTATTTAAAAAAAGAATATATATATTTTTTAAATAAACAACCCATTTGCTTAGGCATCCTAGTCTTGAGGAATTGTGTAGCTTTGCCAATATCAATGTACTACTGTGACCCCTACAGGTAAAATAGGGTCATAATTGTATAAAACTTTGCAGCCATCACTTACAAACCAAATTAAAGACAAATTTTCTGAGTGTTTTTCCTGAAAGACTTTCCAATTTGGCAGCACCCACCACACACTAACTGAACCCAGGCCTGTTGCATTGGACTAAATATTTCTAGTTCATTAATTAGTATTTTAATATATCTAATGTATATTTTGGTTCTAAGTATTTAAGTATGCATGTTTGTGTATATATGGATGGATGGATGGATGAATGGATGGATGGATGGATGGATGGATGGATGAATGGATGGATGGATGGATGAATGGATGGATGGATGGGTGGGTGGGTGGATGGGTGGATGGATGGATGGATGGATGGATGGATGGATGGATGGATGGATGGATGGATGGATGGATGTACAAACACACCCCACCCCCCATCTATCAAGCCCATGACTCTCTACATCTGGCATTCTTCATTCACAAATAAAATTTAAATTTGAATAAATGTGGTCATCCGGGGGAGGTTTTGTGGAACTCATGAATTTGGAAGCATCTCCCAGACACTGGAATGAAGTCAGCATTCCCCCATTGTTTAGAAATGGAAATCAAGACTTCTGAGCTATTTCACTATCCTCCCTGTGAGAATTGCAACATGGCTTATCATTCTAATTATTCATTATTACTGTTACTATTATTGATCAGGTCAGCCATTACATATTTGTGTGCCTATGCTTGTACCAAACAAGAACTTAGCCATATCAGAGACTTTTGGTGACATATTTGGTCAACTAACAAAATTAATTGGCAAGGAAGAGGAGGGATGGTGGGTCTCCTCTGAACAAAAAGTAACAACACCCCCCCCCCCCCCCCTCCCTCCCCACCTTCCCTGGGATGCCATGGGGCCATGGGGCCATGGGGCCAAGGCAAGTTGTATTACTTACAGAGACTAGAGAGTCTAGCAATATATATATATATACTAGTGGGATTATTTATCTAATTAATTTTAAACAATTTTATTCTTTTTAAATCTTCAATTAACTAATGGAGGGAGGGAGGGAGGGAGGGAGGGAGGGAGGGAGGGAGGGAGGGTCCCCCCCAGCTAGCTATGCTATATAGGATGGTGGTCATCCGGGGGAGGTTTTGTGGAACTCATGAATTTGGAAGTTATCTCCTGGCCGCTGAAAAATACCAATCTCTAGTTTTCCACCAAAATCCCAGCAAACCTGAGAGGGGGTTTGAAGGGGGTATTGTTGAGAGACTTCGTTGCTAATTTGCAGCTCATCCGCATTGTTGAGCTTGCGCAAGAGGTTAAAGCTTGCAGATCATCCCTATCTTTGAGCTTGCGCAATAGCTTTAAAACAAAATCTGACGAGCAAACCATAAAAAAAAAAAAAAATAAATAAATAAATAAAAAATAAAAAAAAATTAAAAAAAAGAGCTTTGGCTGGCAATAATAATAGCTATGTGAATTTGTATGCCATTGAACAAATTTATTTCCTAGATATTTGGGAGAGTTGGACATAGCGGGAAAACCAGAAATTAGGAAGGTTAATTTCACACAGAACTTTTGCTATGTCATAAGTGGGCAGATCAGATTCTAGTCCTACTCACCTCTCCACAAGAAGGTTAACTCATTGAGTTCATAATTTTTCTATAGAGTTCCACAATGCTCAATGGTTCATTTAAATTCATAAACCCAAAGAATTGTTTAGAAGTTGTGTTCATTTTGCTAATTTTTGGTATAAAGAAAATTTTTACCCTACATCATCAAAAAATTTTTTTATCATAATTAATTTTGAATTGAGAGTCTCATTTTCACTGAGGGATCAAGGTCTGTCACAACTCTGTAGCCACTAGTATTGAGCCAAGAAGGTTAATATTTTTATTTTGTGAAATCAGGTAGCAATGAAATTAGTGCAGTAGAGTAAGCTCATCATTTAACACAATGACACATCAATACAATTATCAGTGAACAGATTTCACATTTGTCATGTCAGACTAACTGAACTACTTGCATTCAATTGAAAGTACCAATTTACACTGCTTTAATGTGGGAGTGGAGGATTAGAGATGGAGCTGTGATTTTTCTATAAAGCTCCACAATTCCAAACATAAGTGTAATTCTACTCCATAATGAAAAAAAAAAAAAAAATTTTTTTTGTGGTGTATTAAGATTCATCAAACAAAAGAATGGTTTACAGGTTGTATTTATTTTGCTCATTTGCTTTAGACATCTATTATTGCAATTAATCTTAAATTTTATTCTTATATTTTAAATCTCATTTTTAATTAAGTATCAAGATCTGTCACAACCCTATAGATTTTTAAATATTAGGTTCAATCAATGTCAGTTAAGGTTATTTTTAAATTTATTCTATGTATATATACTTTTCAGAGCAAGCTGAGAGGTAGTATTTTTAAAAATATAAACATTATAACAATCTGTCAGTTAATTGCAATAAGTTAACCTCTATTCAAATATTCCAAAATTTAACTGGTGTTGTTGTTATGTTAAGTGGTTCAATGGTCTCTAGTTGAGACACGTTCCGCAGGAAAGCATTACAAACCTGACCCTTTCCTGTGGACACCAATCCAAGATTGTGTTTTTTTATTTCAATTTGAAAATTGGTGTCATTTAAAAAAAAATTGGTATCTGCTATTGAGGGGAAATTGTAAGTACAGTAGAACCTCAGAGTTACCAACCCCTGAGTTATGAACAGACAGGCCAACCCAACTGGAAAAAAAGTTGATAAAGTATCTAAAAAGTATACATGTTTTCGTTAGGTTAAGAATACCCTCCACCAGAATTGCAGCTGCTGCAATGATCTGGGCTCCTTTCACTGAGGAAAACAACCTCAATAAGTTGTAGAGGAGGGGGAACAGTTGCAGTAAATACAATTCTGGGTTGGAAAAGTAAGGCAAAAATAAAGCTTGCAGTACTTAAAATAAATTTTGAGCTTATGGCTACAAGAAGTGTTGAAACAGCTAAATAGTAGCAGAATACCATATAGATAAGCATGTGCTCACCAAAATATTGGTTTAGATTACTGTAATAAATCATAATTATTAAGAAGCACATCATTGGGATATCTTGATTTCAGAACATTTCAGAGTTATGAACACAGCAGTTTCCCTAGGGGTTCATAACTCTGAGGTTCTACTGTACTAGATGTTCATGTAGCTCTGCTTGCAAAGTAGGAATATTTTCTAATTTAATTTTTCATCAATTCAGTTAGTAATTGATCATGACCTTATGAATTAAAAGCAATTCAATGTATACAATGTTTCTTGTCTTCTGGGCAGTGCATATATTTCTTGTGTCCACAACACAATTGTCCACCTTCCTTCTCTTGCCCCTTTTTCTGTGCACACTGATTCCCCATTTAGCATTGTGAGTGATCCCTGGCTCCTGTCATCTGATACTCAGGCAACCAGAGCAGCCACATGGTCCCTGGCACACAAGTTAGGTCTCACCACCCAACTTCGTATCAAGGCTACCACACCACCCTTTTATTAGTGGCTGGTTCACAAAGTGAGTTCTCAACAAAGGTAGGTATCATAAACTGATCCAGTGAAATGCTAGTATCAGGAAATAGCTTCTTTTACAATACTTGGAAAATAACTATGCAAAATGATACAATCTTTGGCAGTTAGTGAAGAACTTAATTATATTCTGTTATCTCTGTCTTTTATACTTCATAGTTACTTCCTGGGCCTCTGCTCCCAGGGGCCAGCTGAATCCTTCTCATGTGAGTTTTCATAATAATCCTTATCCAGCATCTCTTGGTTACCCACATTTGTATTATTTCAGGATTGGTCCTCTACCTGTGGCTCTGACAAGCCTTGCAACATGAAGCTCTATTCCAGGTCGTGGTTCATTTGTTATTGTGGTTATGCCACCAAAACTCAACCACCTTTCCACAAAGGGTTGCTGAATATCAGGGGAGTTCTGTAGTTGATTATTTGTTTTATTATCATGTATTAAACTGAGTGTCAAGAGTATGCAACCTCCTTAAGGGCTTTTCTATACAGCTGCTCCCATTAATTATCCTGAAATTTCCTCTTTTAGGCCATCTTTGTCTATCACGACCTAAATAAGTCTTCTCCAAATTTGTAAACCACATGAGTGGGTGCAGGGCTTGATTTCCATGTTTTATATCCTTCTTGACTATTTGCCACATGTGGTTAATAATGCTCACCTGGTTACTTGGAGACCACTTACCAATTTTTTTTGGTCAAATGGTTTGGCTGTGATGCCTAGACACACATACATACAAACATGCATGCATATATGCATATATACATATATACATGGTCGACCGACTGACCGATCGACAGATCGACCAACCAACTGACTGAAAATGTTTACTGTATAATCTGGGGAATGTTTTAAGTACATATATATGACCTCACCCATTTCTGTGTTCACGTCAGGCCAAAAAAAAGCAAAAAATTGCACTTTTGCAAACAAACCCTTGGAGCAACAGACTTAAAACATGATATTCATACACAAATTGACTTTAGGGTAACATGGGTGGGATCCCTCCTTGCTGCACCACTTCCCATTGATGTTTAAAGAGAAAATGTGCCAAAAAAAACAACAAACAAACTTCTGAAAAAAGATTGGACCTAAGGAGCTGGATCCACAAACCCATTTTAATATATATTTTGGTCGTAAGTGTGTATGTTTTTATGTATGTATGTATGTATGTATGTATGTATGTATGTATGTATGTATGTATGTATGTATGTATGTATGTATGTATGTATGTATGTATGTATGTATGTATGTATGTATGTATGTGTCTAGGCATCACGACAAAACACTGGAACCAAAATGGCCAAAGTTTGGCATGTGCTGTCTAAGAATCTGAGTAAGCATTACTGAACACATGTGGGCATGGTAATGTCTGTAGTTTTCCATATCTACACCCACAGGCAGTTATTTTGGCTGAAAAATGTTAATCAGATACGAATCAGGCAAAGAGTTGGCGAGTGGTCTCCATGTACACTGCACAGCATTATTAACAAATATGGGTGTGGATTAGCTATTAAAAGCTAATCTAATGACCAACCAGTCTGAAATTTTGAATGAGGTTTCCAAGCAAATGGGTGAACATTACTAATCACATGTGTGTATATCAATGAGTGTGGTCTGTATGTATGATTAATCTATAATAATAATAAAAATTTATTTATTTATTTATCAAAATATATATACATATTTCCTGTCACTAATTTCACATTTATGCACACCTTTTTCCAACCTGGGAGGCCTAAAAGTTACTTGATTCCAACAACTAACCAGTAATGAGAATTTAGAATTGGAACTGGATAAAGAATTTGTCCACATTTAGTAAAGTGCACTCCAGTGACAGCTAAGGTGTTGAATCTGACATTGTGTAATCATTTAATTATTGAGAGCCACTGGATAAGTATTTACTAAACCACACTGTCAATTTCTTTTCTATCATACTTTTCTTACTGATCTTATAGGTGGAGGAAGATGTTTTTGATTATGGGGGCAAGATTGAAGGTGAGTGGGGGGGGGGGGGGAGTGTGGGGTGGGAGAAAATGAATCAATTATTAATATCATTTCTAATTTTTAATAAATAAATGAATAATGAATAAAAAATATATATATTAAATTTTTAGATCCAAAAAAAATTTAATAAAAGATTAACCTCCAGAATAAGTACATACAATTACATCTGGAAGCAATATTAATTATAATAGTATATTTTGATAATCTAAGTGAGAATAACTGCATCACTACAGACTTATCAACCTCAGACTTCCAGATATCTGATGAATTAAAAAAATAATACTAAGAACAAATCCCAAAAAGGAACAACAAAAAACAACAGTCGATGATTAGACCAAAAATTTGTGGCCATACATGCATGCTCCCACTTTCTCTAGAGGGTTAACATCTATTTTCCTTCGCTTGCCCCTTTTTCCCTGTACAATTCTTTTTTCTGTGTACAATTATTTGGAAATTGACCATGACAAAAAGGTCCTTACTTGGTTTAAATGGAATAATTTGTATTTTGTAAATCATTTTTCCTCAAAGAATAACTACCCACTCTATAAAGAATAACAACCTGGAACATGTATTTCACTATCCACTAACCAAAATAATTTACCTCATTAAACACTGCTTCAATCTGGTGCAAGTGGGAGTGGGTCGATGTTGTTGTGGCTACACTTCTTCCACTTCCTCCCATGGTGAACCACTTATTTACCAACACTTAGCAAGTGCTGCCTAATTCTCCATATCCATGTAACCTCAGAGCACAGCCGGCATCACTATGTAAACTTAAAAAAATACACAATTATGGAAATTAATTCTTCTTTCCTCTTCCATATTTTAGCTGTTGCACCATGAAATCATCTTTACCTCAATCACTTTGGTGGAAGTGGTGTTGGTGGTGGAAGTTTTGATGGATCATGCATGTCTCCATCTACCAGTGAGGAACCTTCCAATGATGATGCTATGATGAATGAGATATAAAATAGCCATAACATTTTCATATATATAAATTTTTCCATTCTTTTCTTCCTGATTTATACTAAACCTTTTAATTATAGTTTAAGAATTTTTTTTGGTTTATTGTCTTTAATTTATATACTCTAGACTTGCATCATTAAGTGGTTGAAAATATTGTTCTTCTATATTTAGTAGTTGATACAAGCATTGTGATTCATAAGATTAGCTTTTATCCTTTTCACAGAAAATGATGTTCTTGAAATCACATTGTGTCATATGAAGTGAAAAGAATTAGTTATTTTACAGTACTGTTACCCTAATTAACACCTGTCTTAATAAATATCTTGTATATAAGTGTAGTAACTTGAACTATAAACCTTGACTATTATTAGTAAACACTTTTCATTTGTTAATCTCTTGTATGGCGCATGTGCCAGGGGCTTAATAGAATGCAGCCAGTGCTGTTGTATGCTAACTGTTGTCTCAGAGGGCCATTCCAGGTAGTCCCAAGTTATATAATTTTGACTTCAGATATAACATTGGCGATGAGGATGGACACTAGCCCAATATATGGAAGTGAAGGTGAGTACCAGCCAGGCAATGAAGGAAACACAGATTTCTATAATTTTGAAGAGGGGATTCATTGCGAGTGTCTGCAAGTCCAGGAAGATGACTCAACCATGACAACAGACCTTCGGTGCATCCAGCACCTTATGCCCAAGGAAGTAACAGCAAGGTACTAGATACATTATAGTCAGCAAATTGGATCAAGAGAGGATCACTGTACCTGGTGTTCATATTGCACACCTATATCAATTTCCCCACCACATGTATTCATTCTTCAGATTAGATTGTCAGAAGGACTGATGAATCCCTCAGAACTGATCTAGGGAACAACTTATGGCACTCCGTGTCAGACATAAGAGTGGCAGAAGTCCCTGTATCTAGCTACATCTTATGGGATACATTATTAATCATCATATTATCATGTATGGGATACATTATTAATTATCATAGATACGTGATATGGTGGTGCAGTTAATCCTCCCACAGCATACAGTGCCTGGTCCTTGATCTGGTGTACTTATTGAGTGGCCTTCTTCCTCTTGATCTTCTTCACTGACATGATTGAGTCATCTTCCTGGACTTACAAGTACTCGCAATGTGTCCCCTCTTCAACTAGAACTTCACCTAGACTGATTGAAATACTGTACACTAAGTACACATCAAGGCTTATATGGTTTACATGTTTCCCCTTTGGTATAGCTTCCGCTTCCACCATATTTCAGAAGATGATGGACACCATCTTGCAAGGGATTCTTGAAACAGATTGGTTTGTCAGTACATTGAAGTGTTGCATTAAGCCTGCTAAGAACGATGGCCTTACTTTAGCTCATTGGTTGGAGAACTTTCTTCTCTTTTATCATACTACTCCATGCACCACCACCTGCACTCCAACATGTGAATTGCTGAAGGGTAGGTTTTGCATACTAGATGACATCTCCAGAGACCAGATGTGGAGCGATGAGTCAGTTGGAGGCAGTCCCAGCAAAAAGATAGATAAGACTAACTAACGTGTTTAGCAGAGGAAATTTATTGTGAGTTCATCTGTGATGGCAAATATTTTATCTCTGGGTCTGTCTGTATATCAGGAGTTATCGTTCAACAAATAGGACCTCCGATGTACACTATTGATGTCTCCAATGTATGCTATTGATGTCTTCGATGGCCGACTGTGGAAGCATCATGTGGATCACATAAATGAGTATACATTTCCCCTTGTCCTGAGACAGAGGATATAGGAAATGATGATACTACTCTGGCCACCACTGAGCCTGGTGAACTGGCAGTCAGGCCACCAGAATTCTTGCCACAGGACGGTCCAGATGACTTGAGTGGAAATAGAGTCGAATGGAGCACACAAATCATGTATCTGTCTCCGAACGTTATTCTGTCTGATTTACATTCACCAACAAGGAATTCCACATCTGATCCATCTCCTCCAAGAAGACATACACCACCCCCAATTATTATGAAATTCTTTGAAATTCTTTTCAGACCATATTATTTTGTAAGATTGTTTGGCAGCATCAACTGTAGAAAGAGCATCTGGCAAAACCATATTGGTTTTAGTTGTTTTTTTGTTTTTTTTGTAATAGAGGAAATTTGCTCTGCAACACAAAAATAAAGGTGACAGTTTCTTTCCAAACTAGGTGATAAACTTCTTTAATGATTGCAATAAACTACCTGCTTTCATATCTATTCATTATTCTGTTGAATAAATTCCTTTTAAAGCGTCTAAAAGAATATCTTCCATGGCAACAATTCTTGGAGTCCATCTTGTGGAACACAACGATTCCAGTTTAGTTACATCTCTACCAAAGTCTTGCTACCTGATTGAAAAAAGATGTTATATTATGGAGAGAAAAAAATTAGCTTACGTTTTTTTAAAACTATTTCAAGAGAATCCAGAATATGCGAAAGCTATCTTCCACCAACTTAAAGCAAAGATTAAGTGAATATGCAATAGAATGCACAGCTACTGTAACAGAATAATTTTTTTCAAATGTTTCCGCCATACCATACACTTCTCATATTCTCAGCCTCATCATAAGCATGTCCTTGACATAAGATGCTGGGAGGTTGCTCTAGTGTCAGGAAGATTAAGCAAACCAACAGAATCCATTTGATACTCTAATTTAAATTCACTTAATTGATGGACAAATTCAACTGTATACTGTGATTGCCATTGATTACATCTTTGATTACATCTTTGATTACATCTAATGCTTCATCAGCAAAGATTGAATACCAAGAAGGGATTATTGCCTTCAATGAATAATATGTTAAGACTGTAAAGTTACCAAACTTGTTTTGCTTCTGTAAGCTGTATGGCTATAAGTGTATTATCAGTTGGATTCTCATGTTTGAACGAATGGATATTTGTGCATCTGTAACTATATGTGTACACTATTTTCTATACTAACTAGGGATTTTCCTAATAATTAAATGTGGACTACAATAATACATGTGATGAACAGCATTGGTGCTAATATAAAGCATTTGAAAAAAATAGGTGCTCTGAGTTGGGGGGGGGGGGGGGAGCAGCTCCCCATGTCATAAATTTGGGGTTGCTGGAGCCCCCCTCCCCCCTGTTTTCTCCTCATCTGTACATACATACATACATACATACATACATACATACATACATACATACATACATACATACATACATAATACGTACGTACGTACGTACGTACGTACGTACGTACGTACGTACGTACGTACATACATACATACATACATACATACATACATACATACATACATACATACATACATACATACATACATACATACATACATACATACATACATACATACATACATACATACATACATACATACATACATACATTGTCTATTAAATTCTTAACCTTGTAAGTGTATTAACATTTATTTATTATTAAAAAAAATAATAAAATAATAATAATAACTTTCTATTTGGCATTTCTAAAGTAAATCCTATTTTAATCCTATAATAATTGAGCTAATGTTGTTTGTCTCTCTGTCAGTGTGCAATCCCTACTACTTCATCAATTTTGGGTGCATCTCCCCAAACTTTCACAGGATTTTCATAGTCCCAGACAAGGTGTCAAGGGGGTTTCATTTTTTGGCCATTTTTGTCAGAATTGGAACAATGGTAGATTCAAGGAGTTACTGGGTGGGGACATCCCGTTCATTGGTGAAGAAATTATCCTGCACCATGTTGGGGGAAAACCTATCAGAAATATTAAAGGGAGAAAAGTGTTTGAAGAACCAGCCAAATTAGCTTGCAATAAAACTTATTGCTAAATTGGACACACACATCAATTAAATTAACTCCAGACAACTGTGACTGTGACAATATATTGTGCAGCTGCATTGTGGAGCAGCTGGAGGTATGATATTCTCTGCCCTCCCCCCCAGCCACCCCCAATCTGGACATCAAAATTAAATGACAAGGAAGGAAAAAATAAACCAGAAAAGGGTAAACCCCCAAAATAACCTCTCTTATAATTAGTTTGTGTGTATGTGTGTGTTCATTCATGCATGCTGTTGTGCATTCGCTTGTGTGTGCACAGTTTCTTGGGTTTGTTTGTTTGTGTGTGTGTATTCATGCATGTGTGTGTGCATGTGTGTGAGTGTGTGTGGTGTTCGCGTGCATTCGTGTGTGAATGCTTTCTTGCATGCATGCTTGTTGTGTGATTTAATATTTAAAAAATTATATATTTAATTTTTATTATTTTTTGTTCACATTAGTATGTAAATACTTAAGTAGACACTTAATCACAAAATGAAGTTACCCTTTCCAATCTTTAAGTTGCATATACCATAAAGTAGATAAATATATAATTGAGACATCCATTACATTAAGGCATATCCTCAAAAACCAAGTGTCTTACAGTCAAATATTTGATAGAGTAAGACATGTCCACCAGTAAAACATGTACTCCCACATGACATGTCCTTCAGTGCATGTTCTCCTGTAAAATATAACTTCCAGTAAGACATATCATCCTTGTAATATTTATGTTATCCAGAAAAAAATCCTCCTGTAAGATATGTCCACCTCTAAGACATGCCTCCCTTAAGACTTGCCTCCAATAAGACATGCTGTCCACCAATAAATGTCCTCCCATGAGAAATGTTCTTTGGTAAGACATGTCCTCTCATAAAAATATTGTCCCGTTAGATATGTTCTTCATAAGACATGTCCTCATGTAATACAATTTTGTGACCACAGCCAACCAAGGTGGGCCAGCAAAGCCTAAGGCAGAGATTGCATGCTAGTATTAAGTATCCTTTTGAACTCAACTGCATTATAATTCTTTGTTGTCAT
>OZ017786.1:7376900-7400607 GCA_963969325.1 Lycopodina hypogea | reverse complement strand
TGGGGGGGGGGGGGGGGGGGGGGATTGGGTAAGTGAGGCATTGTCCCATTTCTAAAGAAAATATTATGATGCATTTTGCTAGCCAGACCCTTTACCAGCAGGGAAGAAAAGGGTTTGGTGTAATTCTATACTTGTTTCTGTTTGTGTGTATGCTGTATCTCAAAGCTAGGGTGTGCCAGGTTTAAGTGTGATGTCATAAACTCTTTTTTTAAAGTGTGCGTTAACTGATTAGTTTTTAAAAAAGTGAATTTATCTTTTTGAATTGGAACAATTGGTGTAAAGATATCCTCACCAATTATACTTCTGCTATAAAACCACCCAGACCAGACCATTTGTCACTAATTTTTTTCAGTATAGAGGGTAAAGGGTCTGGCTAGCCAGACTAATCATGATTCACCTCTAGTACTTAGTGTCTTTTTGAACTTTCTGTGTGATCCAATTAGTGTGGTTTGTAAACATAACTTCCTCTAGAAATATCATTTGAATGGATCAGATTAGGAAAGTTTATTTGATAGACTTATACCCTGGTCTTTGCCCTATTTAAAATTTTAACCTCCTCAGCAGGGGAGTAGACAGGAATTAATTTGACTGGTGTGATTTATGGGCACAGCATCACCTCATTCATTCTGATGGAATAACCCCACAACTATATTATTTTTAAGCCAAAAGCAACCACTGTGTGTAGCTGGCTAAAAGGAATTGTACTTGGCATGTAAAATATTTTTTATGGTTTATTCTATTCAACTCATAAAATAAGTCTGCTAAAAAAATAACAACAAACAAACAAGTTACACTTTTTTATGGTTTATTTTATTCAACTCATGAAATAAATCTTCTTAAAAATAACAAATAAACGAACAAAGTTATATCTTGGTGACTGGTGTGATCACACTGCCACACCATCCTGGCTACATCCCTGCTTAGGTTTCAATCCAGTGTATTCTTGGTCTGCTAAAAAAATTTCACCTGGATTTATTGAAAACTGTGGGAGGAGTTTATGGACAAACAAACCAACCAACCAACCAACCAACCAACCAACCAACCAAAACAAACAAACAAACAAACAAACAAACAAACAAACAAACAAACAAACAAACAAACAAACAAACAAACAAACAAACAAACAAACAAACAAACAAACAAACAAACAAACAAACAAACAAACAAACAAACAAACAAACAAACAAACAAAAAACAAACAAACAAACAAACAAACATTAAAGGTTGTAGGGAATAGTACAAAGTAACCAAATACCACTTTTCATTGGATATACCAGAAACCAAATGATCTCTCAGCATCTCACTGAGGGTGTCCTCGATCTTGCAATGTTCGGCCAGCTGCTTCAACTGAGCAATGTAGACAGCCACTGATTCATGGGGAGGACAAACTAGAGTGTTTGAGAAGGATTTAGGTGAAAAAGTGTCACTATCCTTAGTATAATATCTAATTCTAAATATTTAAGTGTTTGTGGCCAAAAGTACAATTTTTTTTGTATTTTTTTAAATATAAAAATTGGTGTGGCCATATAGACATGGTCATGATGTTCCCCTGGTGACACTGATTTTAAATATATAGGGTTGAAGGGTCTAACTAGACAGACAGGCAAGCAGACAAACAGACGACGAACATTCACACTTTATAGTTATACAAACACATTAGCTCCATAGAGTTAAATGCATACAGTGATATACTTACCTTTTAATGACTGATATATAAGGTCAGATAAGTGTTTAAAACATGCATGCAATGTTCTCAAAGTGACAGTGGTGGGATTAATTAAAGTGTAGCTAGCAGGAGAAAAACAGTTCTGAACAGAAGCTAAATAGGTGATTGAGCAATTGAATTTTTCTTCTTTGAGTGAAGATGGTGACCATTTACCAAATTACATCCCAAAAACCATTTAGCTTTAGTAATCCTTCCTAGTGGCCTAAATAGAGAAAATTTTAGCATTTCAGGACCACACACTGGTTAAATAGAAAAAGAATAAAATGTTCTGGTCAACACTCACATCTGCTCAATGGGAGATGAAGCTGATGATATTTTCAAATTCTTTGGTCTGAGTGAAACGGAAAGAAAAAGTGGCAATGTTGTGATGGGAAAGTTTGACTCTCACTTTGTGGAATGGAAACAAGAAGTGGGAAAATCAGTAGACACATTCATTATATCCATGTATGCCATGGCTGAATATTTGCCAGTACTGTATAATGCCTTAAATGATGTAATGATCAATTAATTATTTTAAAAGCCAATCAGAATTATTGTCAAATTCCAAATATCATGATTATTATTCGATTTAATCCCTTCATCTGATAACAGTTTCTTCACATGATCAGTTTCTCTATCCAACTCATGTCCACAAGCCTCCACTCTACACTCATCAGTGTTATCCATATAACACTCATCAGTGTCATATATATAACCAATCACATTTACTACTATCCAAACCAAAGCCATAATAACATTTTGGGCAGGCCAGGTAATTTGATGACAGGTTCAGCAGCATTGGCTCTGCCATCTATTCTTTGAAGCTTGCCTCTGACATATAATGAGCTTGAAAAGTGTTTCTGTAGCAAACAGTGTATTTAGGAAGGGTAACTGGATTCACTTTTTCCTGTTCTGCCTGTCAACCCTAGTCCGAGGGTATAGCTGGTCTGCTCTCACCCATATCCCTGAGCTGATAAACCACCCTCTTTAGCTTACATATCCCTGGTAACTCACTTCTGTTTGTGGGAGACACTTTAATCCAGGACAAATTCAGATTTCTGGTGCCAGCATAATGATCTCAAACAATTCACAGTCTCTTAAAGTTGCATGCTTATAACACCTTGATGCAAAATGAACCGATATCCCATGAATCTCATGAAAAGTGCAGATAATATTTATGCTGAACAATGAGATAAATATCTTTGTTCTTCTTTTGCACACCCAATGCCCTAACTTTATCAATACTAAACAGGCTGGCTACAGTGTCACATCAGTTAGGGTATGGAGAGCTAAAAGTTCCTGAATGTGAATTCCTTGATCATGCCAGGTTTAATTGATACTAATGATTTATTTATTCCTTGATGTTGCCTCCATGAAGATATGCTCACGAGCATTCAGTGTAGTGAAGTTGTATAGTAACCGAATGTAAACATCAATATAACAGACATATTTTCATCACTGGAAAAATACCCATCTTGTGGATGGACACAACACCCCCAACCCCTCCTGAAGGATACCATCCCATGGACAGAGACAACAGAAGCCTATAAACGTAATTGTAGATAGGTTGTTTGTTATCTCATATCAGATGCTTGTGTCTACAGGCCTCAAAAGGAAGTAAAGAAAAAGAGCTGGAAGTGGTTTGGACACAGTTCTTTTGCTAACCTGTATTTACACAATTTCGGTTTGTAGTAAGTAGGTTAGTTAACTTGAGTATAAAATTATGACCACAATCAGGAAATTTTGAAAAAATAGCTCCACAGGTAGGGCTTACTCCTATCTTCACCACACTTCCTTAAAACCACCCAAAGTGATCATCGTTAAACTCAGAATATTGGAACTCTTTAGGCCCAATCATCTAGGAGGAGTTAGCAAACAAACCTATCTTCACCATACTTTGTTAAAACATCCCCAGCATGATCCTCATAAAACTCTAAAAAACCTGAGCCCTTCATGCCCAATTGTCTTGGAGGAGTTAGTGAACAAACAGATTTACACCAAATTTAGTTTAAAATCCCCAGGGTGACCCCATCGAACCCTGAATAATTTAGCACCAAAATAGAGCAAAAAATGTCACTTTTACCATTTTTGGCTCCTTTTTGGTCTGCTATGAACACAGGAATGGGTATGGTCTCATAGGCATTCTTAAAATGTTCCCCTGGCATGATGATATCAAATGTATTTGGGTTCATGGATATAATACCAAGGTCCAACTATTTTATATAAATACCATTTTTCTCAATTTTAGCCATATACACTAAGAGGATGAGGTGTGGCCAAGTGAGATCCACCCCAATGTTACTCCCAGAGTTAAGTTGTGTATGCATACTAAGTTTGAGGCCTGTAGCTCCATGAGTTTTTCTGGCCAAAATACCATTTTTTTTCGGTTTTTTTTTAAACACAAAAATAGCATTATGGGTGGAGTTTTAATCTGATCTTCACCAAACTTGAATAAATCATCCCATGGTAAACCCCACTGAACCCTGAAAATTTGAGCCTGGAAAGCAAAAATAGTCTGAGAGGAGATATGGATACACATATAGACAGACAGACAAATTGTGCATTATAGTAAGATGTTCTGATGTTCAGTGGTATGGAGCAGCTGATCAATAATTGTAACATCTTCTTCCTGATGGGTCATGATTTCATGAAGGATGTTAATTACATCCTCATGTATCTGAAAAGTTGGGGTTGCTGATCAAGGCAAGTCACAAATAAATAAGTAGATGTGCAGAGAAGCTACAACATTGTGGGGAGATTAGAAAATGAACCTATTTAATAAAGCTAGTAAGCTATGCAAAGCATTATAAATTTATTTCTAGATAAGTCATAGACATTAATAACTTCCTAGTAAAACTTTGGGGGTGAATATTTAGGGAGAAATGCTGATTAACTTCAAAATGTGATGTATGATTATATCAATTATATATAGGAAAAGTAAGTAAGAAATAAAGTAAGTTTTAGGGGCCAACTGAAGTGAACATGGAAAAATGAACCTATCTGGGCAGACAAGATTAATTTTGCTGCAGGATGAAGATTATTGCAAAAGTAAATGTTTTCATAAAGAGAATCCTTTCATTTCACAAGCATTGGTACCAGTGGCAAATGGTTCTATTGTGGTTAGATCTAACCACTGGATGAGTTCAATAATATTTTGGCTTTTGCACAATCCCAGCTGAGCCTTTGCAAGTTTAATCAGTTAGTTTTTCATTAAAAAATCTTAATAATTCTTTTAGATCCCATGCAGCTGCTAAGTATATCACTGAAGTTAAACATCTTGTCAGTCAAACTCAGATCCTTGCTTTTGCTGTGTGTATACCCTGCAATTATGCAGTATGCAGCTGCTAGTGACTATGTGTTGCTCAATAGTTGTGATCAGTTAAAGGCTTGGTTGAGCAACAGCAGTTAGTTTACTTGGGTACAGCTGGTGTGTGGTAACTGCTGCCAGATTGAAAGATTTTTCAAATATTTGAAAATTTGAACTTAAATTAGGTTTGTGAGTAGGGTAATACATTGCTATTTGTCACACTACATCTTTCATGTATGATTTGCCAGTCCAGACCAGGAAGCCCAAGCCAATTATTCTAAGAATGAAATTGCCTCTAGCAATGTTCTAGAATAAAAGAAGGTTTAGAATTTGAGTTAAACAGCATATCATTTTTGTTTAATTATTATAACATTAGCATCAGAAGAAGAAGAAGAAGAAGAAGAAGAAGAAGAAGAAGAAGAAGAAGAAGAAGAAGAAGAAGAAGAAGAAGAAGAAGAAAAAGAAGAAGAAATAAATAAATAAATAAATAAATAAATATATATATATAAGAAAAAGAAATATATATATATATATATATATATATATATATTTCCACCCATTTACCAAAAAAAATTTCTTTCTTATTTTTTCTTCTGTATAGCCCTTAAAAGATAACAGCTTCTTCAATGCTTGCTGTGCACGTTACCATAACTAGTAAGTGTTAATTGTTTATAAATGGTTTCTTCCTCACCTCTTCCTCTTTTAGGAAGTGTTTGTTTTTCCTGAGTCTGTTCTTGGTTGTTATGGGAATACTAAGCCTTGGTGACTTCATCTCCACTATCACTTGTCTGAAATCTTCCTACAAATCTGACTGCTTCTATTGGTTACAATTCAGACCTAAAATCTTCCATAAACTGCCTGAATTAAAGAATTCATGAAATCAAAAACTATTTTACCTAAGTGGGGCAGAGCCTTAAAATATTTATACATAATACATTACACAAACTGAACATATTGCCTTATGGTCGGGTATTTGCTAGTCCTTATTATTCATATAATTACATTTTTATCATAATATATGGTTTTTATGATGAACTAGTTTTGTCCTTTTTAAAAATGCCTTTGTTGAACTGTTATTGCATTGTTGAGTCCATTGTTCATATCTGTTTCTGTCAAGTTGTAATTTTCATAAAAAGCATATTACAATTTAAGTGTGTGTAACTAGCATTGTGAGGCTACCACTTTATCAATCTGATTGTTCAGCATTACACCATGTATCCAAAACATTCTCACTTTTGTTAAAAAAATCTATGGGCAAACTGGGCATTCCACTGATTTTTACAATACCTTTCAGCTTTGCACAATGCTTCCAGAATATTCTGGCCTTTTTAAGATATCAACAGAGAATGTTGATTACATTCCTACTTATGAGATGCTGCTATTTGAATGAAACCAAAAAGTCTAAAAATGATGTTTTGTTTTGTATATTTTCAATCATGTTTTATATCTACATTTCCCCAGGTAATGGCTGGGTGTATGGACTAGTAATATCAAATATTAAAATATAGTACACAAAAAAAAAGCTGGAGAGAGGTAAAATCTTGTTGCAGTCAGTACCCTTAGGTAGAAATAGTCCTTTATGGGAGTAAGAATTAAAAACTGACAGCTCTCTTCATGCTCATTGAACGTGCTAAGATAACCTTGAGTTCCATCATTGAGCATCTATCTACAATCATGTCAAAGGCATAATGCATCCATTGTATTATCACTATCCTACAACCAAGTAGCAGACAAGTAGGTTGCAGTTTGCTATAAAGATGAAATTAGAAGAGGGGAGGAATTGGATTGAAGCAGTAAAAAAAGAAGGATTGGATGATCAGAGAAAATAACTAATGAATAAATGTGAGGGTAGGGTAATAGGTGAAGTTTGGGAGGTGAAAGAGAAAAGAGAAATATAAGTTGTGTTCTAGAGGATTACTTAATATTTTGTAATTATCCTACTCCCCCACTAAATATATAAAATGTCCCAATCTGTCCAGGTCTTCTTGAAGATAGTGAAGTTGTCCCACCAGAACTGCCCAGGTCTCCACACTCATCAGCATGTGCTACTAAAGCACAACTATCTGCCCAGATTGTGAGAGGAGATGTCAGTTCCCCTTTTGTAGATCCCAGAATTCCAAAGAATCTAGATATATGTTGAGTGTGAGAAAGATTCACTTCTGCTCATAGTAAGCAACACTGCAGAATGTTGAACAGCAGATGATATATACAATACAACAGTGTACAATGTCATTAAATGCCTATTTCTTGTGAAACTGTTCATGATGGATACTTCTTTTGATTCAGTGCTGATTTGGTTGAGCAGAAAGAAATTCTACTGATGCACAAGTCAGAGTTGAAGCAGGTACTGAAGGTGTTTGAGAGCGTCTTCACTGCCAAATATGTAAGATGTGCCCAACTTTTGAAATGTTGACACACTATCTTAAATTAAATTTGATGGATAATTTTCTTTATTAACAAAATTTAATTTCTATATGGTTGAGGCACAGGTCAGACATTGAATAAAGATGTTCTTATGATTCCCTTTTATATGTGCTTGTGTGAAGGTTCTTACCCCCTTAAATGAAGTACATACAAAGGCATCTATCATATTCTGTTGAATAATATAAAATACCAGGCTTATTAAAGTAGCGGCAATATCACTGTGTTTGTATGTATGAGAATCTTTACCTTAAAATAATTGTGTAATTATACATGTATCAATGTCTAGGAAGTTAAGTAAGCATGAGAATAGCCGATGGAGTGCAAATATAATCAGTATAAGGTGAGTGTGTATGCAGTGTAAAGTCTCCAGCTATTGCTAAATGTTGAACTAATGGAGTTTGTTGATTTTTATTTGGCCAGTTTTATTCATGATTTGTTCAGTTATATTTTTAAAATTTTGATCTATGAGTTTCATTTGTTCAGTTTCAATTTTTGAGTTCATTATATTATTTTTATTTGTTGATTCTGATTCGTTGAGTTTAATTTGTTGTGTTGAATTATTGAATTAAATTTGTTATGTTTGATTTCTTGAGTTTATTAGTCTCTAATGATTTGTGGAGCTGGAGGATTCTTTTTTTATTGTGTTTGATTAGTTGAGTTGGATATGCTGTGTTTAATTTGTTAGGTTTAATTTGATGGATTTGATTTGTTGAGCATAACTTGTTTGGTTTAATTTGTTGGGTTTGATTTGTCGAATTTGATTCATCGAGTTTAATTGAGTTTGATTTGTTGAGTTTTATTTGATGAGTTTGATTACTTTGATTGTTGAGTTATTTTGATTTGTTGATTTTGCTTCATTAATTTTGATTTGTTGAGTTTAATTTGCTGATTTTGATTTGTTGAGTTAGATTTGTGCTGTTTTAATTGTTGAGTTTGATATGATGAGTTCAAGGTCTTATAATTGGTTGAGTTTAATTTTTTTTTAAATTTGTTGAGTTTGATTTGTTGGGGTTGATTTGTTAGATTTGATTTGTTGGTTTAATAGTGATAATATTTGTTGAATTTGACTATTTTTGTATGGCTTGTTGAGTTTGACTTTTTTCATTTAATTTGTTCAGGCAATTAGTTGGTATTGACCTATTTAGTTTGATTTGTGGATCAAATTTTGAGATTAATTTGTTGAGGTTGACTTGATTTTAATTTGTGATATGATTAGTTCACTTAGATTTGTTATCATCATTTGATGAACTTCATTGTTCAAATCAATTCGTTAAGTTTAATTTATTGAGTTTGACTTTTTGACTACAAGTTCTTCAGTTTGATTTGGTGAGTTTAATTTTTTTTTAATTTGTTGAGTTTGACTTGTTTAGTGTGATTATTAAGTCCTGATTTATTTCATTTGATTTTTTGAGTTAATTTGTTAATATCAGTTTGAATTGTATATTGTATATATTAAAGTGTGTTCGTGAATTAAACTCCTTAGGTCCAAGCATTATTCAGCAGATCTTTTTTTGATACATTTTAGCTTTACACACCAAGGGGAATAGGGTTAGCCAAGAGGGATCCCACCCATGTTACTCCCAAAGTCAAGTTGGGTACATGTACCATATATTAAGTGTGTCACTCCAAGGGTTTGCCTGGCCAAAATACCATTTTTGGCCTTTTTTGGGACTGATATAAAAAAAAAAATGGGTTTGGTCATATACATGTACTTAAAACATTCCCAAGATTATGTTGATTCCAAATATATGGGTTCATGGGTCTAACTCCCTAGATTCAAATGTTTTTACTGAAATACCATTTTTGGCATTTTTACCTTACACAGGGAGAGGAAAAGGTATGGCATGGTTGAACCCAGCCCATGTTATTCCCATAATCAAGTTATGTATACATACCATGTTCTATATCTGTAGCTCCAAGGGATTTTCTGGCAAAAATGCCATTTGTGGTTTTTCATGTTACCATGGTAACCATTCTCCCAGAAACTTTCGACCCATGTTTTAAGTTGAGAGAAATCCATCCACAGGTTTGGCCGGAATGATGGTACAAACATACAGACAGACAGACATCTTCTATATATATATATATATATATATATATATATATATATATAGGAAATATAAATTTCCATCCATTTTATCCTTTCTTTATTTCCTGTTCTCTGTGTAGCCCTTAAAAGATAACAGCTTCTTCAGTGCTTTCTGTGCAGGATACCACATTCAGTAGGTGTTAATTGTTTCAGCATGGTTTCTTCCTCATTTCTTCCTTTTCTAGGAAGTGTTTGTTTTCCTGAATCTGTTCCAGATTGGTATGAAACTGACTGTTTGATATTGGTTACAATTCAGACCTAAATCTTCCATAAAGAGCCTGAGTTAAAGAATTTGTGAAATGGATGCTGAGCATAGTATTGGATTGAACACTGTTTCTGAGTTTGACACCCTCAATTCAAGGGATAGACTTCAGGAGGTAAGGAAGAGTGGTAAGCAACATGTCTTTATTGACCATAACTTTAAACCAGGGAATAGGAGCTTAGTGTAACCATGCAGAATGAGCATATATATATATATATATATATATATATATATATATATATATATATATATATATATATATATATCTCTATCTTAGCATGTTATTTTCCCCTTACAGTTCACCTCGACAATGCCCAGAGTATCTTCTACAAGTGGCAAGTGTAGTTGAGTTGGGACATACTGCATCCCAGCTATAGAAATAATACTCAAAAATTACTCCTCTAATAGTCATTCCACTAGTCCTTATTGAGAATGTAGGAATCACATAGAATAGTACAAATATGGTAATGTTCTCTCTTTTGCTTCAGATTCACCTCCAAGAATGAGTTCTTCCCACCTGCCTTCTGCCCAGATGTCAGGGTATGAAAATTCTGCAGAGGAGTCATCTTCCACTGTATGTACTGTGTTGAGAAATTGGGGGAGGGGGGGGGGGTGTGGTGGGTGTTTAGATGGTACCTGCTGAGTGTTCTATTAGGTGTTTGAGTGAGTGTTGTTATTGACTATTTTTACAAAGTAGCTAATATATGATCTGTTGTGGGCAAGGAATCTGGGAACACGGTACAGAAGTAATATTAATTTTTTTTTTTTTTAAACTTTAGTATCTAAAACTTTTCACAGTGCACACACTTCATAAAGATACAGACACGTACTGTGTGTTGCATAAAATTAGAACTTGGTTCTGTTCTCGCATTGTGGATTTGATCCTTAAAAACACTCCTTGGGTGCATTCTGAAATTTTTTTTTGTGTGTTCACAGTGCATGCAATGCACAGTACATTTTCTTATGCCATTTTGGTGTGTGCTCTGTGCACTAGGTTTTACGATGCTATCCAAGGAAAATTTCTTTGAAACAAAAACTAAATACTCATTCAACATTGCTCTCCAACTATATGAAAATTGTTATATTATTTCAGTTGAAATAATCAAGTTTGACATTACCCTACTTAACCATTGAATGAATAAATGGAGATTCCATTATTGTCAGGTCAATAGTGCCTGGGTCAAATTAGTTTTCAGCAATATTTCAATCCCCCATTTTGAAAGCTTCTTTAGTCCATGATTAGTGGTGGAGTGACTGGTCCTGTTGGTCCAGTGTTAACCACACCACTTATTGGGTCATTGATTTATTTATTGAATAGTTTCTGCATTGATCAGCTAAGTTATTGAGCACATTACATATTGGCAAACCATTTTTAGTATTAACTTTCATAGGGTGGCTGAGCAGGATTCAACTTCAATACCTGATCTATCAGAACCATCTCCCAAGAGGGTATATGGGCATATTAAGAGTACTACTTCTTGTAGTTTCCAGCATCATTAATTTACAGCATGGCATTTTCTATACTCAGTTAAGCCCAGGATGCCTTACACTATCCCCTCAGTACCCAGAGGGGATAGAATCCAGTCATAATACATCAGCTTGGTTCCAACTTTGTGGTATAATTTATATCCTGTTTACATGCCTATTCTCATAATATTTACTAGAGGTTATTGAAGTTGGATGGATTCTAGCTGATCTTTTAAGAAACACCAAGGATCTAAAATGCATGGCATTGCAGTGGAAACAATGTTTTCCTTACAAACTTTTGAGTTCTGTTCTCAAACCTAGGACATGAGAGGCATTTTGAGGATAATTATTTCTAGTGTACAATTTTAGTTAGTTGAACTCTTGCTCTGAGGCCAGGGTGAAGCAAAGTCCAATCTTATCCAGCTGCTTTGTCTTAGGGCTGACATAATCCACACCACATATTGGTAAATAGTTAGATAAAAATTGGAGGAAGTTCACATCACAAAAAAGGAATGAATTCAGTATATCTTGATAAAACTGCTTTGTGTCATTCATAATTTTTCCATAATGCCCCTGTTTTAATTATGGTGGCAGATGAAAACACTGGCTATCTAACAACATGCAATTTTAGCTTAGTGATCGGGTGGATGGATAGATAAAAACTTTAAAGTTACTGAAGATAACCTTGGGTTACCAGGCTTACTAAGTGGTAGGGCTGGCAGGGCAATGCCCATGCATTTCACAACATAGGAAACTAGGGGAGATGGACTAATTAATCTAATTTAGGTGATTATTTTTTTTGTTGACTATTTACATACCATATAGTTCTGTGACAGAGTATAGTGACCAGATCCAAACACATCTATACATTATACTGTGTGCAAGCTGAGTATGCCAGTTATATCACAGGAGTTTAATCTTATTTTTTATTCTCCTCTAAAATAATGGAACAAATGGGGGGGAGGGGGGGGCACACAATCTAAACACAGCTGCATAAAGGTATGCAGAGTATCAAATAGTAGCTTCTCTGTATAGTGAAACCTTGTAAGCATACTAACAGTTTTAGTTTTTTTTTCTTTTTTTTTCTTTTTTTTTTCTTTTTTTGTTTGTTTTTGTTTGTTTTTGTTTAGTAATCTGCGAATTCTACAACTATCTCAAATCTCAATCCATATTTCCAAAGCTCTCCAGAAAAAGCTAAAGATAATTGTAACACAAAGTATCTATGTCCTAGTCTGGTACTGGAGACTAATGGCCATACCAGTTAAATTTTCTTCCTATGGGCCAGGGTTATATAACCTTCTCTCCACTACAGCTGACAACATTATAACATATATTGAAGATGTCTTTCTAATTTTGAGATACCCACTGTTATGTGGCTGTTCAGTGCTATTGTGGCTGCAGTACAATCGCTGGAGCTAGAGGTGATGTAGCTGCTAAGGAATAGCAAATTGAACCCATTGTATTGCCCTTAATTTATGTGTAAATGATACAATCAATTGATCTGCTGCTATGCCTTGATACCTGTTTTGAATTGGTTGAACTTATTTAGTTTTTCTCCTAAGGGGGAGACTATACCAAAAATAATCAAAGAAGAAACAGAAAAGTGAATCGTCCATTCAACAATATATCCACAAGGTGGACAGTTGGAACTGGTGCTTCAATCTGCATTATGTCCAATTAGCAAAATATTCAGAATTATGAAAAGAGGCCCTGGGAGGCACAACTGTACTTGAAGTTAAGGCTGAATTTTATTGTACTTCTAATCATAGAGTGCTTTCCCATTTCTCTTCAACCTATTTTGACATGGTGCTCCTCAAATATGCTTAAACACATGATAATTCTATGGACAAATTGGCATAAACAAAACACTATCTTTTACATACAAAACTTAGATAGGTTTATATTTTTTCAGTATACTATATAAGTTGTGAATTTTGAAAATAATGAATCCAATGTCTTGAAATGTCCTTATTTGGATACAAATTTATGGTTTTTATTTGGTTCACTCCAGTATCTTAAGCCCACTATTACCATTTCTGTGCCTGAGATCACAAAAAAAATTATGAATTGTAACAGGGACACTCCAATTTTTGTTGATCTGTGTCTGTTAATGTATCCAGGCCTACTGCAGTTTACCTGATTATAAAAGTATTAAATCCATTTTGTTCTGTTGCCTCCAGCAGTTGACGGAGGCAATTCCTATATATTTCCCCTAGCAATATTTCCACTCTCACCCTAATCTGCCAACTCCATCACTTTTAATAATTAAAATCAGGTAATTCACTATAAAGTATAAAATAAATAAGTGAAATTTGGTATCTTCTAACTAATAATTGTATAAAGTACATAGCATACTAGTACACCGTTGCATATTAGAAATGGCAATTCTTCAATGAAAATATTCCACAGCATGTTTGTATCCTACTATAATTCACAATTTATTTTTCTGACTACTTTTCTGTATGTCAGTCAGTCGGTCGGTCGGTCGGTCGGTCGGTCGGTCGGTCGGTCGGTCGGTCGGTCGGTCGGTCGGTCGGTCGGTCGGTCGGTCGGTCGGTCGGTCGGTCGGTCGGTCGGTCGGTCGGTCGGTCGGTCGGTCGGTCGGTCGGTCGGTCGGTCGGTCGGTCGGTCGGTCGGTCGGTGGGTGGGTGGGTGGGTGGGTGGGTGGGTCGGTCGGTCGGTCAGTCGGTCGGTCGGTCAATTGGTCGGTCGGTTGGTTGGTCGGTAGATTGATCGGTGGTTCTGATGTGGTGGCTATAGGTATGGTTTTATCAATGGGTGTGGTTTGGTTACAAGGAACACCTGAAGTATCATCAAAATTTGGCATGTTTGTTGATGTATCGTATTTCTTTGATAAATAGTTTAGTGTCAATAGTTTCTGCATGTTACATGGGCAAAGTAAATAAAGATTGTTATTGCAGGTGGCCAACTAAAAAACTACTCATAGGGTGATTTCTCTGCTAGTATAAATAATGCTTTGTTGATGATCTTATGTAGATATCAAGCACTGAAATGACAGAGGAACATTTAAGAAGATACTATCAACCAATGAAGACATTGCAAAGCTCTCAGAAGCAGACTTCACCTACTTCCTACATGGCTTCACCCCGCAGTTCTCCCAACAGCCAGCGAAAGGACAAACTCTCTTGGCTTGACCTAGCTGAACTGGCTCCTGAAGGAAAGCAGGCTCTTCATAAAGTGAAGAATGGCTGGGACGGAGTACTTGGAAAAACTGGAGGTGTAGTTTATGGTGAAGAAGTCAAGGTGAAGAAAAATACCATTAGCACCAAGGAACTTTTGCACCGAATACATGGTTAGTGCCTCAAATGAATCATATCATTATTTTATATAGACAAACACCTGTTACCACCATTTTGTAATTATTTATATTAATTAAGAAATAGAAGTGCAGCTCATCCATCGATTAAATCCTTGAAGCTGGACACCAAGCTTGCAACAAAGTATATCTGCTTACCTCAAGCTTGCTCCATCAAATAAAAAAATTTTCCTTACTTCAATTTATAACCCCCCCCCCCCCCAGAATAGACCACACATCTTACTTTTAAAGCCATTTCAATAATTGTTTGTTGTTTCCCATTCTTCTAAATTTCCACTTACATGAGATTTCTTCTTTAAACTCCTTCCACATGTTAGCTAACTAAAAATTTTAATCTAAAAGTTGATTTATTGAATTTTCGTTTTTAAACCATATATTACCTTTGTCCATCATTTCCATGCAGTAGGTATCTGGAAGCCAGAAAGCAACAACTGGTAAAATGATTTTAGCTACCATTTTTTTTTGGTAAACCATGTATATTCTTTGATAGTTCAAGCTTACTTTCTTGGCTAGTACTGCAGCAGTTAAGATTCAATATATTTTTGACATTGCAGGACATTCTATTTTTTTGTGAAATCAGTCAAAACATCAAGCAATTTGAATAAAATAAGGTTCATACTCTTCTGAAAGGTATAAGACTTTCTCTTCAGCAAAGCTTAGTCACATGAGAAGTGATAACAGTCAGTTCAAACATAAATATTTTAATATATCTTGTAGAATGCTCTTCTACCTATCAGAACAAAAATTTCATTGAGCAGAATCAAGATTAAGCAAAGAATCTACCTGTGGTTTCATTTCATCTCTCATTCGGATTCAAGCAATATATGTTCAATTCATTATCTTTGTCCTTGTTCCAAATGTATGTCCATTCTCTGTCCCCCAAATTTGGGTCATTAACTACAAACTGAATGTAGCTACACATTATTAATTTTGGTCATGTTAATAAAACCTATTTGCATTCCTTCAGGAAATTGAGCACTTCACCTTATATATCATCTGTTCTGTTCATCTTTAAATCTTTGTCATAATTTAAAGTCATAATAAGTTTTATTCCTCCACCATTTCCCCCCTCAATAAATGCGTGTGGCCAAAATTACCTCTACACCAAAGTTTTATGGTGATATAGGGATTCATTATTTAAACAAAATTTTTAGGAAGTTTTACCGAAATGTAAGGGAGCTCTGATGAAGCCAAGTAGAACAGTTGCCAGTTCATTGAAGTTTTACATGATGCTGATGCAATGGTACTAGAGTTGTTTATATCATTGTAATGACAGATTTTTCAACTGGTTGTCAACTTTGTGAGAACTTTATGAGTTAGGCTGAGGTTTGATCCATTTTGTGGGTAGGAAAATTCTCTCTATTTTTAATAATTTTTGACAATAGCAGCACCAACCCTGGTCATTTTTTTTAATCAATGAAACCTCCTAAAAGTTCAAGCATTTTATTAACTCTATATTTTGAATTTTTTCATGGAATCTTTGAACAGCCTCTATTAATGGAATATCTTTAGAATACATTAAAACTTAAATTATCTCTGGAAAATTTCCATTTTTATGTGATATATTTACTTCAGTTTATCTAGGGATTATGGCTTGCTAATGTGTAAAATTCTCTTCCCTACCTCTTGTACTTCCTATAAAGGCATATCATATGTAAGATAAAAAATTAAAAACTAAATAGATATTATTATAGCTATAGAGATATAAAGATGTAATTTAAATGATTTACTATAATTAACTCTTCTTAAAAATTAATTTTAGTATATTATTATTATTTAAAAAAATTATGACTACAGGACTAGAGTTGCTTAAACAGTCAATATTTCCTATCAGTTAGCCCTGCCTTATTTCGACTCTCTCAAAGATCATCTACTTTTGAGAGTTTCAAGTTGAACACTTTGAAGTTCCTGGCAGTGACCAGAAGGTAACTACAAGGAGGAGAGAGGAGTGAGAGATGACATCTCTGCCAATTTTGGGGAAAATAATTTCGATTTAAAAAACAAAAACAAACAGAACTAAATGGGCATATCCAGTACTGTTATTTTTGCAAAACTATAAATATAAAAAGGAGCACACTAAACGTAATATTATATAACTATATGAGTAATGTAGTTGTTTCTCTTTGTCGACCATCAATATTCTGGACACAAAAAAATAAATCATGGTGCTCCTGATATTTCCATTTAAAAATGAGCTAGATATGTGAAGCAGCTCCTATGGTACTTCAATATTAGAAGCAGTTTCCACAATTGTAGTAATCCCTACACTAGTAGTAGTACCAGTCACAGGCTTTCATATTGAAGCTGTGCAATACTAGTATTATTCTCTTGCAGATGTTGTCATCATAACTCTTCTTTATCTCTAATCATAATTTTTTTTATAGCATTTTATGCTATGTCTATTGTATTATACCAAAAAGGTTAAACTATGCACATTTATCAAACAGCACACTATATTCGCTTGATCAAAGCACCCCTCCTTTAAGTTAAGACATCTTTATCTTATTCTGCCACTGAAAAACATAAATAGATTGTAGAATCACATTTTAAGTTATTTTTTTAATATAATTTGAAAGTCTATATTCCATACAGATTTGAAAAATTATGTCAGAGCATTTGAAGCTGATTTCGTGGGGATAAATGGACGGAAAGTGAGTGATTATAGATCAGTTTTCCTGTGAACCTATAATCTAGCAATATGTAATATTTATTTAATACCAACAATGCTCTTTATTAACTGTTTATTCTAGCCAGCAAATCATGAGAAAAATGCATTAAAATTTATGCTAATTGATTTAGCAAAACTGAAGAAACAATTCAAAGGTATGTTCATATACAAGCAATATGGTTGTAATGGCTACAAAATTTCTTATTTCTCCCAACTTCTATATATACTTTATATATATGTATATATGTATATATATGTATATATGTATATATATATGTATATATGTATATATATATATGTATATATATATATATATATGATAGCCCTATATAACTGAAAGGTATATCTATTATGTAAGTAATTATATGGCATATGGATTACCAAACCTTTAGATCTAGATACCTGAAACTTAGAATGCATACTCAACCTGTATTGGGCAGCAACCTTATATATGAAGGGTTTTACTTGGTTAAATTAATTCTTATCATGCATAGTTACCATAATGTTGATGCCACACCAAAAAAATTACAACCCAAGTGAGTTGAAAAGAACATCAGTTAAATACTAAAATGCTATCATCCAAGAAAAACATCGACTGCTCTCGGTTCAGCTAAGTAAACAGGTTTCTTTGTGTATGCAGATTAAATCCATTGCGGCTATGCAATCTATTCACAATTTCAATGCAATTGTAAACAAAAAGGTGAACCATTGCTAATAATTAAACCTTAAAGAGAAAAAAAGAATAATCAAAATTCTGTGATAAAACAATTAAATTCACGAGTACAGAGTACAGTCATAGCTCCAATTACGTAAATGAGTAGCTAACATCATTAATTTTATTCTAAATTAGCCAACACTCAATATTTTGTGAAATTATGTGTGAATGTTGATTGCTCTTATTCATTTACTCTTAATTTTATTCATAATGAGCAGTTTTATGATGAATTAAATCTATTCATGTTCAGTTTGCCACTGGAAGTGATAGGTTTATAAAAGCAATGACCAGTACCAGCTGAAAGCGACCACAATTAAATTTTGGGGTGATTAGGCATTAGGAGCTTCTCTCTCAGTGTTTTTTTTTCATACCAAAATATTTAACTCTCCATTTGATCCTGACTTGAACACCCTTCTAACTCCGATACTGGATATGGTCCTGGAGTTGCTTCAGCTCCTGCAAAGAGCTATGGTGACCCTATTAATGGTTGTTGTTTTTTTTAAATGTGTATCTATATAATTGTATGGCATCTTCAATTCTGACCCAACCTCACCTAGAATATTGAAAATTTGTAGCAGATATTACTTCTTTTCGAAGCTGGTTTATGTCTTATAATGAGGAGTGCTCCATCTTGCCATCTCAGATGGAATACCTTGGGCACATCAAAGATGCTCAGGGTCTTCATCCAAAATAAGAAAGGTTAAGACAATTAAAATTCGCCTAAGCCCAAAAATACCACTGAACTCTATTCCTTCTTAGGTATGTTAACCTATTTCAGCAATTTTTTGGCCAACATTCTTCTAAACTTGCACCACTAAACAAGTTACTGTGTAAGCAGCTTAGATGGGTCAGGGATTATCCTAGAGATGAATTTTTCTGATTAGATCAGGATACAATACACACAGACTTTGTACTTCTTCATTTGGAAAGTCCAAGCCTTTAGTTATGGAATATAATGCCTCTCAGTATGGCTCTATGGCTAGCTTTTGCACAGTGTCTTGAAAACATTCCGACCTTTGTAAAATAAATTATGGGGGAAATGGTCGTTCCACTGTTTCTTGCCAATCTATCTTTCAGTTTTACGCAATGCTTCTGGCCTTTCTAAGATATAAACAGAGAAAGTTGATTGCATTCCTACCTATCAGCTGCTGTTATTTGAATGAAGCCACAAGGACTAAAAATGATGTTCTAATATTTTTAACACTGTTTCATATTGACATTTGCCTGTGTAATGGCATGCACACTAACTAGCAATAGTATATATTAAAATATTTTTCACAGAAAGAAAACAAGCTGGAGAGAGGCAAAATCTTGTTGCAGTCTGTAGCAAAGGTAAAATTGCCATATATGCCAAATATGATTTTTAAACTGACATTATCTCTTTCTACTCCTGCATGCCAAGATAACCATGGCTTCCTTCCTGGCATATCTACCACAAATCAAGTTGACAAAGACATAATGTGTCCTCGCTATCCTATGACCAAGCGTATATGCAACATTAGCGGACAAGAAGGTAGCAGTTTGCAGAGGAAAGACATGGCCAATCTTGCAGATACATTAGCGACTGTTACTCTGCTACCATCAGATCCTTTGCAGGTCAGTTGATTTGAATGTTATGAAGATGGAATTAGAGAGGGGAGGAATAGGATTAAGGCAATAAGAAAAGAAGGATGGGAATGCCAGAGAAATTAACTTTTGGATAAATGTGAGGGTGGTGGAATTCAAAAGTACGAGGATGCTAGGGAGAAGAGAGAGATATAAGTTGTTTTCATAGAGGATCACTTAATATACTGTACTTTTCCTACGTAGGAAATGTCCCCATCTGGCGAAGTTTTCTTTGAAGATAGCACAGTTATCCCACTGGAATTGCCCAGGTCTCGCATTTTATCAGGATGTGCTACTAAAGCACAAGTATCTGCCCAGAAGGTGAGAGGAGGTGTCAGTTCCCCTTCTGTCAATCCCAAAAGTCGACATGACTCGACCAACACTCATTCTGGTTGCAGTAAAGGTCACTCCAGTTTAAAGAAAGGATCAAGGGATATGTTGAGTGTGAGAGAGCTTCACTTCTGCTCACAGTAAGCAACACTTCATAATGTTGAACAGCAGATAAATAATGCAATACAACAGTGTATGGTCCTATTCAATGCCTTATTTCTTTGAAAATGTTTATAATGGATGCTTCTTTTCATTCAGTGCTGATTTGTTAGAACAGAGAGAAATTCTACTGGTGCACAAGTCGGAGTTGAAGCCACTGCTAAAGGTGTTTGAGAGCGTCTTAACTGCCAAATATGAAAGGTATGCCCAACTTTTTGAAATGTAGACACACTACATCTTGAATAAAATTTGATGAATAATTGTTTCTCTTAGTAACATTTAATTTTTGTACAGTTCAGACACGGTTCTGACATTGAATAGAAATGTTCTTATGATTACGTTTTATATGTACATGCTTTGTATAAAACTCCCTACCCCTTCAAATCAAGTCATGCAAAAGCATATATCATATTCCCCTGGATAATATAAAAACTACAGTATGATTCTTTACCTTAAAATAATTGTGTATTTATAAATGTATCAATGTCTAGGAAGCTAAGTAAGAAAGAGAAAAAGCCGATGGAGAGTGAATACAATCAGTATAAGGTGAGCCCACAGTCTTTATATGCAGTGTAAAGTCTCCAGCTATAGCTAAATATTGAACAAATGGGGTTTCCTTCTAGATGTGTAATTACAACTGGTCTTTTATGAATGTGTATTAGTTTGTTAATCCTGACAGTAGGCAGTAATGTTCTTAACCAATACTATCTAAATATAGTGAGTGATTAATGACCATTTGACAATATCATGTCAGGTTATATGCTATGCTAAGTTCACATCTATTCATCTAAATTCATTAGAAATAAAATTAATTCAAACATTGAAATGCTCACATAATATTACTTTCATTGTCATATTTTGAACCAGTCATTAGCTAGCACGTCCTCAATGTGTTAGTATGTCTACGAAGTAGGCATTTCATTTTTAAAATGATATAATTATTAATGATAAATAGTTACAGTTTAAGGGTGTTTTTTTACATTTGGTCAGGGTGAGTGGGGGGGGGGGGGGGGGGGTGGGAGGATGGGAACATCCCTAAGTTTTAGACAAGAATGGATTTTTAAAAAAACCAGAAAGTTGTAAATATATATAAATTTAAGCCCATCTAAGTCTTCTCAGGTTACAACTAGAGGCTAGTTCACAATATGACGTTAGCTCACCGTTCCCTATCATCTCAGTTCCATTGTTAATATCTCCTATCATCTGCTCTGTTCACAATTCAAAGGTTTGAGCTTAAAAAATATCACTCAAACTTCACCTGTAGCCTGCGCAAACACCACTAGCAATGAGGCATGTGAGTATTTGAAATATCTGATTTGTCATATGCACTGAAATTGATGCAGGATTAGAACCAGACTCTATTCCATGAATTATCATATATTGTGAATAGGCCTATAGTTATTTTACAGATGGAAACCAAAAATTGTAAATCTTACCACAAATTTTACTTCATTTAACTTATTTTTCCTGGCCTAAAACACTATATTTCAATATATATACACACACACATGCACACACACACACACACACACACACACACACACACACGCGCGCACACACACACACACACACACACACACACACACACACACACACACACACACACACACACACACACACACACACACACACACACACATGCAAGCACACACACACACACACACACACACACACACACACACACACACACACACACACACACACACATACATACACATTATAGTAATTATTTGCCACAGGTCTTAGTGATGGAATGCTCTTGTAAGATCACTTCTATTGTTTTGCTACAGCATATCAAAGAAAAACTACAGCTCATAGAAAAACTTCTTACAGGAGTAATTTGAAGACAACTTCTATGAACAGACTCTACACTGTTAATAATATCCATTAATTGTTTGTCTAATATTTTGTTTTGCCATGTACAGTATTTATTTTTGTTGTAATAATAACAAAATTCTAAACTGCCATGTGTCAGTATGAACAACTTTACAAACTCACTGTACTCCAAGAAAATCATATTGTGTGTTCCTCTATTTGTGGCAGTCATAGAATATGTTGGTAAAATAGTTTCTTAGTTAATCTACTTTGTGTTCTTTTTTAAATATATCGCATATTTAAGTACCTATTGAATTTGAATGAGCAATTCCAATAATAGAGCTTTTTTGGTATCTATTAGCAATTGATTGCCGCCTTCAGCCATATTGTTTGCTAGGCCCGCCTTCGGTAGGCTGTGGTCACAAAATTGATTTAAGGAAAAACATGTCTTATGGGAGGACATGTCTTTCTGGAGTACATGTCTTTCATGATGACATGTATTAAAGGAGCACACGTCTTAAGGAGGTCATACTCTGTAGGAGGCAATCTCTTGAGTGCATGTCTTCAGGATGGCATATCTTACAGTACGATATGTTTTACTGGAAGGCACATCTTACAGGAGAAAATGTCTTACTTGAGGTTATGTCTAATAGAAGGGCATGTCTTGCAGGTTGAGATCTCACAGAAAATTTAGTCTTACAGGGGGAATGATTTATAGGACAGGTTTTACTGGAGGGTATGTCTTATAGAAGGCCATATATTTCATGAGGGCATGTCTTACAGGTGGACATGTCTTTCTTGTCTTATGGGTGGACATGTCTTGTGGGAGGTTATGTCTGACATGAGAATATGTCTTACAATAAAACATGTAAAGTTAGAAATGTCTTATATGATGTCATATTTTGTTAGGTTTTAGTTAAATGCTATCATACCTTTTTTCTGAAGGCATTTGGGTTATCCTCAATATATGGTATGTACAGAAGCTACAACAGATTATGCTGCTATGATTTTTTTTCTCCAGCAACATTTCCTTCCTAAGGATTTCATGTTTACAATGTTCTTCTTGTGTATCTAAGTTTATTTTCAATCTGGCTTAGTTGACCTTTTTTTTTGTTAAGTCATTAGTCTTCATGCATGCTCCAAGAATGTATCCCTCAATTATGGTGTGCATAAAATTGAAAGTTGGAATGAGCCAGACAATGGTGATAGGAGATCAGCTGTTAACACACACCACTAAGATTGGTTTGAAATCTTTCTTTGCAGGAATAATTTTCATATTAATACTATCTATGTCTGTGCCTTTTTTTTTTTTTCTTTTTTTTTTTTTTTTTTATCAATAAGCTATTTAGGTACACTATTTATGCTTTCTTGAAACACTGTTCTTCCAGAGAAATCTTTGATAGCTATTACTTTGGTGTAAAAGTATTAATTTTGTTGTAAAGGAATAGTGGCAGTTGAGGTTGGGGGAGGGAGTGGGAAAGTGGGAGAACAGAATTCTGTACCTTCAGCTGCTCTCCAAAAGCAGCAGTCTCTTGCAGCAATATTATTTCATGAAACACTATTTCTGAGTTCTATAAATTTTATTCTCCCTTTGCAATTGCTGATAGGTTTTTTTTCTTGCCACCAAACAACCCCCCCCCCCCCCTCTACCCACCACTAGTGGTTACATCAAAATTAAAGTCTAACAAAAATTAAAAAAGAAGAACCATGTTTAAAGAACAGAAATAATGTGCCACAAAAATCTTACAACTAAAGAGCCACAGACAAATGACAATAAGAAAATTAAACATTTAAAGGATTGACCAACATAGTATTATTAAGAAA
>OZ017786.1:7331900-7374400 GCA_963969325.1 Lycopodina hypogea | reverse complement strand
ATACATACATACATACATACATATTTACATACATACATACATACATATTTACATACATACGTATATACATACACATTTATATCCAAATCCATATATAGAGTGCAGTTCCATCTTGATGGACGTACAGTTCAGACAGTTAAATTCCTAATAACTTTTCATATGGTAGTCCATAATATAGATTGAATGTTTAAGTTATTATAAGGCCTATTTAAGTATTTACTCATATAAAAAACTTGGGATATTAGTTAGCTATTGGGCAGGAGTAACCATTATAGGGGTGTGATGGAACATAGATTGGTGAAGCACATTTTAAGGGGAATATAGGCATATTTCAGACCACACGGAATGTTGCTGCACATACATCACTTGCCTAATGTCAGGAAGAAGAAATTCATAGGAGAACTAATGTCTGACAATTATTTTCTTGTTAGTAACTATGACTAGGTTCATTCAATAAATGCAGAAACATGTAGTAAATATTTAGCTAGATATTAATATGTGGGAAAGAATCAACACAGAAGTTATTTAGATAGATAAATAGCTATGGTAAAGCGCTATTTTGTTTGAGCTAGGTACACTCCCAATACCAGACTGAAATTTGATGTTGAACTTCTGGGGTAAAATTGTGCTTATTGCATTGAAAAAAACTATGGAAGGGGAAGAAGCATTGGGATATATAACTGCTGAGGCAATATTGTTACTTGATAGAACATTGCTTCTTATGTTGGGTTAACATGTTCATTGCATTAAAGGGAAGTGTGGAAGATGGAGGGGGCAATGTGATATAGAACTATTGGGGCAACTTTTAATGCTTTGAAGATTGCTGAGATGGTTGGAGAGCAATGTGATGTCGAATTACTTTGGAAAAGTATGCAATGCGTTAAATTGCTAAAATGGTTGGGAGTGTTATTCTGTGGAACTAAAACAAAACATTTCTTGCCACATTGAGGATGGGTCATCAGGTTGAAGCAATGGAGCTGCATAGACTGTGTATTAACTTGCCAGAAAAGTGTTATACTGACCATCAGTTTGTATGGGCAAGGATCAGGATGACCGGGTGTGGCTATAGAAGAAAGGCATCTGTGAATGGGAAGGGAAGATATGATGTGTCAAAACTGGTAAGAGTGAGATAAGGTGAGTATGATTGAGGTAACCAGCTTATGATGGAAGAGTTCCAGGAGGAAGTGGTGGAGAGAGCTAGAGCTGTATAGCCTGAGAAAGGTATGGCTGAAGACAAGTGGACTATAGTGCGCACTGCCCTAATGGAGGCAGCAGACAGCCGGTTAAGCAGGGTGAAGAGATGTCAACCTGATTGGTTTCAGGAATCACTGGATGAGCTGAGCCCAACACTGAGGAATAGGAATGATGCCTACACCAAGTGGCTGGCCATGAGTAAGAAGGAGGATCTGGTGCAGTTCAAGGAGGCTGGAAGTGTGGCAAGGAAGGTAATCAGAGAGGTGAAGAATGGATGGTTCCAAGCAAAAGGCAGATGAGGCACAGAGACAGCACTTTGGAGGGAGGGTTGTGTGGAAGTGCATCCAGGATATGCAGAGGGCTTGCAGAGGTTTGCTACCATCGAAAGTGATAACCGTCAGTGATGAAAGTGGTGAGCAATGCAGTACTTCATCTTCACAACAGCAATGTTGGAAGAAGCATTTACCCAAGGTGCTGAATGTGAGGAGCCAGATCCACCTGCAGAGATGGATAAGGTGAAAGAGACTCATTTTTCAGCTGAGGTGGCCAAAGCCTTGAGAGCATTGAAGAATGGGAAGGCTCCAGGAAGTTTAAATATTCTTCCAGAGATGTTGAAGGTGGGATGCAGAGAAATGAGGATTTCATGAGGCTGATCATGAATTGGTTGAGGCTGTCTGGAAAGAGAAGAGAGTTCCTCAGGAGTGGCTGGATGCTATCCTGATACCCATTCCAAAGAAGGGTAACCTGCACATCTGTGACAACTGGTGTGGGAATTCACTTTTGGTGGTGATGGAAAAAGGGATGGCAAGGATAATCCAGAACACACTGAAGTGCTGGCTGAAAGGGAGTTGCTGGAGTCCCAGTGTGGTTTCAGGAGGGGATGTAGATGTGTTGACATGATCTTTACCAACACACAGCTAACTGAAAAGGCAATTGAACACCAAGCAAGGAGTATTTGGTATTTGTGGACTTGTGGAAGGCATATGACTCATTGCCACATGAAGCCCTGTGGGTTGCTTTGAGGTAGCTTGGCATACCTGACCACCTGATAGACAGCATCAGATCCTTCTATGACAACATGAAGACCAAATTGCGGGTTGATGGAAAGATGCTAGGAGAGATTGAAGTAGAGAATAGTTTGTGGCAAGGTTGCACTATGGCTCCCGTATTGTTCTATCTGTATGCTTATGTGATGGCAGAGAGGTGATTAGAGAGGGTATGTTATGTGAAAGGTGTAGGGACATGCTTATTTTATAAGTACGATCAGCAACTCTTTCGAAGGTATACCAGAAATGCAAGTGAAGGTCTGGTACACAAGTGTGAGTTTGCTGATGATGTAGCCGTGCTGGCCATCAACTGTGCTGCAGCTGAAGAAGCACTAAGATTGTACTCAGGAGTGTTAAATGAGTTTGGACTTACGTGAGCACATTCAAGATGAAGTTCCTAGTTGTGGGGTATGGAGTGAAGGAGGAAGAACTGCTGCCAATGACAGTTGTGGAGGCAGTATTGAGTGTGTGGCAGAGTTCTCTTACCTGGGATCACTGATTGCAGCAAATGGTAGAATAGATGTAGAGGTAGACAAGCGAATAGCCTGTGCTTCCAAAGTATTTGGTGCCTTACGTCTGTCTGTGTTCAAAAACACCAAACTATTTGTTACTACCAAGAGACGAGTTTACCAAGCATGTGTTCTGTCAGTGCTACTGTATGGAGGGGAATGCTGGATCAGACATCACCTCAAGCAGATGAATACCTTCCACCATCATTTTATCTGCACTATGCCAAGCATCACCAACAGGCAAAATGGGATGCCTCAGCAAGCACCTGGGAGCAGTGGAGAGATGTGGAGACCATCACAGTGAAACTCATGAAATGACGCCGGGACACTTGAACTGAAGTAACACAATGAATTCACTCGCTTCAGTACATATCAACAACAGATTGGACAGAAAAGTTATTAAGAGACATTTTTGAAGAGAACATTTGTTCACATAGCATTCCTAACTCACAGGCTTTATTATAGCAGATATTCAGTCATTGAAGACGAAATGAGATTCATATGATAAGTAATACAAATTCATATATTCATATACTCATGATAGCAATAATCTATATCATTTTAACTCACAGCCTATAAAAGCAACATAGAGAGAGTATCATAAATATGAGTGAATTAAAATAAACTTATCGCTTCCACAAAAAAAAATAGTAATAACCAAATAAAGTATCAACAAAATCCATACAATAATCAATGCTAAGCCACATTAATCAAGATAGACAAGTAACACATTAACACAAAGGCAGTTAATAAACCATTAGAATTCATTTAAAGCAATACAATAGATCCTTTAAATAATTCACAATCTAAATAAGGTCAGAAAGTTGGATAATTATAATCAAGATGTACAAGTTCAGTTAATTGTATATCCTCTTAAGTCACATGCTACCTGGCATGCCTACTTATGGTATCAGTGAACCACAAGTACAATAGAAAATTTATTGGCATTCATGACTGGCAATGCTATTTTTGAGAATTTGAACTGTGTGAAAGATCAAGAGATGGATTTTTCATATATTTGCTAACTGTGTAGTAATTTCCTGTTGTGCCTTGATTAGATGTTTGTGGTTTATAATGTAGTTTTTGGTGGGATTGCTAACACATGCTAGTTGGTGTGCAAAAATAAAGACAATTAGGTATTTTTTGTTGGTGCTGCTGTTTTGTTAACTGTTTGAGTTAACCCTGAGTTATTCCTCACTTTATTGTTTGCTGATAATTGATTTTGAAAAGATTATTGGCTTATTATGGCTTGGTCTGTGAAAATTGGGTGGCAGCATCAGGGAATATCGTGATTAGTATATCAACAAGAGTGATTGGAGCTTTTTTTATAGTAGCTATATGTCAAACACAAGGTCTGGACGGCAATATAAGAGCGTGCACAAAGCAATCATGGGTGGGGAACATTGTTTCTTATGAAGGGATGGAGTGCTGTAGCGGAGATGGGTACCAGCCGGACGCATGGAAGAGATGGTGATGGAGCAGATAAATAGTACCGAAGGCCTGCCACATGTTTACTACAGCTAGCACACACAACCCCAACTGCAGGTCATCTGGGGAAGAAGAAGACAGGAAGCCATATTCTGAGACGTTTCTACAGGCCTACTCTCTTCTGGGATGTCGCAGATTTTTGCCACAGTTGTGGAGCTTGCCAGAAGTCAACTCAGCCAAGAGTACCCAGGGCACCCCTTATACCACTTCCAATATTGGACAAACCTTTCTCCTGGATCGCCATGGATATAGTGGGGCCACTCCCAAGGAGTCGATCAGGGAGTAGGCACGTTCTAATTGTGTGTGACTCCACCACGAGGTATCATGAGGCAATACCATTACAGACCATTGATGCAAACATATTGCTGAAAATCTGGTTTATCTTTTTGCCAGGGAGGGAATCCCCAAGGAAATCCTCACCAACCAGGGAAGCAATTTTTCATCACAGCTATTGACAGAGATTTAAAACTCTTTCATGTAAAGCCCTCAAGACTATACCCTACCACCCACAAAAGGACGTCCTTGTTGGGATGTTCAACAAAACAAAATGCTAAGGGAAATGTTGTGCAAGACAGCCAGAGAAGATGTAAGCATTGGGATAAGCTCTTACCCTATGTCTTGTTTACATACTACAGGAAGGTGCCACAGGAGTCCACTGGATTCTCACCATTTGAGTTGCTGTATGGAAGGGAGGTGCAAAGACCACTGAACATTGTTAAGGAGATGTGGAAGGCAAGTATACCTAGAGAGGAGAGTATTGCATCATATGTGATGCATATGAGAGAGTAGCTTAATGAGATGATGGCTCTGGTGCAGACCAATCTTTTTAAGGTCCAGAAGAAGAAAAAAGCCAGGTATGACTACAATGCACAACAGAGGATATTTGAAGCAGGGGATCAGGTGCTAGTGCTACTGAAGTCTACCTCAAGCTCTTGGTACAGTAGAAAGGCCCTTATCAGATTGCTCAAGCTATGGGAAGGTCAATTATCTGGTAGAAATGTTTGGTTGGAGGATTTTTCGAAGGCTGTATCATGTAAACATGCTCAAGAAGTGGCATGTACCAGAGAGCACTGGGTACCTCTTCATAATGTGTCCGAAGAAGAGTTTGAGGAAGTGTTGCCTGCATGGAAAGGAAGAGAGAGCAAGCCAAAGGTGAAAGAATGGCTCTTAAGTATGCAGAGACAACAACTAAGTGGGTTACTTGGGAGGTACAACAAGGTGTTGCAGAATTTGCCATGGTGTATGACATTGGCAACTAATTCAATTGAAACTGGCGAGGCTCAGCCAGTTCGTTTACCACCCTACCATCTTCCCTAGGCCTATCGAAAATGAGTACAGCAGGAGCTTAGGGAGATGAGGAAACATGGGATAATAGAGCTGCCTTTCTAAGAGTGACAGGGTCACTCCAATTGTGCTTGTTCAAAAAAGTAAAGAAAGACAAGTCCTTATATCTATGTGTGGACTAAAGGTAATTGAGTACAGCATTCAGGGTTGATGCCTATCCAATGACCTGGATAGATGAGCTAATGGATACACTGACCACAAGGACCACCATAAGATTTTTTTTACAACACATTTGGACTTTTTTAGATTAGGAGGATGCCTTTTGGTTTACAGGGTTCTCCAGTTTCTTTCAAAGCTTGATTGACAAATTACTGGATGGATTAGGGGAATTTGCAATTGTTTATTTGGATGATATCATTGTCTTCACAAGACTTAGGAGGAGCACTTAAACTATATCACAGGAGAAGGGGGAGAAAATGTGAAAGATAAGGAATTGGATTTTCATATATTTGTTAACTATGTAATAATATCCTGTCATGCCTCAATTAGATATTTGTGGTTATTATGTGGTTTTTGGTAGGGATGCTAGCATGTGCTAGTTGGTGTGCAAGAATTACAGGAAAGTTGGGGGGGTTTTGTTGGTGCTTTTTTTTTGTTAACTGGTTAAGTTGACTCCTTGTTGTTCCTCGCTTTATTGTTTGCTGACAATTGATTTTCAAAAGACTTTTGGTTGATTAAGGCTTTGTCTGTGACCAACTGCAAAATAGCTCATGCTTTTATTATACTATAGGAATAGAAACGTAATAAAGTTCACAGTGCGCTGATAGAAAATTCCAGAATATTCAGAGCTGTAGTTGTGGATAACAAGGAGTGTGAAGAAAGGCTAGTTATGACATAGCCAACGAGCATGACAACAATTTCTAATAACTCATTGGTTGGCTGAAGTAGCAGTGAGTGCCAGACATGATGTTGGCCAGTTCTTCCTAAAACACTCCTTAAGCAGCACCATATTTCCAAGAACTTCTAGACTACCACCGGTGCTGCCCAACTGATTTTAGAAGCATTTCTGCTATTTTTGGGCCAAGAATAACCCTGTCAACTGTCTGACACTCACCGCTACTCCCATCTGTCAATATGTTCTGAAAACCAGAAGCAACTTCGCTGGTGTTCACTTTCATGGTATATTTTCTCCACAACCATACCTCGAATATTCTGGAATTTGCTAATGGCACACAGGAAATTTTATAAAGTTTCTATCAAAATTGTAAGATGAAAGCTAAAGCTATTTGGAAGTTGCAGTTCACAAAAATAGCATTGCCAGTCATGAAAGCTAATACATCTTCTATAATGCTGGAGGTTCATTGATACCATACATAGGCGTGGTAGGTAGTTCCTGATGCTATCATACAAGTTCCCTATTACAGTGACAACTAACTGGCTACTTAGGAGACAGCTAGCAGATCATAAATATGCACACAAAGGTTCCAATATGTTGATACATTCGAGTCTTCCAATTTAAGTACAAAAATTAATCTAAAAAAATGGACAACTCACCATCTAGTCAAAACAAAATCATCATCACATTGGACAAGTGAGTGAAGATGCATATAAGATGAAGCAAATTAATCCAAGTTTTTCAAGCAATATCAAATGATCAGGCACTGTCACTAACTCACTGGCTTTGTCATAGCAGATATCCAATAATAGACAGGGATAAAATCCATGCGATATTCAATGCAATACAAATTCATATATTCATGTCTTACATGATAGCAATAATTGATATCATTATAACTCACATCCTATAAAAGCAAGATAGAGAGAGTATCAAGAATATTAATGAATTTAAAATTAATTTACAGCTTCCAAAAAAGAATAATAATCTAACAAACTGTCAACTAACCAGCTAAGTAGACATGTGGGAACACAGCCAAGACGTAATGTAACAGGGAAAAGATGAGTTTAATGAAAGATAATAATGTCATGTCTTCTTTCAAAGAAATGTATATCAGTACCACATAGAACTTACCTTAACAAAAATTGACATTTAAGAAAGAAATATTTTGAATATAAGAATACCAAAATAATATTCATTAAGTGATTGCTACACTTGAGTCCTATCAACAACTCACCACCTTTGATAATACACAGCCATCGTATTTGGTAAAATGGTATAATAAATAAACAAGAACGGTATTCAAATAAAAATGAAAAAATATTTTTTAGTAATGGTAAGAATACTCATACATTGTGAATAACATACATATTGCCTAATAGTTGCCACATCCAAAAGTTACAGTCAGAAACAGAAGAGGAATACGTAATGTAAACAAAACACCTCATACTTTTTTTTTCAAAGTATTTTCCTACATCATCACAAACAACTAACCTTCTATGATGATACAAATTGAATATGTTAGACACAGGAGAAAAAGGAATAAATTTTAAATGAAAATGATTAATTGAATGTTAATGTTGAGCCAATATGAATAACTCACCACCTATATCATAGAATATAACTAGTGAGAAAGATCAGATGCATATCAATACTATGTAACTCATGAATCTACAACTTATCTGAGAACACTCAATATCAATATATATATAACTCACATACTAAAAATGATCAGCAAATTGTACCGAAGATCAAAAATATATAAAAATTCATATGAATTAAGACTTGTCTTGTCAAAGTAATTTTCTATATAACATTGTAAATAACTAACTTTCTACATTGTCGCAGTTTGCAGATTAAAAGAGGCATCAGAATGTTATATGCGAGCACATGAATTCAAGTTTTGCAAGCAATGCAGAGAAAAGGTCTAGTAAATGGACTACTCACTATCTATGAGATGAAGCAATTCCAACATGTTTGACAAGTAATTCAAGACATTTATTCAAATGAAGTTGATCAATTTTTGTCCTTTAAGTGATTGCAAATGATCAAGAAGTGTTTAGTAACTCACCACCTTTTTTACAGCAGATATCCCATTATAGACAGAGACATAAAATGCATACAATAATCGATCTATAAAGTTCATGAACCCACATCTTCCTGAAAACATTATTAAATATCATTATTAGTAACTCACAGTCTAGAATAAAGAAGCAAGTTAAAGAGAGTGACAAGAATGTGGATTAAGATAAATTCATTGCTTTCAATCAATAATAATTATCTAGGAATCTGAATCGCTTACCCACTAGACAGGTATACATGTGTTACAATAATACATGTGCTCAATTCAAGTCAATAAAATATCTACATCTTTATACAGAATATTCAAAATCATCACCAAATACAACTTACCTTCAATGATGATAAAATATCATTTTGATAAGAAATAATATCAATGCAATTAAATTAATTCACATCCTCAAAGTGATAGCTACACCTAAGTATCCATAACTCACCTCCTATGGTGATACGAAGCCATTATGTTGGGGAGGAAAAGGTAACATGAACAAAATGCATACTCGACAAAAGTAGATCAGTATGTTTAAAACAAATAGGAACATTCATCTATCATAAATAACTTACCACCTTTAAGTTGGCACACATTTAGGAGTTAGTAGTCAGACATAAATATGATTTATGTTTGAAGCAAGATGATACACATTTATCCCTTTTTAAAGTATTTGTTTACACTACACCAAATAACTCACCATCTATATAGATGCAATACCATAGCATGTTAGCGATAAAATGTCACAAGCAGCATATATAAATGAAGATGATTAATTTATATGCATGTGGAAACATAAAATAACTCACATTCTAAGTCACATTAAATAAAGATAGACAGATGTTGCAAAGCAGAGTCAGATAAAGAACTAATATATCCATTCATAGCAATACCCTACATCCTTTAACTAACTCACAATCTAAATATGGACAGAAACTTGGATAAATCATAATCAAAATAAATTAATTCAGTTAAATTCATGTTCACTTTTTCAGTAAAATTACAACTAATTAGATTGGTACATCACCAGTACATTATAGATATGCACACAAAAGTTCAAATATGTTGATACATTCAAGTCTTCCAAATAACGTTTATACAAAATTACATACATGATTATAGACAATTCACAATCTATGGCAATGCTAAGTATAACAATCCAAGTTTATCATGTTATATACAATGATCAAGTGTTGTTACTAACTCACCTCCATTGTCATAGCAGACATCCAATAATAGACGGAGACAAGATTTATGCGATATTCAATGCAATAAAAATTCATATATTCATGTCTTCCATGATAGCAATAATCTATATCATTATAACTCACAATCTAAAAAAGCAACATAGAGAGAGTATCAAGAATATTAGTGAATTCAAATTAATTTACCACTTCCAAAAAATAATTATAATCTAACAAACTGTCAACTAACCGGCTAGGAGAGCATGTGGGAACACAGCCAAGATGCAACACAAAAATAGGGAAAAGTGTGTTTAATGAAAGACGAAAATGTCATGTCTTCTTTCAAAGAAACGTATATCAGCACCACATAGAACTTACCTTAGATGATAATAAAATTGACATTTATGCAAGAGATATTTTAATATAAAAATGCAAAATAGTATTCATTAAGTGAGTGCTACACTTGAGTCCTATCAACAACTCACCACCTTTGATAATACACAGCCATCGTATTTGGTAAAATGGTATAATTTATAAACAAGAATAGTAATCAAATAAAGCTGAAAAATTATTGTTGGGTAATGATAAAAATGTTCACAAATAGTGAATAACGAACATACTGCCTAATAGTTGCCACATACAAAAGTTAGAGTCAGAAACAAGAGAAATATTTCATGTCAACGTAACTCCTCATACACATTTTTCGAAGTATTTTCCTATATTATCACAAACTACTAACCTCCTATGATGATACAAATCAATGTTAGACACAGGAGGAAAAAAAAATTTAAATGAAGATGATTAATTACATATTAATGGCTGAGCCATTATGTATAACTCACCACCTACATCATAGAACATAGCCAGTCATACATGGGGATGGAGGAGGGAGGGGGAGGGGGGCAGAGACATTGAATGCAAATTAGCTCATGAATATATATTACCATCACTCACTCACCATCTATGAGGATGAATGCCAACATGTTTGAAAAGTGATAGGAGTGAAGCAGATAAATTTATAATTCAAAGTGATTTAAAAGATGGAGAATTGTTACAGAAGATAGCCCATTATAGATAGAGAGACATGTAATTCATAAAATAATCAATGCTATTAAGTTCATGAAGCCAAGTCTTTAATGATAGCATCAATAAATATTACAATTAGTAACTCACAAGCTATGAAAGCCAGGAAGTTAAAGAGAATATCATGAATATATATATGAATTGAGATAAATTCTCAGTTTTAAAGTAATAAGAATTATCTGAATGGCTTACTGGCTAGATGATATACAACCAAAAATGTTAGAATAATGCAGAATAGATGTGCTCAATTTAAGTCACTGTAGTCTCCTCAGCTCCCTACAGATACTCTAGATCACCACCTACTATAACTCACCTTCAAGGATAAAATAAGCCCATTTAGACAAGAGATATATTCAATGCAATTGTATTAATCCACATTTTCAAGTGATAGCTACACCTAAGCACAATAGTAACTCACCTCCTTTGGGATATAAAGCAATCATGTTAGAGAGAAAGGGAGAAACGATAAGAATAAGGGTGCATACTCAACAAAACAGATGTGTGTTTTAAATTTTTATTAAAATATTTATCTGTCATGAATAACTTACCGCCTTGAGGTTTGTACACATCCAGGACATCATAGTCAGATATGGATAAAATTTATATTTAGAGCAAGATGATAAACATTTATTATTTTATAAAGTATTTTCCTTCATTGCCACCAAAATAACTCACCTTCTATAATAATAAAATACCAGCATGTTAGAGGGGGGAAATGACATAAGGGATGTAAATAAATGAAGTAGATCAATTAATTTATCTACACATACAAGTATATAAATTAACTCACATGCTAAGTCACACTGAATAAAGATAGACTAGAGATATGATGCCAAGTCAGTTAATGAACTAATATATCCATTCACAGCAATACTATACATCATTTAAATAATTCACTATCTAAATAAGATCAAATAGTTGGATAAATTATAATCAAAATATATTCAGTTAAATTTATATCCACTTTAGTAGTAAAAAATACAGCAACAACTAACCGGCTAGGTCGGTATGTCGCCAGTTGATTAATGATATGTATACAAAGGTTCCAATATATTGGTACATTTAAGTCTTCCAAGTAAAGTTCAAAAAAGAATAAATCTAAGATTAGACAACTCACCTCCTATGGTGACAAAAGCCATCATGTTTGGAAAGTTAATCATTTCAAGTTTTTCAAGTGATATTAAATAATCAAGTGTTGTTACTAACTCACCGGCTTTGTTATAGCAGATATTCGATAATAGAAGAGTGACAAGATTGATATGATATTCGATGCAATACAAATTCATATATTCATTTCCTCCATAATAGCAGTAATCAATATCATTTAACTCACAACCTATAAAAGCAAGATAGAGAGAGTATCAGTAATATTAGTGAATTTTGATAAACTCATAGCTTTAAATAGTAATAATAGTCTAAAATGGTGTCAACTAACCATCTACATGGGTATGGTGGAACACAGCCAAGACGTAACATAAACAAAGAAAAAGGTGAGTTTAATGAGTCAACCAAAAAAAACACATCACAGTCACTTATAACTCACCTTGGATGACAGTAAAATTGACATCAACAAAAAGAGAAGGCATATTTAATGTAAGAATACTAGTATATAAATTAAGTGATCGCTACACAGATATATTAACAACTCACCACCTTTGACAATGTGAAGCATAATATTTGAGAAAATGGTATATATACACATATATATAGTAAACATGAATGATACCAATTAATGCTTTAGTAATTATAGGAATGTTGTTTATTATGAATAACTTACTGCCTAGTAATTGGCACACATTCAAAATTAATATTTGGGCAACCAAAAAAAAAAGAATTTTTCACGTAAGCTTAACAATTTAAGTCTTCTCAAAGTTTTTTTCCCCATGTTTTCTATGATAATTCACCGCCTATGATAATACAAATTAAGTATGTGAATGATACCCACTAATGTTTTAGTAATAATAGGAATGTTGTGTATTTTGAATTGTTTAATTGCTAAAGTTGGCACACATTCAGAAATTATATTCAGACCACAAAAAGAATTTTTTTAGTTAAGCTGACCAGCTTAAAGTTTTCACAAAGTATTTCCCATGTCTTCTATAATAACTCACCACCTATACAGTTAGTATATTTCAAAAAAAGAGAGAAATAATGAGGAAATGTTTAAACAAAGGAAACTTACTCTCAGTGTTACATTTTACCTCCCAACAAATACTTGTACAGATATTATACAGAAAAATTAATAACTTACATACTGTAACAATATGTATCAAAGGTTGTACCGAGCAAAAGTACATTAGAGATAGAAATTATTATGCATTGCAATACTTGAATCAATTTATTACCCATGTGTAAAAAGAAATATTCTAGAATTATGAACAACTCACAGGCTATATTCGAATAATATGTAGCAAGAGAGAAATAATTCAAACATAATTTGAAATATTTTTCAAAATTTCCAATTAATCACAATGCCCAGCATTGTAAAGAACCCACGTTCTATAATAACATAAGATGAGATCTTTAACAGGTATGAAAGATTTAAATGATTAGGTTGGTTAATTTATGCCTTGCACTTGATAGCAATATCATTAAACTAACCATCTGTGACATGAACCAAATAAATTACAAGAAGAATAATATATATATATATATATATATATATATGTTCATATTTGGATCACTTATGCTCTTCATAGGTATAGAGTGTAATCCTCCACACTCACAGCCTATGATATATTGATATATAGATATCAGATTAATGCTAGCATAATTACACACATTAATTAATGGATTAAACCTACCTTCTACAATATATTGTATGAGCAGGTTTAACAAGGAGATAATGAATAAATAAGGGTCATGATCAAATGCATATTGGCTCACCATCTATGATATGAAGTCAGCAAATTATACAGAATAAGATGAGGAACATATTCGAGTGTAAGTTTCTTATTTTTTAATTTAAATAAGACAAACATCATGGTATCTATTTTAGTTAACTCACCATTTTTATGAGCTTAACAGAACAACATGGCATGATTAAATGTTAGTTTGTCATCGTACCTTACCATATTTTAACATTTACAAAAACTTACTTTCTATCATAGGATGAAATCAGCAAATTGATGCAATAACGACAGGAGACATGTACAATATAACATACGTGAAACCTGGTATGTAACTTTAAATAAATAAATAAATATATATATATATATATATATAATGATAAATTTGAGTGAAAACTAACTTACATTTATAGTAACAATATTGTCAGATTTGTAAAAAAAAAAAAAGATGAGGTATTCAATCATTTTCCTTAAAATGGTCATAGTTAAGTACCAAAAGATAATTACCCACCTCCTATGGTGATTTAAATTCAGGGGAAAAGCGATAAAAACAAAGACAGAGAGATGGATGGATAGGCAAAGAGACAGAGAGATATAGAGATGGAAGGATGGACGGACAGATGGATGGATGGACAGACAGACATGGGCAGATGGACGGACAGACAGACGGACGGACGGACGGACAGGCAGACAGATGGACAGAAGTAAAGAAGGAAAGAAAGGAGGGAGGGAGGGAGGGAGGGAGGGAGGAAGGAAGGGAGGGAGGGAGGGAGGGAGGGAGGGAGGGAGGAAGGAAGGAAGGAAGGAAGGAAGGAAGGAAGGAAGGAAGGAAGGAAGGAAGGAAGGAAGGAAGGAAGGAAGGAAGGAAGGAAGGAAGGAAGGAAGGAAGGAAGGAAGGAAGGAAGGAAGGAAGGAAGGAAGGAAGGAAGGAAGGAAGGAAGGAAGAGAAGAGAGAGAAAAAAAAAGAAAAAGGGTATTCAAATGTACCTAAAAAATATGTCCTATAAAGGGAAATATAAGTTTCAAATGTTCAAAACTTGCCTTGAATTTGAAAGAGTAAGAGTTTGGAAATAGTGGAACAAAATAGTTCATATTGACAAATTAATGTCTTTCTTGAAAATAATTGTCAATATCAATATTTGGAAGAAACTCACCAACTTGTGTCATTATTAGAAGAAGAAAATTTTGTACATATTATTAAAACATGACATGCTTGAAGTCAAGTATCAATAACCTACCTCCTAGGATCACATAAATAAATCACATTGGCAGAATATAGTAAGAAAATATAAATTTATGCAATATTCTATATTTCCATTATAACTCACTTCCTACATTGATAGAAAACCATGTACATATGTGGCAAGATCAGATAAGTTGATAAAATTATTTTAAAGTGATACATAGAAATATGGAATAGAAAATGCAATAACTCACATTCTTTTACAAGTAAGAAGTTAGGACAAAAGATTAGAAACAAACGCTCAAGTTTAATTCAGTTGATCAATATATGGCATTCAATGTAATTGAATTGATCTATCTCTGTATCTTATCATCACATAAATAAAAGCAACTTCAATCACAATAAAGAACTCACCGTCTATGTTGGTATATAATTAGCAGGATTTAAACATTAGAATTACATAAACGTTCAATGAAGATTGATAATTTTATGTATTTGTCGTGGTGACACTATATTGCAGCATTTAACTCACCAACTATGATTTATAAAGTTAAAATCAAAAGATTGGATACATAAAGACGAGAGAAATTATAAAAAAATTTTAAATATCATGATATAATAACAATTTTTTGTAGTTTATTGTCTTTACTCACCTCCTGTTGGCATAAGATAGAATTAAATATAAATTGATGAATTCACATTTTACTTCATATAATCAGTATATAACTTACCCACTATGAAGACATAAAGTTAGCATAATGTGAAAAGAAAGAGGAAAGGGACAAGTGGAATGTTGACCCATTCATCTCTCTCATGAAAACTAAATAATTAAATATTCTTTTTCTTATTTACCATCTAAGAGGAAAGGGACAAGTGGAATGTTGACCCATTCATCTCTCTCATGAAAACTAAATAATTAAATATTCTTTTTCTTATTTACCATCTAAGGAGATACACAATTATTGAGACCAGAGAGAAGAGAAGAGTTAAGGGAAAGTTATCCATTCATGCTCATAGATATTAGCAAAATTTAACTTCCAAATAACTCATGTCCTGTGAAAATATTTATCCAATCAGTTGTACAAATTGAGATAAGATTGAAAAGATGAGATAAAATACAAATTGATATGACACACAAATCAGGGTTATTAAAGAACTCTCTAGTTAAAATAAACTCACCAGCTAGAATAAGTCAGCAATTTAGACAGAAAGAAAATAAAGTAATCACATACTTCCAACAACTGATCAATTCAAACATTTTGAGCAATAAAAATATTATTTTTCAAAATAACTCACTCTCTATGTAAATTTTGCAGAGTATAGTCGACCAAGTGAGACATGAGATATAATTAATTGATCTATTAATGTCTTCCATAGGTTAGCACAAATTTCTGATATATACTGTAGGTGACTCACTTTCTGCAAGATATAAAGTGAAATTTCTATTTTTACATGTACAGGCACAACTCAAGCTCAAATTAAACATATAATTATGTATATTGGATTCAATAAAAATATATTTATAGTTTGAAATTTACTCACTTTCTATTATAATATGAATCACGCATGTTGGACAAAATAAGTTAAATGACATACCTAATTTATAGTACTCATTATATTCCTTCAGAATAACTAACCATCTATATTAAAATAAAGGCAGTAAGTGGAGGGGGTGGGTTACATAAAGAGAAAAATAATGTTTGAACATTAATTATTCAATATATTCCTAAAGTGATACTATCCTAGCAATATTATAGTACACACCTTCTATGATGGTGCATTTCACACAGGATGAGAGAGAATCATGATAATGCCAAATTATAAATTGAAAATTCTCACTTCCTGTTGATTTTAGTCAAGAGCAATAAAAAAACACTTTTCTTCCTTCTCCAACCACATTTGCATGCTGACACTTTGTTATGAAGTGTTGTCAAAAATTATAATATTTTAATATCTCCTCCATAGTTAACAACTATATTACAAGAGTATTAGAGAAATAAGTTTAGTGAAAGGGATTAGGGAATAGGATTTTTAAATTAAATTAAAATAATATTATTTAATTTCTGAAATAGATGCACACAAAAGAATGACCTTTTTTTTCTTGTTCTTTTTAATTTGTGACAATATAATTACTGATTTTATATTCAAGTAATAAATTAACATCAACTGATAAGACATTTCTTAATTTCTTGTGGGTGTCGTCATTACAATATCATATATCACAAAATGATCAATATATATATATATATATGTATATATGTATATATATATGTATATATATATATGTATATATATATTGTTAACCATTTAATAATTTGCTTTACAGCCAAATAAACCAGCATTTATTACTTGTGTATTTCCTGACAACAATCTTGTGCAATGATTTTAGCATGGTATACACATAGCTAATATCTTTATATACTAATATATGAGTGTGTAGGCATTTATTCTTTGTTGTTGTTTTTTACCTAAGACAAACCAAACAGTGTGTTCATGATGACTGAGCCATGGTGAAACAGGGGTAATTAAAGCAAGGGGTGTCTTCCAGATCCATGAAATATGAGTGGTATTTCACTGTTGCAGATGTGTATAGTCCCTTGCTAGGAGCCAATTTCCTACAGGCAATTCTCTCCTGGTGGACCTCAAAGGTAAGTGCCTAGTAAGTGTAGAGACCTACCTCTCTAACCCTTTATATCAAGTTCCAGTTTCTAACCTTTACCTTGTTGCTATTTCTACCTCCAATGATCAGTACAGCATACTGCTCACAGATTTTCAAGATATCATGGTACCTATATTCAACCAACCAACCACAAAGGATAGGGTGGAGCATTTCATTACAACTAGAGGTCCACCAGTACATGCACATACCCGTTGTCTGCCTCCTGACAGCTCACATTGGCTAAGAAAGAATTTGCTTATACGAAATCCATGGGTATCATCCAGTGCTCTCACAGCCGATGGGCATATCCAATGCACATGAATCCCAAAGCATCTGGCAGATGGTATCATTGTGGAAATTTACCACCAACACTTGATCCGTCCAAAATATGGACAACCACATTGCAGATGCACTAACCAGAGCCACCTTTGCTGCTGTACAAGAGAGTTTGGATTATAATGCCATGGCTGTTTGCCATAAGAATGAGCCAGAGATTAGAGCGTACTTCACAGCCATCTCAAGGCTCCAGCTTGAAGTCATTTCATTTGGGGCCTAGGGTGCTTCATTTCTCTGTAATTTTTCAACTGTCCACCCCAGACCTATTGTTCCTGCTTGGTGGAGACATAACAATCACATCCATAGCCTCTCCCATCCCTCTATGGTACCATAAGAAAACTTATGACAATAAAGTTCATCTCACATGGTTTGCACAGGGAGGTGGGCATCTGAGTTGATGCCTGCATCCTTTGCCAAACTTCCAAGGTCCAGCTGCACATCAAAGCACCATTTGAGACTTTCCGTGTCCCTCAGCATCGTTTTGACATCATAATGATTTGGTAGGGCCTCTCCTATCATCTGCTGGTTATACCCATCTCCTTACCATAGTTAACTGTTTCTTCCACTATTGCTCCATTATTTGAATAGTTGGTGTAGTTGCTTACTGTTACCCAAGTCCGGGGTAGTTTTAGTCCTCGATCTCTGGTTTGTCTGGGAGGCCCGTCTTAATTAAAGTGACAAGACCACTGAGAACAGAGGCAGGTTTGTGACATTTGGTGGCAGTGGTGAGATTTACTATAAGCTGGTGTGCAATAGAAATCCAGGAGTGAAGTGAATGACAACTAGTATGATGTGGCTCGCAAGGGTACAGTGGGGAAAGCTGAGGATCTGATGGTTCAGGATGGGCAACCAGTGGAAAAAATGCAGGTAACAATATCACCAAGAAAGGTTTTAAGTGTGGAGAAGTCTGGCACATAAGGAACAGGTGGACAAGGGTGCAGTATAAGGTTTATCCAGTGGCACTAATAGAGTTGGAGGTCTCACAAAAGAAGCTCAGAGTACAACCTGAAGTGTCAGATCATTCACCACTTGCAGTTCTGTTGGGAACTGATGTCCCAGAGTTAACAAAGCTGCTGGATATGATGAAACTAGTGGAAGAGGGTATCTCGTCAAGACTAGAGCACAAAGTCGATAGAGTAGGCAGAATGCTGAAACATGTAATGAGACTAATAGTGTGGAAGAGAAGGTGGAGAGTTTGAGTGGATCCAGTGCAGAGGACAAAACCAAGACCAACATGATGGAGCAGCCTCTGATATTGGAAGGAGAAACTCATGATGAAATGGTAGACATGTGGAAGTTGGATGAGAACTTTTCCGAGGAGATGTTTGATGGGGACAGAGAGCAAACCAAGCTTATCAGATCTCAGAAAGTGCATGGGCCGGTGAATAGAGCTGAACTGAAACAGAGTTGGAACTGTCTGCAATGGAGCTAGGGGATATGAGGAAGGGTGTCAATAATCTGTAAGTAGCAAAGGAGGGATAATATTTTTTGAATGATTGATTGTTATACGTGAAGGGTGGAGTAGTTATGGAGGAGGGAGAAGCAATGGGGCAATTATTATTAAGCTAAGTCACATAGATGTTAAAAGGGGAGCTCATACTATACCATCGGTTGGGCATTTGAGAATTAGGAAGAGGTTTTCTTGGCCTAATGTTACTAAAGACATGGCAGAGTGCTGTCAATCCTATGCACAATGTCAGAAAACTAATACCAGGAAGGTTTGCCCAGTACCACTAATCACCTTACTGGTTATTGATGTTCCATTTGGGAGAATGGAAATGGATATTGTGGGACCTCTACCCTGGAGTTGGGCTGGGTACAGCTTTATATTGGTTATCTGTGATTACACCACCTGATACCCTAAGGCTATCCCATTGAGATCAATTGAAGCAAGGCACGTGGTGAAAGCTCTAGTGGGTTTCTTCTCAAGGGTAGGGATACCTAGGGGAGTGTTAAAAAACCAAGGTACCAACTTTATGAGTCGGTTGATGAGTGAAGTGTACAGAATGTTAGGGTTGAAGAGTATCTAAATAAGACCTTACCATCCACAGAGTGGTAGATTGGTAGAACACTTCAAGCAAACCCTCAAGGCAATGCCGAGGCGGACTACAAAAGAAGGAAAGGATAGGATAGACTATTACCACACGTCTTATTTGCCTATTGGGAAGTACCATAGGCAAATGCTGGGTTCTCACTCTTTGAACTCATGTACAGCAGACAAATGAGGGGCCCACTGAATGTCATCCGTGAAACATGTTAGGTGAAAGAATGAGTGGGGAGAATGATATAACCTGTGTTCACTATGAGGGAGAGGTTGGAGGCCATGGTAGGTCTGGTGGGAGAGAACATGAAGAAAGCAAATGAAAATTAAACGAAGTGATAAGATTGGCATGCAAGGGAATGGAAGTTTGAGATCAGTAGCAAAGTTTTGGTATTTCTACCGACATCAATGAGCAAGTTGAAAGCTCAGTGACACGGACCGTATAGTGTGGTTTCACGAAAAGAGGAGAGTGAATTATGAGGTTGATAAGGGGGAAGGAAGTATCTTAAGATATACCATATTAACATGCTTCAGCTATGGGTGGAGCCAATGGCATATAACCTATCAGTTGAGGAAGAAGAAGAGGCTTAAACAGAAATCCCAACTTGAGAGAGAGATGAGAAAGATGAGAATCCATGTCTGGAAAAGGAGTTAGGTGTGAAGCAGACGAAGGAAGTAAGGGAGGTGCTGAGATAACATATGGGAGTCATGAGTGGGATACCAGGAAAAAGCCCATTTGTTTTGCACCTTCCCGGGTGCATCAACATTATAGGGTGTGGATAAGGAAGGAGCTAGGTAAGATGTCAAAAGATGGTGTTATTATGGAGTCTAACAGTAGTTGGGGAGCACCAATTGTCCTGGTCAGGAAGAAGGACGAAACGACCAGGTTATGTGTGGACTACCAAAGGTTGAACTCTCTGACTGCACTAAATGCTTATCCCAAGCCATGCATTGAAGAGCTCATAAATAAGTTGGGTGGAACCATTTACCTAACAACCCTGGACTTAGCATGGGGATACTGGCTAGCACCCATGGCAAAGAATGCAAACAAGAAGATGACCTTCATCACACCTCACAGTCTATTTAGGTTTGAGGTCATGCCGTTTGGGTAAAATGAAGCCCCAGCCACATTCCAACATCTTATGGACAGAGTTATCAAGGGGATGGAGGAGTATGTTGCAGTGTACCTGGATGATGCAGTGGTGTTTAGAGTTATTAGATGTCTTCCCTCCTCCACCATGAATACACTTTTGTGCCCTCTGCAGTTCTAAGTAGAATCAAGAAAATAATCTGCTTAGTCTAGTTTGTTTTTGTAGCAACAATCCATGACATTATGTAATAGCTACCAAAAAAGCTGTGATTTTCATTTACTTTGAAAAAATTTATTTATTTTTTTTTTTAAACCTTGCTACGTATATAGCTATATATTTAAAAAAGAAAAAGAAAAAGAAGTTTGATTCAAACATTTCATTGTGGACTAATTAAAGTGATTGTTTGTATTACTATAATATTTCATTTTGCAATTACAGGAGACCACATCAGAGTGGATCATGTTATATATCAACACCACATGTTAATGATTAAAGTGGTTGGTAAGAACAAAGTTTTGGTCATACACTACACTGCTCCTGAGGCAGGAAAAGCAAGCATAAATCTTCTTGCTGGCAATTCCATCGTTGTGGAAGAGGAGTGCAACCTGTGTGATGGTGACTTTGAGTTAGTATCCTATCAAGAGGATGTGTGTTTATATTCAACAAGTAAAGCAATACAACGTGCCTGATTTAGGGTTGGAGAACAGAAATATAGCATTTTTTCCATAATAACTGTGAATCATTTGTTAATTGGGCTCTAACAAATGAAGACCAAACAGACCAGGGAACACTTGCAGCTGCTGCTGCTGGAACAGCTGTGGGTGTGGGAGTAGTGGCTGCAGCGATATATGGAGCATATAAAATGTTTGACAGTGGAAGTGGAGAGAAGGATGACCATCCCAAGAGACAATTGGATGACCATACTTACTGAAGGAGAGACTCCTGAGAATGAACATTGAATTATGTGAACCACTTAATTTGTTCCTTTTATGGTTCCATTATATGATGTTGGTCAGACCCTTAATCTGGTGGCCTTTCATTAATGTTCACAATATGCTGTCTATGATATGGTGCCCGAGCTCAGAGTGGAGAAAATATGGAGAGTAGCGATAATGACGGACTACTAGTATATTCTCACTGTTCAATATTGCCCTACTGCACATTAATTGCTTCTATAGTTCAGAAGAAACAGACTGTTGTAAATCAAAATTATTCTTGCATTAAGATTAAACCACTATTTGATTCGAAAGACTATCTTTCCATTGTTTGTGACTGCAGGGGTATTCATAGTTTGGTTGGTGTGAGAGATTTCCTGGTTAGTTACTGTTATTGTTGAATGTGTATGGGTGAGTTGGGAGGGGGGGGGGGGAGAAGAATTGGATCATTGAATTTAATGATAACAAGAGCCCTGTGCACACTACAAACTGGTTTGTACCTCTTTCAAGCAACACCCAGTTCCAAATGTTTTCTTTTTTCGAACTAGCACAGTGCTGAACCTGCTCCACATCACCTGCCTGGGCTGAATAATTGTTCTCCCCCCCCCCCCCCCCGCCCAATGACAGCCAAAGAGGAGGGAAAGAGCTGTTGTAGCAAAATTATAGCAAACATCAACAATAAAGCCACAGGAATGTTAAATATATCTGAGCCGCTTGAAGCCTACCCTTCTGGAGGTTTCAGGTGAAACCTGTTGGGGTGAAACTGGGTATACTGTGGATGAGTGGAACCTGTTCCAGACACGGGTGAAACTGGTTTCATTGTGTGGTGTGGTGTGGACAGGGCTTAAGAGTTCATCATGTGCTTACTATTATTTTAGTAGGTCAGCTGCTTGAGTCATGTATTGAGGGCATACATTATAGATGATTTTATGTGTATAATTGAAGCAAAAAAAAAGTTTTGTGTGCAACAAATTTCATTGAATTGTCAATTATGAATACATTACAAAAGATTTTATGTGTGGGTACCCATTCAAGATTACACTAGTACAAGAAATTAAAATGAGCAACAGCAAAACTTCTGTATGCCACAAATTTTTATTAAACTCTGGCTGCAGGTGGTAAAATTTGAAGCACCTGAAATGACGATGAGTACAGTTGTGCTAATGGTGGATTGACGAGGATCATATGATAATCATATGGTCTTCCAAAGTTGACTATTTTCTGATTCTTGGTTAATCTGTAAAGGATTAGTTCTCCATGGAGTAGCAACAGAAATAATGAGTGTAAGTGAAAGCTTCAGAAATTATTGTTTCACATAGACAAGAATCTCCTCATCTTCAAGGGCCATTGTGGCCACAGCCAAGCACTTGATAATTGTTTCGACTGAACAACTTTGTGATGTTTAAATTCCAATTCTCTTTGGAAAGAAGAAAAGAACACCTAGCTTATTAAATTAAGCAGTACAATTATCATGTAAATATAATAAAATTATGTCACACACACATGCCTCCCCCCCCCCATCTTCATAATTCATATTGTTTAATTTGTCTCTGTTTTTTACAAGGAGAAAGGAAAGGATAAAGAAGGAAAGAGAGGAGAGTATAGTTCAAATCAACACTGGACTCTCAGTTGCAAACACCAGACCACAATCTATTATATAAACACAAGAAGAAACTATAAAGGTCAGGACCATTTGAACTTGTTCATCCACAATCACCACCACAAGATGTTGGCCTGTTCTATTTCATTGCAAGCAAGTTAACATGGAGTTTACATGGAATAAGTAATGTCCATTCCAAGTCACCACTAGCATTGCATCTCACGTACATGCACACCTACTATTGCCAATGATAAAATCAGCCAACATTTCAAAGAAACTGGCCTAGTTTTGTATTAGTATATAAACTGTCCTGTTTGCAACACATTTATTATACTGTATGGTAGTCTATATAACTCAATCAATATTGATCATGTTGACTCTCTTGGAGATATGGCAGAGTGATTGTTGGAAATGTGAAATTGAGAGAGAGAGCCCAAAACTCACAAACCTCTGGTTCAGACAGTACCATGAGGAGTAGTCACATGCCAGTCACACTTGCATGCTGAAGTAGTGCTGAGAAACACTTGAATTACTGTGCTCCCATGATACTGGTTGACGTTCAGTCATGGTGACAACAGCAGTAAAGAACAGTTGCAGTGAAATGGTCATCATTAGTCCTAATGTCTGTGTGTTACTTCAACCTTCCCACAGCCCAGCCCCCTTCAACAAATTTTTTTTGTTTTGTTTATGTAAACACAGACTTATATCAGCAGCTTAAAGTCACCATGGGGCATGGAGGGGGGGGGGGGGGGGGGGGGGGGGGACAGGTGTAGCAACTTTGGTAAGGGTAAATTATGCTGACAGCAAATGAGCATTCAATCTGGTTAGAGAATAAAAAATATTTTCATGTATCTCTTTCCAAAGAAACTCTGCTCTAATAGCATGTCATTCTAATGGAACACATCAATGTTGTAAAGAGACCAAGTTTCCGTCTAAAGCTAGATTACACACATTTCAAATAAATCAAGCAAATAGTTAAGTATTGAAATCATAGTATATAGAATAACACACTTCAGTTCAGTGAACTTGATCAAACCAATAATGTTAGCTAATGTTGGTTGAAGTGGTTAAGGTTGAAGTGGCCAAGGTTGAAGTGGCTAAATTGAAGTGGCCAAGATTGAAGTGGCCAAGGTTGAAGTGGCCAAGGTTGAAGTGGCCAAGGTTGAAGTGGTTAAGGTTGTAGTGGCCAAGGTTGAAGTGGCCAAGGTTGAAGTGGCCAAAGTTGAAGTGGCCAAGGTTGAAGTGACCAAGGTTGAAGTGGCTAAGGTTGAAGTAGTTGATGTATTCCTAACAATGACAATATAGATTAGGGCAAAGGCACACACGCACACACAGATACACACACACAGCTTAGTGATTAATTAAAATGTAATGAGTTCTGTTACATCTTGTTATGATTGTGTGGCAGAGCAATGGAAGGAACCTAGACTGCCTGCCTGCCCTACCTCAGGAGAGTTGTTCCAGAGCAGCATTTGAAAGAGATGGTTTGCTACACTATGTCACATTAACAGTTGTCAGAAAGATCAACTGAAGAGATGAGTTGTTGCTGAACAAGGACCTAAAGGTAAACAACCTTACCCTGCACTTACAATGCTACACACACATACCACCTACTAACTACCCACCTAATAAGGACCTACTATAGAGAAATGGAGATCAGATGAGGTGGGAAATAACACTGCACATAACATCACAAACTGTAGAAGCTCCCAGAAGACAACTGCAATGAGCAGAGCAGTTGGCCGGCTGACACAACCATCTTGTGTAGACTCTCTGGACACAACAATGGCAGTGAGTCTACTCTATCAATCTCAACACCCTTTACAGTTTAACCATATTTATTGCTGACATATCTCGGCATGATCAGGAGGCAGTCCAGGATGCTACGAAAGAAGGCTACACAGCCCATGCTCAGGAGGAGAATTACTCCAGAACAATATTTGAGAGATAAACTTTGTTGCACTTAGTTATATCAACAGTTGTCAGAATAGATCAGTTCATCAGATCTGGAGTGATAGTGAGGGTGAATAAGTCAGTCTGTGTTAAGCAAGGGTCAGCAGTTGTTGCCGGTGGCGGATCCAAGGGGGGGGGGGTGCACAGGGGGCACATGCCCCCCTCCTTTTTTCCCAAAAAGTTTTAAAAAACTAGCCAATCTCAGAAAGCACAAAATTAGGCAAAATTTTTACAACTGCAAAAAAAGTTTTGTCACCATTTCCAACCAGACAAAGCTGACTTCACTAGAGTGTGTGGATCCACAAGAGGGAAAATACCAGAGGGCATTCAACAGAAAGATTAAAGATCATCGAAGGGGGAAATGGGTTGCTGGCATGCCCTAAATAAATAAACTACATAGCTATTATTCCTTGAGGTGTTCTGACACTCCAGGGTGAGATAGAACCACACACACACTGAGTTGACCAGGAGGTCATGCAAGGGATGGTGCAGGGAATACACATCAGGAGAGAGAAATCCAACAGTCTACATCTCAAGTAGAGAAAGACTGCATATTCCAGTGGGATGACCTGTGACTGCAGAGAGATGTGCATGGTATGGTACTATCCTATAAAATCAGGGGGAGGGGGGGGGGGGGAAAGATCTGCCCTTGAACAAATGATGCTTTTGCAGTTAGAAAAGCTCTGCTGGTTGATGTGTGAGATGACATGTAGCGATGAAGTATTACTGAACTGCACGCAGTCAGTTAATGATATTTGTGTACAGGAATTATCATGTGCATTCACTTCCAGTAACTCTGTTTCTAGCTATCCAATCAGATCCCACTATGGTTCAGTATTACTCCCTCCAGGAAGTTCCAGCAAACAATCACGCAGAGTACTATTGAAAAGAGGTGTCCAATTTCTATTGTTGACCCATGCACAACACGAGAATAGAACCAAGTTCTAATTTTATACAATGCACAATACGTGTTAGTGTGTCTATGCGGTGGTGCGTGCACTGTGAACCAGGCTTTGGGCCAGGTCAGAAAACCTGTCCTTCAGTGATGGGAGTATGCATGAACCTTCTTCTCCTTCCCATTGTCAAGAGAGCTGGATGAAATCAGTAAATCTGATTTGTGAATGTTGCCATGGGATTGTTTGGCTTCCTGGCCGGTTCTTCAACCACAATGTGAGAGTAGATGTGTCTTGTCCTGCTTACCTACTGGCATGGGCTTCTCTTTGTCTGACTGTGCCCTTTCTTCTTGCTGTGCTAACCAGAATGTTTACGTTCACCTGTATATCTGGTTTCTATTGTCACTTTCATCTCATTCTTGACCTTAGCAACTATAATTGGTGATTTGATTATGTTTATTGTGCTCACAGTTGATCAGGGAAATTAAATCAAGGTTTTCATGTAACCTAATTCACCCCCAATTCTCCTGAACTGTCACCACTAACTCACCTGTAGTGAATACTTCAAAAGAAAGGTGGAAGATAAAAAAATATATATTTAGGTTTCCTTTCCCAAGATCAGATCAACTCCATCATGTGCACTAACTTGTTCATTGACATGCAGAGGGTATATCTTCTTTGCCTTTAGTCAGGGCAGCTTCCAAAGGAGGGGGGCACTTAATTCCATTGCTTGTTTGTGTGTTGACATGATATCGTGCAGAAACACGACCATCACATAATCTGATGAAACAAACCTTTCTTGGTGGACTTTATGTGATGTGAATATTGGCATATGCAGAACATAGAAACTGTGTTGTGCATTCAACAGAAATAAATGCATTTTATAGGATACAGTTCATCAATGGACAGATGTTTAGTAATGCCATAATGTCTTTACATTATGTTTCAACATATCTCCAAGGTGAGTGCACTTCACTGCACATGATCCCCCACCCCACCCCCTCCTCCTTGCCTTGCCACACCTTCAAATCTTAAATATAGTACACTAGTGTTTCCTTTTGTCTTTGCAAAGGATTCTTTGATTTTTAAACCAAGTGACGAATGACAAGTTGTTAGTGCAAGTAGCAAACATCAGGTGATTGTGTGGACAATTCTGCCACTTCCTTGGAGCATATACATCCTCAGTCAAGAATTGTTGGAAGTCCACTGAATCCTCACTCTCTAATTACATAGTTGTACTTGGGGATATATTTTAAAAGCTTTGTACATCGACCACACCAGCGAGTGCATGCCTCAGTTGAAGCCGTAGTCACTTCTTTCTTTAAAGGATTCAAGGACCACAGTTTTAATAGAAGATGTCAATGCCTCAAATAGCTTTCACTTATTTCACGATAAAATTTTGATGGAAGTCATTTAAAATCCAATAAGCTCGAACATATTCATGATTTTATTATTATATTTATTAGGAAAGAAACCTGCCAAACTGGCGGAACTCACAACACTTGTAATTTCTTGCAGCCTGTCGTGTCTCATGCGGTCAGCTTTTGGCCACCACAATATGGTGTTCATTGTTTATCCCAAGTTAAAAGATAATGAGCTCTGATAAGTATTGTTTTGGAGTACATTTTGTTTATGTTTAGGGGGGGTGGGAGAGATTCTTGTGTCATTCTCCCCCTCCCTCCCTCCCTAAAATTTTGAGATTTTTATTATTACTTTTGATTTATTAAAAAATGTCAAAACTGGAGTTACCATTTGATCAATAACTGATTACTTGTTTTCCTCTTTGTAAGCACTTCAGTGGATATCATGTCTAGCTTCACTGTGCTTCTCCATCCAAGTTTCTGCATCTTTATCTCTATCTTTTCCATAGTGAACAAACTTGTTTCTTTTTTTGGTGTGCTCATTCTCATTCTGGCTAATTTTGCATTCATTTCCAAAAAAAAGCTACAACCCCCATTACCATAATACAAGCTAGCTGACTGCAGTAGTATGCATTTCATCACTGCACATGTGTTCACCTTCCTACACTTATAAAGATGGCATGCACTAAGACATGTGCAGAGTTTAAAAAATGTACCTTCCGACATAATGTAATGGTGATGACTAACTACCTGTGGAGTGAAATTCACGTTCCATGAGGAAGGATGCAGATTCCCCTCCCACACTCCCCTCCCCCCCCCCCCCTTCACTGAGGCACATCAGCCACGTGGTACTAGTTCCAGCCCTCCGCCCCTCCTTTTCATAACCCAAGTTCTTTCCCCCCACCACTACCATTGTATGATTTTTGTTTACAACCCTGCAGTGTTCTGAAAGCATCAAACTTGTTTGCACAAACATATGCTCGTAATTGTCCTTTTGATGTCAAGTAGCCCTTCCTCCGATTGTGTTTGACAGCACTGATGCCCTGCTCACATAATCTGACCTAAATTCATTCCAAACCTGTACTACCCCCCCCCCCTGCACCTGCCCTCATTATTGCTGCCTCATTGGCCCACTCCTGAAGGAGAAGTTAAACAGACAAAAGTGAGAGAGAGTCTGAAGATAGACAAATTCCAAACTGGAACTATTTGAATAACTCTCGGCCCTAACTCGTCTGAGGGGATTTTGTGTAGTTTATATTAAGAGAATTAGATTCCTCCCCCATGAGATAAGCACAAGCAATAATAACTGTGATGTAATCCAATTAATTGTGACTAATTTCCTCTTCCTGAACAGGCAACATGCTGGATGCCATGTGGATGTAAGCAACCTTCACCTTAGAGCTGGTCAGGAAAACTGTCTGGATCAAGAGAATCACTATTGTGGGAAGTTTATCCTATATTGAAACTATTTCTTCATACCAAACAGGAAGTTAAATAAGCATAATTTATGTGCTAATGGAGTGGAAGTATGGAGGCATATTCCATCCATACTGCGTAGAACTGTTATAGAACTCTATTGCTGACTCAGCATACTGGTTGTTTTAAGAGATGCCCGGCATGGATTTATTTTTGGACACGGTGTGGAAGGTAGTCAGATTTGGTGGATGAAGAACATTCATTGTTGCTATGAGTAAGATTGCTGAGTGAGAGCCTGTAGTTAAGTATATTGTAATCAGTCCAGTTTATGATATTGATTTCATCGGAGCCATGCCATGACCTTGATATCTGTGTGTGCCATGTCTTCTTATGGGCTGGAGTTTCTGTCACCCTCAACCTCTTACATTATGCCTGCCAGCAACTAATTCTTCAAGACGATTCACTAATTTTCTCTGTCACTGTATGTACTACTTATTGTAGTAAGTAGCATGCACAATTCCCTTGTAAGTTGGCCTTTTACCCTTTTTTAATTCTGGAGACCATGGATACCGTATTGCAGATGATAGCGGGTGCTGATTATGGACACTGTATTGCATGGGCTAGGGCTAGGGCTAGGGCTAGAATGTCTAGTTGTAGAATACTTAAGATGTCTGTTCAGCTGGTTGCCCTAGACATGTCCACATGGAGGACCAAGGAGGAGGTGGTGAGATCTGGTGAAGAGAGACATGAAGGCTGCAGGGATATCTGACGCCAGATTGTATGACAACGCTCTGCACAGAAGCCAGTGGTATGTGGCATGCAACCTTGGATTGAGTGACTGCCTGCAAATTCAACAGTACTGTACAAGTAGGCTACCTCAAGATGTGGGATGTGATGAATGAGGTAAATATTTCAGTAGGGAGTGTGACAAGTCCACACATAGATGTGCTGAGGAGAGATAACGGCCTGTGTGTGAGCAGAGAGGTGCAGTCCAGTGTTCAGTAAGTGATCGCTGGTTCAGGAGCATAGGAGGCCTAACTGTGCACCATTGTGGCAAACAATTGGACACTTCCAGTATGGATGATAGTACCACCACTATCCAATTGAGAAGGAGACCTGGACCTGTAGTGGATGTAACAGTATAGAGACCATCCAGCCAAGGAGTACTGTGTGCAGAGTGTGGGAGGAGGTTTAGTCGGCCTGGGGACTTGAAGAGGCACAAGTGCTTGATAGAGAGGGCTAATCCTATTGAACAACAGAAGGATGTAGTGCAATGTGGAGGATGTCATAAGTGGTTTTGCAGCAAAGGAGGTCTGGCTGTTCACTAATGTGAAGGAAAAGACTCAAGTGCCTTCTAACTATGTGGTGTGATATGATCTTATTTCTTGCTCCCTCCTGACGGAGGGCCACGTGACCAAATATGGCATTGGTACAACAGGACAGGACAGGTGTGTGTGTGTGCCTGCCTGCTCACCCACCTGGCACGAGTGAGCGAGCGAGCGTGATGTGTGTGGTGCATGCATGGTGCATGAATGTGTGGTGCATGTGTGGTGTGTGCATGTGTTGTGCATGCATGTGTGGTGCATGTATGTGTGGTGCATGCATGGTGCATGCATGGTGCGTGCATGGTGCATGGTGCGTGAATGGTGTGTGAATGGTGCATGCATGCATGGTGCATGCATGGTGCATGCGTTGTGTGTGCTGCATGCATGGTGCATGCATGGTGCATGCATGCTGTGTGCGTGGTGTGTGCATGGTGCGTGCGTGGTGCACGCTGCGTGTGTGGTGCATGTGAGATGCGTGCGTGGTGCGTGTGTGGTGCGTGCGTGGTGCATGCGTGGTGCATAATTGGTGCATGCGTGGTGCATAATTGGTGCGTGCGTGGTGCGAGCGTGCATGTGTGCGTATAGTATGGCTGAGTAGTTGTGCTCTTGGACTCAGCACCCAGCACAGGAAGGAAAACTATCCTGTTCTTTGACATCTTTTTCCCACACCAGTTCACCCAGTTGTGATGGGAACCTGGAATTTTTTAGGGTTCAAATTAACTGGCCATTGCTTGCAAACCACCTAAGGGTGTCCAGGTGAAACTTCGGATGACCATACCAATAAGCTGAGAGTCTTGGTCAGTCCTCCTGGGAATTCCTAGCAAGGCTCCAGGAATTTGCCAGCACTGGCTCATAGTGCTTGCTTAGTGCACAGGCACCCTGACTATGGCAGATACATGTAGCCATGTTGACGGCAGCTCAACAATTTGCATTTGTGTGTGTGTGTGCATGTGGGTTCATGTGTGTGCATGTGGGTTCATGTGTGTGTATGTACATACATCAGTGGATGCACACTCAGACTGGATGGGTGTTAAAATAAGAACCTTGATTACTTCAAGTATGACAATTGTGAAACTTCATGCAATTTTTATCATCCATGGGTTACCACAAAAGTTTGTTACTGATAATGACCCAAATTTCACAAGTAATGAATTCCTCCAGGTCATGCATAGTAATGGTATTCACCATGTTACATCTGCTCTGTATCATAGTTCGAATAATGGCTCAGCTAGACAGTAAATGCCTGATTGATCAATTCAGGAAAAGCTATCCAAGTTCCTGTTAACCTTTGGTTAATATTTCACTCTACAACTGAAATAATGCTAGCAGAATTACTTATGTGTTGTCGTCCACATTTTCTTTTAGATAATTTGTCCATATTTTCACTGTGAAATGAAGACAAAGCCTAAGCAAAAGCTGTTCTACTACAATTCCAAACCAATTCACACTTTTACAGTAGGTGAAGTTGCCTTTGCAAGTTTTGTGGCAATTCAGTTGCAGGATGAAACAACTGGGGCAAATATGTCAGTTCTCCTTCTGTAGATCCCAGAAGTCTATATGAATTGACCAATACTCATTCTGGTCGCAGTAAAGGTCACTCCAGTTCAAAGAAAAATCAGGAGATGTGTTGAGTATGAGAGAGCTTCACTCCTGCTCACAGTAAGCAACACTGCAGAATGTTGAATATAACAGTGTATGGTGTCATTAAATGCCTTTATTTCTTGTGTAAGTGTTTATGATGGATGCTTTTTTTGTTTAGTGCTGATTTGTAGAACAGTGGTGCATAAGTCAGAGTCTTTCTTCCCCCAGAGTTGTAACACTGTGGATAGTTTCTGTGGGTTTTTTGACCACATCCTCTTGTTATTGGAACTAATAAGGTTTGGAGGTACCACTAAGGGAGAAACCATCCCCAGAAGCAAGAGCTGAAGGTGTATGCCCAATTTTCAAAATGTAGGCACACTATATCTTGAATGAAATTTGATGGATAATTGTCTCAGTTTGTAAGATTTAATTTCTATACAGTTTAGATATGGTTCAGACATTGAATAGTGTTGTTCCTATGATTCCGTTTTTTATATACATGCATTGTGTGAAACTCACTACCCCCTTCAAATGAAGTCATACGAAGGTGTATATCATATTCTCTTGATAATATAAAAACTAGGCTGGTATGACTCTTTACCTTAAAATAATTGTATATTTATAAATGTGTCAATGTCTAGGTAGCTAAATGAGCAAGAGAAAAAGCTGAGTATAAGATGAGCCTAAAGTATGTGTATGCAGTAAAGTCTCCAGCTATAGCTAAACATTAAACAAATGGAGTTTCTTTCTGGATGTCTAACATTAGGCACTAATATTTTTGACCAATACTATTTAAACAAGTGAAATAAAAATTTTTTTTTCTTTAAAATAAAAACAGTAAGTAGGGATGATGTGTCAGCAAAAATTGCAGAAACAAGAATTCTGTGACACTGTGTGTTAAAAAATTCCCTACTTCACCGATTCCACATTCTCACATAATGTGTAAGATGTGATGCCAAAAGACTGCCACCTCTTCAATTAGCTTGTAGCCAGCTCATGTAGAATAGTTATTCTAAGTTCACAGGAATTTTGCAACACAGACTGTCACACTATCATGTAGAATTCTAAGTTCACAGCAATCAGTGAAGTAGGGAATTTTGTAAAACACACTGTCACAGAATTCTTGTTTCTGTACTTTTTGCTGACACATCATCCCTACTTACTGTTTTTATTTGAAAGAAAATTTTTTTTTTTTTTCACTTGTTTCCTTTAGTTTTTGCACACTGTCAGGTAGCTGGCTACTGTACTGGATTGGCATCTTGTATACATCTGATTGGCATCCACAAGTGTGCACTCTACCTGCACCTCTCCAGAGGGTGTGCATTCTCCCAGTACAGTTCTCAATTACTCTTAATTAAATATCAGGAAGTAACAGTTAGCTAGCTATAACAATTCTATGGCTAGCTATAACAAATTTATCTGCAGAATTTGACTTGCATTCTTTGGAAGTGTAGCTCTGGTAATGATATTCATAGCCTCACGCATAAACCGGTTTTTAATTATGCATGTAGAATTGGTAGTGTAAAATGGCGGTTTCAACTTAACACTGCAGCTATTAGTCTGGGATATACTTAGGTAGTTTATTAGCATGGCAAAACAAATAAAGAGGTCATGGACCTGGTCCAAGGAAATAGTAAGCTGTTAGTATAACTATTACAAGATTTTCTGTAGCCAGCTAGGCTTTAGCCCTGGAAATGAATAATAAAAAGAATAATATGAAAGATGGGAACATTCAGTGATTTTGATGAGTCTGGGCTTCCTACTTTAGCTATTGATTTGGAGGACAGAAACTATCCTGGTAGTTTGTGTTGCAGCTTATATAGACTGCAGGTGAGTTTTGTTCCTAGGTTTGAGCCATAGCAGAGAAATGAAGCTTTTATTTTGTATTAGTCTATGAGGCCATCATTTTTTTTTTTTTGGTGATCATCCCTACTTAGAGAGTACTACCATACTCTCTGATATTGTGAGTGACTTATTACCATTTGACATTATCATGTCAGGTTATATGCTATGCTAATTTCACATTTATTCATCTAAATTCAATAGAAATAAAGTTATTTCAAACATTGGGATGTTCACGTAACATTATTTTTATATTCCTATTTTAAACCAGTCATTGGCTAGCACATCCTCAATGTGTCAATATCTTTACAAAGAAGGCATGCATTTCATTTTTTAAGTGAAATAATTTTCAATGATAAATAGTTGCAGTTTAAAGGTGTTTTTACATCTGGCACACATGTGCAGGAACACTTGAAATGGTTAAGGGGAGTAGGAGGATGGGAACATTCACAAGTTTTGAACAAGAATGGATTTTTAACAAAACCAGAAAGTTGTAAATATATAAGTTTTAGCTCATTTAAATCTTCTGTGGTTACTTTCATCTCAGTTTCATTGTCAATGTCTTCTACCATCTGCTGTATCCACAATTCAACATTTTGAGCTTTAAAAATACCCCTCAAACTTCACCTATATCCTGCATGAACACCACTAGCAATGAGGCATGCAAGTATATGAAGCATTTCATTTGTCAGATGCACTGGAACTGATGCACTGGAACTGATGCACTGGAACTGATGCACTGGAACTGATGCACTGGAACTGATGCACTGGAACTGATGCACTGGAACTGATGCACTGGAACTGATGCACTGGAACTGATGCACTGGAACTGATGCACTGGAACTGATGCACTGGAACTGATGCACTGGAACTGATGCACTGGAACTGATGCACTGGAACTGATGCACTGGAACTGATGCACTGGAACTGATGCACTGGAACTGATGCACTGGAACTGATGCACTGGAACTGATGCACTGGAACTGATGCACTGGAACTGATGCACTGGAACTGATGCACTGGAACTGATGCACTGGAACTGATGCACTGGAACTGATGCACTGGAACTGATGCACTGGAACTGATGCACTGGAACTGATGCACTGGAACTGATGCACTGGAACTGATGCACTGGAACTGATGCACTGGAACTGATGCACTGGAACTGATGCACTGGAACTGATGCACTGGAACTGATGCACTGGAACTGATGCACTGGAACTGATGCACTGGAACTGATGCACTGGAACTGATGCACTGGAACTGATGCACTGGAACTGATGCACTGGAACTGATGCACTGGAACTGATGCACTGGAACTGATGCACTGGAACTGATGCACTGGAACTGATGCACTGGAACTGATGCACTGGAACTGATGCACTGGAACTGATGCACTGGAACTGATGCACTGGAACTGATGCACTGGAACTGATGCACTGGAACTGATGCACTGGAACTGATGCACTGGAACTGATGCACTATTAGAACCAGACTCTATTCTATGAATTATCACCATATTGTGAACAGGCCGGTAGTTATTTTTTCAGATGGAAACCCAAATATTGTAAATCATACAACAAATTGTATCTCATCTAACTTATTTTTCCTAAAACACTATATTTTAATATATATATACATACATACATATATACATATAACTTAGTGTAATTATTTGCCACAGGTCTTATTGCTGGAATGCTCTTGTAACATCACCTATATTGTTTTGCTACAGCATATCAAAGAATAACTACAGCTTGTGGAAAAACTTTTTACAGGAGTAGCATGAATCCAACTTCTATGAACAGTTTCTACGCCTTTAATGATATCTAATATTTAATGTCTTGCTATGTATAGTATTTTTGTTGTAATAATAACAAAATTGTATACTGCCGTGTGTAAACATGAACAACTTAATAAACTCATTGTACTCAAGGTAAATCATATGGTGTGTTCTTCTATTTGTGGCAGTCATAGAATATGTTAGTCAAATAGTTTCTCAGTTGATCTATTTAAATTATTTTTGTGTTTTCTTGAAATCTATCCCATATTTAAGTACCCATTGAATTTAAATCAGCAATTTTCAATAATATAGCATTATTATATCTACTAGCAATCAATTGCAGCCTTTTGTGGGCTGTGGTAAAAAAAATCACTTAAAATAAGGTATGGGAGGACATGTCTTTCTGGAGTACATGTCTTTCAGGATGACATGTGTTATGGGAGCATATATCTTATAGGAGGTCATGCTTTGTAGGAAAAATGTCATATGGGAGATCATTATTGGTGAAGTGCATATCTTAAGGATGGCATATTTTATAGGATGTCTTATAGAAGGGCATGTCTTGCAGGTCAAGATGTTTTACAGGAAACATGTTTTACAGGAAGGTCTATCTTATAGGGAAATTTGTCTTACAGGAGGGCATGTCATATAAAAGGACAGGTTTTACTGGATGATATGTTGTATAGGAGGCCATGTATTACATGATGGCATGTCTTACAGGTGGACATATCTTGCAGTAGTACATGTATTATGAGTGGACATGCATTACTGAGAGACATAATTTATAGTATATGCCATATTGTAGAGCATGTCCAAAATTAAAACAGGTTTTATAGGATGGCATGTTGTGCAGAAGGTCATCTACTACTGGAGGACATGTAGTAGTGAAAGTCATATTTTTCATGAGAATATGTGTTATTGGAAGGCATATCTTGTAGAATGACATGTCTTACTGGTGGACATGTCTTGTGGGAAGCTAATTATTATGGGGACATGTTTTATAGTAGGTTATGTCTGACATGAGAACATGTTTTACAATAAAACATATCATAAAGATAGAAATGTCTTATATGATGACATATTTTGCTAGGTTTTAGTTAAATACTATCATACTATTTTTTTGAAAGCATTGTGGTCATCCTTAATATCTGGTATTGTACAGAAGCTGCAAACAATTATGCTGTTGTGAGTTAAGGCAACTGTTGTTATTTTTCTCCAGCAACATTTTGTTTGCTCTGAGACATGCTTCCAAGAATTTAATGTAAGTTTTTTTTTTGTTTTCTAAAATCTGGCTTAGTTGACCTTTTTCTTGATAGGTCAATAGTCTTCATGAATGCTTGACAGATATATCACCTCAATTATGGTGTGCATGCACCTGCTTTAAAATTGTAGTTGAAGTGGGACAGACAATGATGATGGGAAGTACTGCTATTACCACACACGACTAGGATTTGTTTGAAATCTTTGCTGGATTAATTTTCATATTGATACGGCGTCTGTGGCTCTTTTAACAATCATCTCTTATGGCACACTATATATGCATTCTTCTAACACTGTTCTCACTGTGAAATCCTTGATAGCCTTTAAGTTGGTAGTACATGGACTTAATTTTGTTGTACAGAAATAGTGATAGGTAAAGATAGGGGGGGGGGGGAAGCAAAAGCACAGAATTCTGCATCTTCAGCTGCTCTCACAAAGCAGCAATTTTTTTTGTTACTTTTTTATGCCACAGTCTAAATCATCTGGAGTGAATTTTTTGACCTAAAATTTAGTGCCTGTGCCTCTTTCAATAATAGGCTTTCATGGAACACTATTTATGAGTTATTCAAATTTTATTTTCCAATTGAAATTTTTGAAAGTTTTTTTTTCTTGACAGGGCGTGTATTATCAAATAGTATTCATGTCTGTTTGAAATAATAAAAATATAATATTGGATGTCAAAGGACCATTTTTGGAATTATTTTATTTACCCTATTTAAACTATTTTAGTTACCCAATTTAAACAATGGGGTGTGGAAGAGTAGGACCCCTTGCCCAGTTTACTTCCCCTGACCTGAAGATTGTATTTGCTGATTTTCTACCAAATTTTTTTAAGCTATTTGGCAGGTTATCATTCACATACATACATATAAATATATATCTTACACTAACTAGCAAGCAAATTAGGCCTTACTGGTAGGACATGTCTTATGGTAGGATATGTCTCATGAAAGGGCAAGTTTATGGAGGTAATGCTTTGCTTAAAATATGATTTATGGGAGGATATGTCTTCAGGTTGGCATATTTTAAAGGAGAATGTGTTTTATCAGAAAATGTCTTGTAGAAGGGCATTTCTTATTGGAGGGCATGTATAATAGGAGGAAATATTTTGCAGGAGTACATGGCTTATAAGAAGATGTGCCTTACAGAAATACACGTTTTACATATGTCTTACTGTAGAGTATGTTGTATAAGAGGGCACGTCTTACATAAGGGCAGGTGTTGTAGGAGGACATGCTTTACAGGAGAACATGTAGTCTTCATTTTACATATATATACATAAACATATACATATAAACTAGCTAAGACATGTCCTCCACCAAAGCATGACCTCCCATAGACATTTACTCCCGTAAGATATGTTGTCTGGAAAAATAAGTCCACTTGAAAGACATGTCCTCCCATGAGACACATCTTCCAGTAAGACATACCTAGAGTAAGACATATCCTTCATTAATAGAATTTTGTGACCACAGCCCAACAAAAGTGGGCCTAACAAGCAATGGGATCGAAGGCCACATTTGCGCGCTAGTACATATAAATATCACTACCTCTATTATTATAAGTTAGTGCTAGTGATATTTATATCTACATTTATATACATGTATATGTGTACCATAACCTGCCAAATGGCTGGAAGGATTTGGTTGAAAAATGTCAGATATGATCTTCAGGTAAGGGCAAGTAACTTGGGCTAGGTCGGATTGATCCACACCCCATTGTTCAAGTGGAGTAACAAAAAAAAGCCCCCCAAAAAGGCTCTTCTATTTCCACCATTTTAATTTTATCAATGAGGATGCGTAGACATTCACACCTAACATTTCAAAGAGTTTTTAATGCATTTTAACATTGCATGCCCAGTTGAGAAAAAAAAACCTATCAGCAATTTCAAAGAAAACAAATTCACTCTAGACAATTCAGACTACAAAATAAAAAAAGAGGACAAAAAAAGCTTTGGGGAGCCGCTGGAGATACAAAGCTGTTCCCACTGATTGCAGCTAGACCTACCATCGCCATGGTCTGGCTTTTGAAGCAACATATTTTTAAAGCAGGTGCATGCATACAAACGCAAATACAAAACTCATTTATATAAACAGGAAATTTAGTTTATAAAGAAATAACCTTATTCATTTCACCACCATATTCAATTGATTACAACTGCTTCCTGCACTTCAAAATTTATGAATATATTTTTAAAAAGAAAGGAAACAAATGATTAAAAATTATAAATACAAATTTTTAAAAAAATTTTTTAGAACAAACCAGGTTATTAAAACACTTTGCACAATGCAACAACACAAAAAAGAAGTTAGGGTTTGCTAAGGTAACTTGAAAACCCGTGGAGGGCGGCACCCGTGGAGGGCGGCACCCGTGGAGGGCGGCACCCGTGGAGGGCGGCACCCGTGGAGGGCGGCACCCGTGGAGGGCGGCACCCGTGGAGGGCGGCACCCGTGGAGGGCGGCACCCGTGGAGGGCGGCACCCGTGGAGGGCGGCACCCGTGGAGGGCGGCACCCGTGGAGGGCGGCACCCGTGGAGGGCGGCACCCGTGGAGGGCGGCACCCGTGGAGGGCGGCACCCGTGGAGGGCGGCACCCGTGGAGGGCGGCACCCGTGGAGGGCGGCACCCGTGGAGGGCGGCACCCGTGGAGGGCGGCACCCGTGGAGGGCGGCACCCGTGGAGGGCGGCACCCGTGGAGGGCGGCACCCGTGGAGGGCGGCACCCGTGGAGGGCGGCACCCGTGGAGGGCGGCACCCGTGGAGGGCGGCACCCGTGGAGGGCGGCACCCGTGGAGGGCGGCACCCGTGGAGGGCGGCACCCGTGGAGGGCGGCACCCGTGGAGGGCGGCACCCGTGGAGGGCGGCACCCGTGGAGGGCGGCACCCGTGGAGGGCGGCACCCGTGGAGGGCGGCACCCGTGGAGGGCGGCACCCGTGGAGGGCGGCACCCGTGGAGGGCGGCACCCGTGGAGGGCGGCACCCGTGGAGGGCGGCACCCGTGGAGGGCGGCACCCGTGGAGGGCGGCACCCGTGGAGGGCGGCACCCGTGGAGGGCGGCACCCGTGGAGGGCGGCACCCGTGGAGGGCGGCACCCGTGGAGGGCGGCACCCGTGGAGGGCGGCACCCGTGGAGGGCGGCACCCGTGGAGGGCGGCACCCGTGGAGGGCGGCACCCGTGGAGGGCGGCACCCGTGGAGGGCGGCACCCGTGGAGGGCGGCACCCGTGGAGGGCGGCACCCGTGGAGGGCGGCACCCGTGGAGGGCGGCACCCGTGGAGGGCGGCACCCGTGGAGGGCGGCACCCGTGGAGGGCGGCACCCGTGGAGGGCGGCACCCGTGGAGGGCGGCACCCGTGGAGGGCGGCACCCGTGGAGGGCGGCACCCGTGGAGGGCGGCACCCGTGGAGGGCGGCACCCGTGGAGGGCGGCACCCGTGGAGGGCGGCACCCGTGGAGGGCGGCACCCGTGGAGGGCGGCACCCGTGGAGGGCAGATGCCCACAAAAGGTGCCCATGAAAGGCACTATTTTTGTTCTAATTCAGCTGCAGCTAGTATAGAGATGATACTAACCTAGCCACAGCATTAGCTTTACCTGAAAATTAAGAACCTAGCTCAATACTTACTTTTTTCCACAATGCCTATATTCTACAATGCCTGTATTCCACAATGCCTTGATCCTTGTCTCTCTGGCAATTCAGGATGAGAAAGAGACAAAAGTCATAGTCTTATCAGTTAATATTATAGCCACCCAAACAAGCTCTACCTGGGATGTGAATTTAGCTAAAGTTTAGCTTGCTAATCTCTTGGTTTTGCTCCGCTAATTTCTTTTGTCTAGAATGGTGTGCATGAAGTGGTGTAGTGATCCTGGGTTAATGTTGTTTGGGCTGTGTTTGTAAAAACATCACTCATGTAGCCCCCCCCCCCCCCCCCAAATGTCAAAGAAACCTGCCCTAATAGGCCAAAGGGGGCTGATTTCAAAATACAAAATAAAAAATGATGACTCGCTGGACCCCAATACCCCCACAAAATATTTGGAGACCTTTGCCCTCTTCCTCTGGGAGAAATTTGCACACATATACAAACATAGCTTCATTATAGCTAGTAAGATTATAGTAAGATATACAATATGTATTTTGGTGCAAACCAATTCATAGAGATGGAAACTGGATGAAAGGCAATCTAAGTGTGCCAGCTCTCTGTGTTTGGGGCATTTAAGTTTCATGCTATAGGCTATTATATTTTGGTACCAACACAAATGATTCCTCCTTGTGGGAAGATCTCTTAGCATTTGTTAGTTTGGCCAAATTGTGCACAAACTTATTTAACTGATTCCTAATCCCAAGGAATCTTCTCACTTCACTGACAATGTTTAAATTCTTCCATCTTCTGAATAGCTCCAATTTGTCAGGATCAAATTTCACCCCTGATTGAATAAGGACTTGTCCCTGACATCTTATTTCATTCTTTAAGACGCACTTTTTTCTATTCAGTGTAACACCTGAATCTTGAAACCTGTGCTACCTTTTGTTACTGTTTAGAGTCTATCTCATGATAAGCATCTTGTCCATTAAACATATTATACCTCTCTGATATTCTAGAATGGATTACACTATCCTCTGAAAGTATTCAGGAATAGGTAATTCAAAAGGATGTTATTAAAAATGATAATAAATGAATGAACTTATGAAGAATCAAGTAGTGTTGAGTCCTGGTCCAAGAGAAATCAGCAAGACCATTCAAAAATTTTTTTTTTAACGTCATCTCCACTGCTGATAATTGATGGCATTCTCTATGGACATTCTCTTTTAATCAGGTGAGTTAGACACACAGTCTGACCTTTCTATTTTCCTTCCCAATCATTACTAAACCAGACACCAACCATTGGGATGAGTTTTGCATGAGATTACACAAAGATTCTCAATACATTTTAGCTGCTCCTTAACTGGCTCCATCAGTGGTATCACAATTCTGGGAGGGTTAGAAAGAGTAAAATATTTTGCTACTTTATTCAACTCAGTTGGTATAATCCCCCTGCATCTTCCCTGAGCCTCTTAATTGCTACAAGAATAGAGATTCAAGTCATCATCAACAACTTTTCTTATCCCAACTACTAAATATAGTGTCTTGATTGCAGGTTTCCCAGGAAGAAATTGGTGAAGTCTAGTTATGATGTAACATTTTCCTTTTACTTGTGATCTCATTTAACTGGGAGAACTTTTCAAGCTGTTCCTCTTAGAATCCTAGTAGCCAACATCAGATCAGCATTGGTGAGCTTCCATGAAGCTCTTCCTATATCACTGTTACTCCAGCACCAGAGTCTATTTATGGGAACTGAGTTCTCATTCACTTTCCATCAACCTTTCTGTTGTTCTTTTTTTTTTTTTTGGTTATTCAGAGTACTACAGGAAAGCATTGCTTGCATCCTTTGATCTATATTGACTTACTTCACCAGCTATACCATCTGATCTGATCTCTTCATTAATTTGAACTACTTGTCTGTTGTGCATTCCATTTTATTGCACCTATAAGATTTAGGGACAATTATTAGACATTGACTTGCCACATGTAGAACATAATTCTCCATCTACTGAATATTTTAGACAAAATATTAATATTTTCCGTGTGGGCCTGAGAGGTTATTTTGCTTTT
>OZ017786.1:7234412-7331700 GCA_963969325.1 Lycopodina hypogea | reverse complement strand
TTTCTTTTTATTGAACTCATTTTCATTTTTTAAATTTACACTCCTAGATTACATTTTTGTGAAGTTAAAGGTATTTTGCTAGTGCTAACATGTTAACATCTTCGTAGCAGGATTTATTCAAGTATTTTATTCATGACCTTTTGCTGCATTTATCAGGGTTTTTCAATCGCCAGGACTGAGGGAATGTGCTCATAAAATCAATCTTTTAACTCACAATGGAGGAGATCACATGCTTTAAGTTGAATTGCCAGGAATTATGCTTTTGCAGATGTAAATAAATTGTGCTAACTCCCATTTTTGATTTGAAGTCTTAGGTAATGAAGCAATTCTGGAAGATCAATATTGTGCTCCTCAGCAGTGGTTACAGTCTTATAATAAAATCTGTTGAAATTATTTTCAGACCATATTATTTTGTAAAATTGTTTGGCAGCATTAATAGCAGAGAGAGCATCTTGTAAAACCATATTGTTTTTTTTGGTTTTTTTTTTGTTTTTTTTTCTGTAATAGAGGGAAATTTGTCCTGCTGCACTAAAATAAAGGTGACTAGTCCCTTTTCAAAAGAGGCAATAAACTTCTCCAATGATTGAAATAAACCACCTCTTTCAAATCATTCATTATTCTATTGAATAGATTTTTCTAAAGATTCTAAAAGTATATCTTCCATGGCAACCATTCTTGGAGTTCATCTGGTGGGACATAATGATTCCAGTTTAGTCACACCTTTACCAACCTCTTGCTACTTAATTGAAAAAAAAAAAGATTCACTTACCTATTTCTTTAACTATTTCTAGAGTATCCTGAATACATAACAGCTGTCCTCCAATATCTTAAAGCAGAGCTACTGTAACCAAATTATTTTTTCAAAATATTGCTTCAAACACCAAATCTTCTTCTCAGTCATATTCACAGCCTCATCATAAGCCTGTCCTTGGCATAATGATTCTTGGAGGTTGCTCTTGTATCAGGAAGCTTAAGAAAACCAATAGAATCCATTTGACACTCTAATTTCAATTCACTCAATAGATGGATGAATTTAACTGTTCACGTTAATTGCTGTTGATTACATCCAATGCATCATCAATGATTGAAAACCAAGAATGTGTTGTTGCCTTCAATGAGTAACATGTTGCAGCTGCAAAGTTACCAAATTTGTTTTGTTTCTGCAAGCTAAATAGCTATAAGTTTGTTAATAGTGTGATTCTCTATGTATGAATGAATGGGTATTTGTGCATCTGTAACTAAAAGTGTATGCTATTTTCTATACTGACAGGGATTTTCCTAATAATTGATCTAGGACACCAACAATAAATGTGATGTACAGCATTGGTACTAAGGCAAAGCATTTGAAAAAAAAAAGGTGCTCTGAGTTGGGGGAGGCCCAGCCCCCCCCATTTTCTCCTCTTCTGAGACCACATACCACATGCTAAATTTTTAATGGTTGGTTCTGGCAGTGAAAAAAAAATACCTGTGGGTGTGACTATTACAAAACCACACTCATAGTCACACCCACAGAGAATATCATCTCTCTTTGGTCACATATAAACCATATACCAAATTTTAACTTGACTGGTTTAGTGCAGACAAACAGAGCTCCTATCTTTTTGCCTGCTTGTCCACTGTGAGGATCCACTTGTGGAATGTGTACATGGTATCATCCTGCATTTGCCGAAACATTATTTTCCATTAAAACTACTGCCACCTCATTGGTGCTTGGAGCATTCAATTTTGTCACATGCTGATTAGTACGAAGCTTGTGAGTGCAAATAACAATTGGGAGCAGTTTTAAATGCTTGCTTGATCTGTTCTTTGCTTGAAGTATGTCTTGAAGGCCTAAAACTAATTCTGTCTGTCAAGAAAGAAAAAAGTTTGCACACCTCTGGTTACATTGGCTAATACATTGAGCAAACCTGCTAAAATGTGGTTTCTTCAGTTGGAAGTGGTTGTAAGGAGCCAATAAAATGGTTAACTTCCCCTTCACATCAAAGGTTAGGCAATATCCCTGTTCAGTTAATATTTTAGTAGCTCCAAAAAATGTCATTGGTAATGCTAGGCTATATTTTTCTAATTTATTAAATAGATAGATTTTCCTTTCTATAGAAAATGGTAGAAATAAGTGAGGTATCATTGATTATGGAATTATAATGAATGGAGATTTATTCCATTCAATTACTGTTTAGTTGTGCTCTTGCATTTAACCAGTTTCTAATAGCTGATGAACATGATTTCCATCTGGTTTTTTTTTTTTTAACTACCATCTATGTATAACAGTAAAGAACCCAGATGAGTTCATTAGGACACTAATTACTAGAGGCACATTTATTAATATTTACTTCAGAAATGGCCCCCAACCCCCCAACCCTTATATATAACATTAAACAAGTACACAGGTTTGTAACTACACCAAGCCGAAGGCTGAACAAAAATATGGGAACATTTTTTGCTAGTCACTTTAATGAACATATATATAAAAGTTATGGAGACTACACCCTGCTTGATCCCAAGACTTAATTCAGTTAACCTAGTGGTGAAGACACTATAATTTATCACCTAAAACATCAATACAATAAACTAATGATGAAGCCACAATCTGCTTAGTCCCCAGACAACTTCAATGCAATTAACCTAATAGTGAAGATACCATACTTTATCAATTTAAAAATCAAATATAATTAGCTAATGATGAGGCCATAGTCTGCTTAGTCACTGAAAAATACAATTCAATCAATCTAATGATGGAGACACTATAATTTATCACTTAAAAACATCAATGCAATAAACTAATGATGAAGCCACAGTCTGCTTAGTCCCCAGACAACTTATTCAATTAATATATTGGAGGGGGCCACCCTCTGCCTGATACCAGAGAAGTTCAATTCAATAATCTAATGATAAAAGCCACACTCTGTTCAGTCACTTAAAGACCTAATAAATTGTGGGTATGGCATTAATCACTTCATTGGAATAGTTACAATGAAGAGGTGAAATTAATAAAAATTCAACCTATTATTTCAGTAAAAACACAATAGTGCACTTTATCTACTGCATGCATGGATGGACACATCCAATGAGACACCGCGAAAAAACTTAAATATTAACCCCAGATTTTGAAATAAATAAATAGAAGAAGGAAAATAGAGTTTAAAAAGCTGAGTGTATGAAATTCTATTTGAAGTCTGTCTGTCTGTTTGTCTGTCTGCCTTTATGTCTGTCTGCACGTCTGTCTGTATGTCTGTTTTTACCATATGTATGTGTATATATATGTATAAATACATATATATGTATATATATGTATATATGTATATATGTGTGTATGTGTATGTATGTGTATATATGTGTATGAATATATATGTATATATATGTACATATGTATATAACTATGTATATATATGTATATACACACATATATACACATATATACATACATACATATATATACACACATATGTAATTGCTGGTTTCTCACAGTGATGAGGTAGCTATTACAATAACCTAGCTACAGTAAAAAAAAAGGAGAGGGTTTTTTAACATATGGAGGGGAAGGTTTTATCATTTTGTTTCTACCACTGATATATTCATAGGACCAACAAGATGTAGCAAATATTGCAAAGAGCTGGGAGTTATTGTCATAGTTCAGATCCTAGATAGTTCATTCAAGGCAGCAAAGTGAAACTTTTCAACGATATGATTCTTAATTATTATGATCATAAATTCCTGCTTTGACCTCTGTGCACCTTTTCCATGAGGTTAGATCTCTACCTTCCATTCAGCTATGGGGAAGATCTATTCTTCAGCTTTTCTTGTGACTTATCAACAGCTATAAATGATCATTGACAATACAAAAATTCCCATCAGTTGTAAGAGGGATAGGTTATGCATGACTGTCTTTTTTCTTTATGAGTTGTTTTGTAGCTGTTGTTTTGTGTTGTTTTTTGTTTTTTGTTTTTTTGTTTGTTTTTTTTTGCCATCCAGCCCCTCAAAATGTCTGGGGCAAGTAATTTCTCTTTTTTACCAATAGAGATGGAAGACTGCATCTAAGATGGAGCATGAACCCACAATAACTTTTTATTAGCTATAATTTTCTTGTAAAATAGCTAGCAAACATAACATTTTTAGATAAAAAGTATAGTATAATTATTGGTATAGCTACATCATCAAAGTTGTGTTGCTGTGTTAGCTCTATTTTTGCAAAGGACTAGGGCTTGTCAGGGTTAAGGGAGTACACTTACTGCACCATAACCCCACCCCTTTTTTATTATGATGATTGCAATGTTATTTTTTTAATTTGATTAGTGTCATCTTTCTAGATTATTCACTTGGTATCTGGTTTTTATCTAAATAGCCTTGCTGATTCCTTGCGTCTTGCATATTCTGAAATATATAAATTGTACTTCTACCTAAACTATCAAAGTTGAGCTTTTCCACATGAAGCAGGATGTATTTCAAATTTCCTGTAATTTTTTTTTTTTTTCAAATTGGCTGTTGTTGTTTTTTGTTTTTTTAAAATCTTTTTTCTGTGTGAGTTGTTATAAGTTAAGTTTTTTTTGTGTGTGTTTCAGAAGATATGTTATATATCTCCACAAGCACAATTTTTAGAAGCTCCAACTCATTGGAACCACAACTTGACCTTTTTTTTGTTCTCAAGATCAAAAGTTCATTATCAGCAAGAGCACATAATTGGTTTGCAGCATCCTACAGCACTTTGTTGACATTTTTTTTTTTATTTATGGGTTGTTTTTGTTCGTCTTTTTGTGGGTTTCTTTTCAAACTTAAACTGTAGCTCATATTTATAACCACCACAATTACATACAGTTACAAGAAAACTAGATGGGCATGGGTCTGCAAGAGCTTTAATACAAAAAAAAAAAAAAAAAAAAAAAAAAAAAAAAAAAAAAAAAATTCAAACAACAAAAAGAAAATGTTTTAATGAACTGTGTTAAATTTATGAGTTAATAAATGTTAACAATTATTTTCAAATATATCAAAATAATAGTCCAAAAATTATTGTTTGTTTGTTTGTTTTTAGCAAACAAAACATCTCAACATTGAAATATGTAGGTAAATAAATCAGGGATAATTTATAAGAATTAATTAAATTCCTTGGACAATATCAGTATTAAAAAATCAGGAAATAGCTACTAGACAAATGAAACAACAATTTTAAAGTATCCAAAAAAATTATAAGTATTTTTTTATTTTTTTTTTATAACTAAAGTCTACCTTAATAAATTTATAAGAATAGAATTAAGTATATTTTATTAATCTATGTTCCTGCTCTACTCAAAGTGAAAATATACCACTCAAAACAGCAACTTACTGTTGAATCTGAACATTTGATGGTTTTAGAAAATGTTGACAGTTCTAACATCATTTAACTCTATTGAACACAGATTTTTAAAAATTCTATTTAAACATATGTGTACTGTGTCGGATATATGTATTTGTACACAACTATTTAAAAGAGAAAACAGAATAATTATATTCTGGCGCATGCAAGGAGGAAGAAAACCTCAAGTACAAAAGTGTATGTGGTGGCAATATCATTATTGGAGTTTATCATAAACCATAGTTTCAAAGTATTAGGTTTGGATCCACACGCCATGAATCTACATAAACCTCAAAGGACAAAAGTATATATGCTGCTTACAGCACTGAGAGAATCAGCAGAAGAGAATCAGCAGAAGAGAATAAGCATCAAGCAAAGAAATAACAATTCCTTATTGGACTTCATCAGAAATCTTTAGTCCCATACTGGGTTTGGATCCACATAAATTTAACCCGCAACATTCTTGATTTTCAAGCATCAAAAAATCACTTTATGCTCTATAACACTGCACCACATAACATAAAAGCTCTACTCACTCATCATGAACATATTTAACAGGCTCCAACAAAAGACCATATATGTATTTTTTATTCATTTATTTTTATTATATTCTTTTTTATTGCTTCTCAGTATCATAAGTTTGCATATGCATTCTGATGTACAGTGGGGTGGGCAAGATTTGAGTTACTAAAGGTCAGCTAGGTCAATACACAAACTGAATAAACATTTATAAAGTAATTAAATGGTTGGAAGTAAGGGGAAAGGAAAGGAGATCATAAGAAGTAGTGAATTAGAAAGTACAGATAGTAATACAATCACAAGGTAGTGATATGCTAGGTGTGTGTGTGTGTGTGCAAGAACAACTGGGGCACTGTAAATGATATGTGCATGGGGAAGAGGGAACAAAAATATATAGAAATAATTAGACAAGATTTTCTCTGACTTCACCTTTGATAGCAGCTTATAATTTTTCAAGGTCAACTCCAATAATATTCCAACTAGCCACATTTTCACTCTGAAGAACAGGGTACGATTTTTAGCAATATCTTTTTTTCCCTCAGAACATCTTGATTTCTTTCTTTTTTCAAACCTTGGGGGAATCCTCAAGCTCTTAACTAGATTAACAGCTTATTATATTGTTACCCACCCTTTCTTCTTCTTCTTTTTTTTTTCAGCATAAAAATTTCCTAGGAGCGTCTTTATTTCCAAGGAGAGCGTCTTTATTACAGAGAGCGTCTTTATTACACAGAGAGCGTCTTTATTTACAAGGAAATCTGGACATTCAGAGACCAAATTTCCTATCCGATCATATTTCCTGTGACAGCGATCAAATAAATTTAATGAAAGCAACACCTACAGTAGAATTAATTGCACTAAGCATCTTTAGGCTTCACTGAATCGTAGCTAAGCTAAACTCTCCTGGATAACATAAAATGATTTGTTTAAAGCTACTTCTACAGATAATAGGATGGAGTTGTGTGCACTCACAGCCAGGTATGTTATTCAAGTTTTCAACTTTAGTAAGCTGGTTTGGTTTGTAGTTGTAGTTTGTTGTTACTGTTTGTTGATTTATAATACATGCAGTAGAGCAGGCCAAATATCTACCCATAATAACACTGGCAATGTTGAGAGAGAGAGAGAGAGAAGGAGAGAGGGAGGAGGGAGAAAGAGAGAAAACCAATGTTTTGGAAAAATTGTGTAATGTTAAAAGGTAAATTGCCAATTATTTGTGGAGAGCCTGGTGCCTGTTGTTTTTAGAAAGTCTGATAGTTTTGGATCCCTGGTTTAATGCTGACCAATCAGATCATTATGTTTGCACAATGCTTGTATGAATATATTTAAATAAAATAAACAATGTTTTCAATATATTTGCCTAACCAGAACCATGGATGTACCTCTTCTATCTAATTGATGTAGCACAGATTTTTATTTACCCATTTTCTCTTTCTGACTGGTGGTGACTGATGATTTTAGAATTATTTAGGTTATTAATTTTGTTGTGTGGGTAGTTAGATTGCATCTTTCTATATTAGTTATTTCTCTGTCTGCATGTCTGTCTGTCTCTATGTATATTCGCTATCGTCTCCCAGATGCTTGGGACTATCAGATTTAAATTTTTTTGGGATGATAGGTAGTCCTTTTCTAATTATGCTAGCATAATTTTGAGCATAATTTGTAGCTGGGAGCATAATTGGCAACTTTGGAGTATAATTAGTACAGGAGCATAATTGGTAACTGGGAGTACTGCATCACTTTACAAAAAGCATGGATTAATAATTTTTTCTCTTAGAATGAAGTTAAGATTAGCTTGGGAGACAAAAACTGGATTGCCTCTGCCAACATATTCAAGCACAAATTGGTGATCAAGGTGGGAAAGGCTCAGGCAAGCTATTGACTGCTGTAGGGATTGTCTTATTTATTGAAAAGGGCACAAATCCACAAATGGAACTGGCTATTATTGTAGATGTTGAGGAGGTTTTTGTTAAGCCCACATACAAGTATTAATATAGAAAATTTAAGACTTCTTTTTTTCATTGTCAATTTAGGATAATTTAAAAGTTGAGCTACCAATGTATTCATCCAAAGCTGAGGGTGTGTCTACTCAGGTTTTGAAATTGCAGTGGTGGTAAAAACATATGGGTTAACTACTAAGGTAGTCCAGTGCTGGCAAACAAATGATTTTAGAATAGCCATTGTCAGATGCAGCTGAAAGATGGTCAGCAATTTGTTGGATGAAAGGCAAAGCTGTTCTTTGGATGATTACTGAAGACTTAATTTTTTTTTTTTTTTTTTTTTTTTTTTTTTCATTTTTTGTTGGCACTTAATGATTTGCCTTTGGTTTGAAATGAATACTTTTTTGCACCTTATAAAATCAACAACTTAAATGTAAGAATAATTACTTAGATTTAGAGCACAACAGGTACCTTTAAAAGCATAACTGGTACCTTCTAGAAGCATAATTGATCCAAAATGCAGCATAAAAGAATAGCATAATTTGTCCAAAAATTAGTATAATAGGGAAAGGCTTAGTGATGGGTAGGCCTTTTCCAATTTTGCTGGCATAATTTCAAGCATAATTTGGTAGATGGGAGCATAATTGGTAACTCTGAACATAATTGGTAACTGGGAGCATAATTGGTAGCTGGGAGTAGACAAAAGCCGAATACACCTGTACTGGATCATTTTTAATATCATGGATTGACAACATATTCTCTTGGAGTATGAAGTTGAGATTAGCTTGAAAGATTAAAACTGGGTAGTCTGTGCCAAAGTATTCAAGCACACATTGGTGATCAAAGTGAAAAATGCTCAAGCTTTAGGGATGTTTTGTCACTTATCACTGATACTGTGATGTATCAAGAGCTACTCATTCAAATCTGCTTGAGTTACTATCTAACCCTACAGAGCATACAGCTACAAATGGGACTGGATATTTCTCTAGGGTTTTTTTTATGAAGGCAACATATAATCTTGAAGGAGATAGCCCCTTAGTATTGCCACGATGAACATATCCTTCCTTTCCTTTTTTTGCAGGTACAGTGCCTTATCTCTAACTGCCGCAATTTGCACATAAACTGTCTGGTGGCAATCAAAAACTTTATCAACAACTGTATGACTATGCTTTATCATGTGTGTGTGTATATTTTTTATTTCCTGTCTTGTTTCTTGTCTGCTGCGCAGGCTCCCTGATTATTCTTGTGTTGTTTTTGTTTACACCTTACCTGTTTTTATTTAAAAAAAGAATACATCTTAACTGAATGTCATAGTTCTGTTTTCTGTGGCTGAAGTGTTTTGGGTGATAACGACACCACAATGTGCAAAACTAGCATATGATCACCTTCTTTTTTTTTGAGGTTTTACAATGAGCTCAAATTACCATAGAATGCATTCAAAACAGCCCCAATTCTTTTTATCCTGCTGAAGTTGTGTGAACATAAACCTACCAGTATTGATATTGAACATTTAGATGTCTTCCCTTTTTCACTCTGTTAATTTGGAATAATTTGAAAGCTGAGGTACCGAAGTATTGATCCCAAGCTGTGGGTGTTTCTACTGAGGTTTTGAAATTCAGTGGTGGCAAAAACACAGAGGATGAACTACTAGGTGGTCCAGAGCTGGCAAGCAAGAGATTTTAGTATAGCCATGACGAGCCGCAGCAGAAAGATGCTCTGCAATTTTATCAATGAAGACCAAGCTGTTCTTTGGAAGTTACTGATTATTTTTTGGTATTTTTTTTCTTTTTTTGTTGGCACGTTAATGAATATTTTCTGTACCATATATAACCCATACATAATAATACAAAGTGGACAATTTTGTGTTGTCGCAAATATATTTCCATTTCTAGGGAATGCTTGGCATACATCATACTTTCAGAAACACCATACTTGGTCAATTTTCTGACTGCAACAGAAAAACTAACAGTTATGGGGTGTCCCTCTTGGATGAAAGTATTTAACTTATTAATTTATGTTCTTTTGAACTCTTTGGGTTACTATATTTTGTCTGTGATCAGATTACATTTGTAATTTGTAAAACAATTTTGTGGTTACTCATGCACAAGGGAAGTTTATTGAATGATAAATTTAAAAAATCCAGATTTAGGGACTTCGTGCCCCAACCCCCACTTTTCCCTGGAATTTAACATATTAACATAACCCAGATTACTCCCTGGGTAACATAGGTACATAAAAATAGAACTGTGAGTTTAATTTTTTTTTTATTATTTTTATTTTTTTTTTTTAGATTTTTTTAGCAGTAGATATTCGTAGCTCTTCCTGTAAGGTTGGAATGTTCATCTAATTTTTTTTGTTTCTCAATTTCCCACAACTCAATCATAAATAAATTAATTGTAAAGAATTTCATGCACATCATTTCCTGTCTTTTAAGCCTTGTCCACACTATAAACAGTTTTGTACCTCTCTCCAGCAACAACCCAACCGGTTCCAAAAGCTTTCTTGCATCCGTACTGGCATAGTGCTGAACATGCTCTATATCAACTGCATGGGCTGAAAAATGGGCTGGGCTGATTAATTGGTTTGCCTCTACCTCTTATAGAACGGGATATTTTATTTTTGTTTGCTACTTTTTTCTATCTTTTTCCCTCTGCAATGTCATTGCATAAACAGAGGATAGAGAGAGGGGAAGGGAGAGAGCTGTTAATAGCTAAACTCCTAACAGCAAACATCAACAATAAAGCAACAGGAATGATGAATAAATCTGAGCTGCTTGAAGCCGACCCTTCTGAAGGTTTCAGGTAAAACCAGGTGGAACCTGTTGAGATGAAACCAGGTGTAGTGTGGATGTGTGGAACCCTTTCCAGATATGGATGAAACCAGTTTTAGAGTGCAGTGTGGACAGGCCTTTAATCAATGGATCTGTTGATAGAATAATAGAGATGAATAGGGGTATCAACTCTTGATGCAGCATCAAATAGTCATAATGAAACTGGTTCTGCCAATCAGTTCACATTTTCCTTAGAATCTAACTTCTTCTTACATTCTCCATTTTTTCTCTGTCAAATAATTCCTCATCAGGTATGCGAAGCTGAGGTCCCTTTTATTCCTATATTTGTATTCTAACCAATCTCTGAGGGGGGGGGGGTAGGGGGTTTGAATGCCTGTCTGTTTGTATATTATATGCAGGCAGGCAGGTAGGCAAGCAGGCAAGCAGGCAAGCAGGCACGATGGCAAACAGTGTGAACTATAGTAAATATGAATATGGTGGTATAAGTTAGAAACAACTCCCTTTAGTCAACAGTGCTACACATATTTACGTGATTATAGTTATAGCTAATTATTATATTCTATTTAAGTAGATGTGTGTCACATATCAACCATTTTATGTATGTGCCGATATCACCCCTGGAATGAATATTTGTTATCCCTAGGACCAATCATTTGCAAATTTTTGTTCCTCAGATGAAAATTTTTTTCCTCCCAGTAGGCGTCCTTCTGAACTGTGGCACCTGGTAATGTTAAAGTCAGAAGATATATGTAGTTTGATATGATGAGGGTTGTAAGTTAAACAATTCCCCCAAAAGTAGAACCTTGGTGGGTAAAAAAGGAAAAAGACTAAACACAAACAATAGAGTAGTGGTTCAGGTATAGGTCTTGCAAGCTGAAATGAGATTTCCCGGACCAAGCTGTGCCTCCTACATAAGAAAGTCCATGTTTGTAATTCAAGAAAACTATTATTGGCAAAATTAGGTTGTCATCAGTAGGAAATTTTACATAGATGCTTGTATCTTAGCTCTCAACATTGGGTTATATAAAGTAGATGAAAATGCAAACAAATTGTATTAAACATATTTTGGATTCATACAATAATTACCAAGATATGTTAGTTTCTCTCCTTTTCTGTGATTCTAGACAGCATGCACTCTCAATTTCAATTAGAATGCAGAAAAACCACATATGGAGTAAACGGTTGTAATTTGGAATTTATTGATATACTAAATTTTGAAATAAATAGTCCCACATGCAGGGTTTTACTTGGATCTATAACAAACTTCCTTTTAACCACCCCAGGGTGACACACATGTAGTCCTGAAATTTGAGCCCTTGAGTCCCAATCATTTGGGAGAAGTTAGAGAACTAACCAATCTTCATCAAAGTTCAACATAATGGCACCAGTGTGACCTCCATCAAACCCTGAAAGTTTAAGCCCTTTAGGCCCAATAACTGGGTGTAGTTATTAAACAAATAGACCAACAAACGAATTGAGATTTATAATAAGATAAAACTTTTTTTGTTTTGTTTTTTTCCCTCCAGGATTCACTATATAGCGAACTGTAGCATCCTAGTGATTGCAAACTCTAACCATGTTATTTTTCTAGGAGCATTTTTACACATTTTGAAAAACACCTTTTTATCCAAAAATATTGTAGGAGCTATAAAGAGGTATCTAATTTTTGATAATTTTCAACTTTTATGTGCAGTGGAAAACTCCCGAACTATTGCTTTTCTGGCTCTATGCATGAAACTACTTTTATCAATCAATTGATAACTCCAACCGTTCTCCACCAGCACCTGTTCCATTAAGGATAAACATTTTTCACTAGCCTAGTCTGGTATTAAGCTCTCTATAAAGGCCAGCATACATTACATATGTAACTAGCGAGTGTGTTGTAATTATATATCCATTAGGTTAAGCTGTGTTTTAACCAAGGTATAACATACAGAAATGTGGTGCATATCATTCACATAAAGTATGTGATGTTTAATTGTAATTTTCTCTTGTTCTCTAGTGAGTACTCCATCTACCCCAACCAGTCTAACTGCAACTTCCCTAGCCACCTCCATTGATCTTGCCTGGAGCCAGCCTGCTGGAGACCTGGTGGAGTCCTACCATATACTTTACTCCGTCATGACTAGAAGCTGTGATAGAGATGGAGTTAGTTGGAATATAATTATAGTAAGAGATGGTTCAACCAGAAACTACACTCTCTCTGGATTAGAGGAGAACAGTGACTTTAATATTAGCATTGCAGCTGAGAATGGTGCCAGTAGTAGTCCAGAACCAGCAAGGATTTCCACCAACACACTTATAGCAGGTAGGATATGAAACATAGTGAGGTAGAAGACTTGTAGTCTTATGACATGCACATACTCACTGCAGCTCCTTCTGGCATTGTTGAGTCTCTAAGGGTCACTGCCACCTCCACCACCAGTGTCACTATAGCCTGGGGGCGTGTTCCTTGCAAGGATAGGAATGCTGAGATCACCCAGTATACTGTGATTTATGTTCCGATCTCTGGCGGTGATGAGTTAAACATTTCAAAGTTAGATATTAACCCAACTAATGATGTCACCATCACTGGCCTCATCCCAAGGACTGTCTATACAATACAAGTGAGAGCAGACCACATCAATGTTTCTAGTGGTTCATTCTTGTTAGGGACTGTCCGTGCCACAGTGACTGCAACGACTGCAGTGCCTGAAGGTAATGTATTAGTTTGATCAGAAACCTCTGTGGAATACTATTACTAGTGACATGTCCCCTTCTTGTACATCTTTAGGCTAGAGTCAGAATTTAAGGAGTATTTCATGATTTCACATGATCTTGTCTTTAAAGATCATATTCAATAATGTTAATTCCTAATCACTTAAGTGATGTAGTGTAAGCTTCAGTCAATTAACTACTCAAAAAAAATGGTTTAAGGTGTGTATGCGCAAATAAAGGTATATTTTTACCAAGTGGAGGTGTAGAAGTGGTTCTACAAAGATTTCTTAAGTTTTATTAATTTACAATTGATATGTAAGCCATGCTGCCTTGGTTATACAACCTGCAAAGCAAATTTGGGCATGCAGATTCAAGATGGTAGTCGGGAAAAAATCTTGAGGTTAATAGTTAATGCTGGGAGATTTGTTCTTGCTGCTTAATTTATGGGAATGATTGAAATATTAAATTGTTTTAAATGTGCATCTAACAAACATGAAATATGACAATGAGTTGGTAATATAAATATATATATATTATATATATTTTGTTTTTGTTTTTGTTGTTGTTTTTTTTTTGGTTTTTTTTCAACTGGGGATTCATTGAGGTTGAGAAAGAAACCATTTCCAAGTCCAAAATGTCATCACTTCTTTGAGAAACTATTTTGAAGAAAAGCTGCCTTGAAATTGCCGAAAAATTAGCCACTTGATAGATCAACTTTGGCAACTGGAATGTCAAGGACAATGACCAAGCATATTTAACAGACAGTAACTGAAGATAAAAGAATACTTACACAAACTAAATAGTACACAAGATTAAGTCATAGAATAAACACTGACTCATTTGACAAATATATTGTACGACAGACTATACACAATTTTTGCAAACAATGAGATTACCCAACATTATCGATGGTCCTTAGGTCTGTAAAGGATAAAGAATTTTTAAACTGAGGGAAAAATTTGTTTGTGCTGCTGGGATGATTTCTAAGATAATTCATTTACTACTTAGCTTTGGTTTTTTTTTCTTCGATTTAATTGTGCATTAAAGGTATAGCTATTCAATACCTTAGTGAATGTTGACTAATGGAATGACTTCTCAGCTTTGACAAGTGCAAATAAGACATGGGCGATGCTATCAGCAGATCTATCTTGGAACTTTGGGGTTGTAAAAGGATTTCATTTTGATGGTGCAGGTACTAACTTGTAATGCCTAACTATACTTACCTTTCTTCAATTTTGACAAAGCAAACATGAAAAATACTAAACATCCTTGCAATAAGGAGATTAGTACACCTCAACAAACATAATGTGCCACATTAATAGCTACATATCTTCAGCATGGGAGACTTGTGCAGACATCAAGATAAGAATTGATAGTACTTTAAAAATAAGGCTAAACATATCCATTGAGTAGACACCCAGCTTTAAATTAGTTCATCTAAAATCCTAATGACAGAGCTGTGTACTCCAAACTTTGAGCAACACAATAATATACATTTTATATATACCCCAATTTATCAATGAAATTACTATGCACAAATAAATAGAAATATATTTATTCACCAAGATAGCAATAACTTAGCAATTCACACATAAACAGTTCCAGATTTCTGTTCCTTGGAAGCAAACAAAATTTATTGTTTTTTTTGTGGTGAATTTCCATATTTTTTTATTCCTATTTCCTCCTGCATATTAGAACTTTCTGTCTGCTAGAATCACTTGATGTTGGATAGGACCTTCCAATCACAAAGATATTTTCATTCATCTCATTCTGAGGGTTCTCTATCATTGGAGTTCAGCTGGTAGACAAGGGATCTTTTCACCAGCTCATTAAATCTTGGTAGAAACTGATGCAGTGCCCTTTGGTAGCAAGCAGTACTTAAGCCCTTCTTTTAGATGGCAATGCTTGGGAAAATGATGGAAATGGTGACTTCTCCACTGGAGATAGTCTCTTGAGGTGTTAAAGTGAAGGATTTGGATTGAGGCCATTCCTTCTTGAAGAGCCATCTGTTCACTTAGACTGGACACCTGGGTCACCTTAAATTCCTGCTGGGCATCATGCAGTGTAGGATTTTCTGCAGATATTACAGTTTTTCTGTGGGAATGTCATAAGCTCTCTAAACATCTTGATCCCTGCAGTAATGATGAGGTCGGCAGTGAATATGTTGTAGTTGAAGTCATCCCTGCTGATATGGTCAAGTACTTTAAGTGAATATTGGAGAAGAGTTCCTGGGCTGAAGCTGTACAGGGGCAAACTCTGGTGTAGAATGAACTGAAGGAGCCTTTTGAAACACCTCATCCTACATTGGCTCAACTTCTATATTGTCCAGAGCCTTCATCAATGGCTTTCATCTGAACAGCCAGCTTGTCTGGATATCTTCCTCAATCTGCCATAGTTTAACTGCCTTCCCAGGCTACCCTTCAGTTTTTTGGTCTTGGGCACAAACCACATTTTCCAGGATAGGCTTTCTTTCTCAAGCCACCCCAACAGTAGCTGATTTTCTAAAGTCAACAGCTGTAAAAAAAACTTCTCATTTTCCATTTTTATACAGACACAATACAATTATTGAACATTTATCAGTCCTGGTGTGGTACCATTTACAATTCTTTTACTTCATTTTTTTGTGTACCCAAGGAATCATCAACTTCTTCAAAGAAGTTTTAAAAATGTTTGGTGCAACCCTAGTGTGTAGGTTGGTTCTAGAGATTTAGAAATCCAGTGAGTAATCACAAAATGAAGAATAAAACAATCACAGTTCGTTGGTGTGCTTGTGCCTTCATGTGTGTGCATACATTACTTCAATTTTGAAGCTACAAGTCAAGACTGCTATCAAAAGAAAAGAAAATGAAGCTCATGCTGGTGTGGTCTGTTCATTTGGTATGGTCTACCCTGTGCTTGAAGGATGACAATTTCACCATGATCTGTCTAGTAAAGAAAACAAAAAAAAAACGGGGAGAAAAAAAATGGTTATGTGTTGCTGTGAACCCCTGAGGTGCTTCAGTGATCAATATCATCACAAATATGTTTCTAGCCTGATCAAAGCTAGGCATATTTTTCTAGCATAGTGTAAGATATGACCATTGGGTATGTTAGTTTTTTTTAGCACAAAAAAATTTAAAGTTCATTCTGATATACACTACATATTTAAGTACTAGCATGCATACACAGCATTGTCAGGGATGTAATGCTATACTCACATTAAAAGGAGCCATAGGTGCCCAAGCACATGCACAAGGGTTTGACCAAATACCTTTGTTTTTGTATTTTTAACCTGACACTTCCTGAGGGTGTGGAGTGGCAAGATGGGATCCAGCTCATGCATTCCCAGAGTGATGATGTGTGTGCATGTCAAGTTTTTGATGTCTGGTCCATTGATTTATCTAAGTAATTTCTTGTTGCTCTTTTTTTTGGTTTTTAGCTTCACCCATCCACAAGAAATGATGTGTCAAGGTAGCCCTTTATTTGACTTTGATATCATCATTGGTGTAAAATGTGCCTACTCAGAAGTGTAAATTTCATTTGGTATGCTGCTTTAGTCAGAAGTGATTCACACTGAAATGCATACACAGTGTCAAAACTCTTTTTATTCTGATGTACAAAGAGAAATGTTGCCAGGTGGGACACATATTATGCTGTTCCCAGAGTCATGATGCATATATGCATGGCCAGTATTAGGTATCTTGGTTGAAGTGTTAATCCTGAGTACCATTTTTTCATTTTTATCCACACTCCAATTGGAAAAGTGTGGCCAAGTGAGCCAAATATTTGGGTTTAAATGCCATCCTTAGTGTAGCATATATCTACATTGAAGGGCGAGTTTTAATTGCTTTGTTACTTTGGTTGTAAAGTGAATACACACACAAATATACAAGTGTACCCATACATGTATGAACCAGGAGGTGTTATGTCCAAGAGTGGCTATGATTGACACATGCCATTTTTTAAATGTATACGAAGGAAAGGAAAGGAAAAGGAAACAAGGAAGGAATAAGGGTGGGAGGGGAGAAGAAAAACAAAAGGAAGGATACAAAGAAGGAAAAGAAAAATAAGAAAGGGAAAAGGAAAGAAGAGGAGAAAAAAGGAATAAAGAGTGGGGGAAAAAGAAGGAAGGGGTTGGGAAGAAAAAAAAAGAAGAAAAAATAAAGGGTGATAAAAGAAAAGAGGGAAGAGTAGAGAAGGTTGGGAGGAAAAGGATCAAGAAGGAAAAGGGGAATGGGGGAGAAGAAGGAAGGAAAAAAAGGATTAAAAAAGAGATTGGACAAATGAGTAAAGTTTAAAAAAAGGGGGGGGAGAAGAAAAGAAGGAAGAAAGATAGGCGGTGGGTGGGGGAAGAAGAAATGAAGGAATAAAAAAGATTCAAATACAGAGTTTCTGCTTAGTTGACAGATCTGTGATGTGACTGAATCACTTGGACTTTTTTTTTTTTTTTTTTTTTTTTTGAGGTTTTTTTTAAAACTTACAAACATAGATACAAATTTTAAATAACAAACAATTTTATATTTCTAGAAATGTTGTGCATGAGTCAATGTGAAGTATGTGATTATAAACTGAACCTGCTCTTATTCTTTAGTGGGTTCCCCCTCCACCCCCACTAGTTTAACTGCAACCTCTCTAGCCACCTCCATTGACCTCTCCTGGAGCCAGCCTGTTGGAGACCTGGTGGAGTCCTACACTGTAGTTTACTCCTTCATTACTAGAGATTGTGATGGTGCTGTATTTGGTGGGCATACGACTACAGAAATAGATGGCTCCACAAATAGCTACTCCTTCTCTGGACTAGAGGAGAACAGCAACTTCAATATTAGCATTGCAGCTGTGAATGGTGCCGGAAGTAGTTCAGAACCAGCACGGATCTCCACCAACACACTTATAGCAGGTAGGATATGAAACATAGTGAGGTAGAAGACTTGTAGTCTTATGACATGCACATACTCACTGCAGCTCCTTCTGGCATTGTTGAGTCTCTAAGGGTCACTGCCACCTCCACCACCAGTGTCACTATAGCCTGGGGGCGTGTTCCTTGCAAGGACAGGAATGCTGAGATCACCCAGTATACTGTGATTTATGTTCCGATCTCTGGCGGTGATGAATTAAACATTTCAAAGTTAGATATTAACCCAACTAATGATGTCACCATCACTGGCCTCATCCCAAGGACTGTCTACACAATACAAGTGAGAGCAGACCACATCAATGTTTCTAGTGGTTCATTCTTGTTAGGGACTATCCGTGCCACAGTGACTGCAACGACTGCAGTGCCTGAAGGTAATGTATTAGTTTAATCAGAAAACTCTGTGGAATACTGTTACTAATGATATGTCCCCTTCTTGTACAGCTCTTGGCTTCTTCTTAAATGGTGTTCTGTATCCTAACAACAGTGTGGTGGACCTGACTGCTATAGGAACTGATGACAGAGCCCTGTTCTGCTTTACCAATCTCACTGAATGCTGTAGAAACAGTGATACTACTGGTGATGGTTCCCTCGGTGATTGGAAACGCCCAGATCAATCTAAAGTTTTTGGTTTAGCATCCGTGCCCTATACTTCTACATATAGAACTAGACGTCCCAGTGCAGTCACCCTTCATCGCAGGGACAATGCCATGGAACCCACTGGAGTGTTCACCTGTGAAGTTCCTGATGCTGAAGGTGTGGATAGATCACTCTATATCTTCATCCATGTTGGACAGGCTCCAGGTACATACTTACATATGGAAAGCCATTTCTATAGAGCAAGTGTGTGCATTGGAAAGTATATAGTGGTCTCCTCCACAGCACATACCAAGCAAACCCCGGTATGTGATGTACAGGCCCGTAGCCAAGGGGGTTCGGGGGGGGGGGGGGGGGGGGGGGGTTTGACCAAACCCCCCTTTGGGAGGGGGGGGGTGGGGAAATTAATATCTCTCTCTGCTAGTACCCATGCCCACACCAGCAAGAGTTAGTCAGTCAGGATCCTCCCGCATTCAGTTTTGTAGTGTATCAGATTATCTGGAGTTCTGCATGACCGACTACTGCTGTAGTGTGTCACTGTGTAAGTGTGAGTCAGCACCTCCTACTGTTGCCCTGATCTCTCAACTCCCTTGTCTATTAGATGGGAGCTAGGCTAGATGGGAGCTACGCTTGCTGGGAGCTCTTGCTGGGAGCAACATGGCTGCTACCTGAAGTGGTGGTTTTCTCAGGTACTTAAAGCTGGAGTGTTCACTTCCAATGTCTACCCTTAGTGGTTATGGTGTTGCAGATGCAAGCCATGTAGCTATGTTCAGTAATTTTGGTGACAAATTATGTCAGTGATAATCAGATTGGGACTTTTTGTTGGTTATGGAGATTTAAATCATCATGATATAGATAATAGTGGTGGTCTGGATATTGGACATCTAGTTAACTTAATAGGAGGCAAGGCATGCTGGGAGAAGAGGGCAACTTCCGGAAGTGATGATCTTCCAAGTACTTGAAGGCACAATGTCCACTCCAGGCACTAGCCAGGGGAGGGGTTCGACGGAACCCCGTATTGGATCCAAAAAAAGAAGAAGAAAGGAACAATAATAATATAAATAAATAAATCAATCAATCATTTAAAAAGAATAATTCCCCCTTTAAATACACGCAAGCGCACACAACAGAGTCATGAGCATTACAAGCAAGCGCGCACAGCAAGCCTCATGCGCCTAGTGTGTTCAGTTTTGAAGTGTTCTGGAGTGTTCAATTTTGAAGTGTTCTGGAGTGTTCAGTTTTGAAGTGTATCCATTTTAATCCTAGTTCTCTCAGTGTCTCACTACCGCTGTTGCGTGTGTAACTTCCTGTGACCAGTATCCTATGTTTTTTTTGTAAGATGGAAGCAAAGCTCGCTAGGGAGAAGGCTGCTATCAAAAGTGGTGGTCTTCTTGACTACTTCGAGCCAAAGTGTTCATGTCCTACTTCTTCTAGTGGTGATGGTGTAGCTAATGTGAGTGATGTAGCTGTTGTTAGTAATTTTGATGATGCACAGTCACCTGTCAGTGAAGATGTTAACTTGGGATCATCTGGTGATGGTGTTGCTAATGTGAGCCATGTGGGTGCAGTTAATATTTTTGGTGATACACAGTCACTTATCAGCGAAAATCTTAGCTTGGGATTATCTGCTGCTACTTGAGGAAGCGTTGATGCTAATAGTTTAGGTGGGAGGGAGAGGGCATCTTCCAGGAGTGGAGGTCTTTGCAAGTATCTGAAGCCGCAAGGTTCACTGCCCATTTTTAGTGTCAGCAGTGATAGTGTTGCTAATGTGAGCAGTGTGCCTATAATTAATTCTGATGATACCTGTGTTAGTGATAATCCTAGCTTGGGAACTGCAGCCAGTAGTGCAAATTTAGATCTAGATGGTAATGGTAGAATTGATAATTGTTCTCAAGAAAGTCATGATGTTGGTTTATTCATTAAACCAAATATGAGCACTGCTGAATTAAATAATGCGGTAAAGTCTTTGGATAAAGATCAGATGTATAAACTTATCAAACATCATTTCGTTCCCTCTGAAACTTTCCCTTTCCCCAAGGAGTATAGCGCTGGTTGTAACAGGTGTTTTCAGGAAAAATGGTTGAAAAAATATTCTTGGTTGGTATATAGTAAGGTACTGGATGGTGGGTTTTGTATTTTCTGTAGTTTGTTTATAAAAGATAGGAGTAAATACGGAGTTCTAGTTAATAACGCCCTTTAAAAAATGGGTCAAGGTGAATAAAGTAGTAGGTGGTCATTCCTCTAATCAGTACCATCACAATGCAATGGCAGATGTTAGTGCCTTTCTTCAATCTGTGGAAAATCCAGAGAAAAATGTAGATATACGTATTAATTCAATATTGGAAAAAACTATTAAGGAGAATAGACATATAATTCAATGTTGTGCCAAGTGCATTCTATTTTGTGGGTGGCAATGCCTAGCACTTCGAGGAGATTGTGAGGTATCTGGAGCTAATGGGAACTCAGGGAATTTTTTGGCCTTGATGAAGCTATTGGCTAAGCATGACCCCGCCATAAATGCTCACTTAGAAAGTCCTAAGCTAAGGAATGCGTCTTACGTATCACCGCATATACAAAATGAATTTAATATAATAGGTAAGAATATAATCCAGAAACATTTAGTTAATGAAATAGTAAGTGCGAAACATTTTTCAATAATGGTAGATGAGATAACTTCTTTTAATAAAGAGGTAATGCCTCTATATGTTCAGTTTGTAGACTCTAACCGCGACATAAGAGAGGAGTTTTTGCAGTATTCTATTTTGACTAGAGTTACTGGTAAAGCTATAGCTACTTGTGTCCTTGATAGCCTTAACATCAGTAAATACTGTACCAAATAAACTAACGAGAGACTACATAGTTGGGACAAGATTATGATATTTTTATATGTACTATTTGATGTGAGTATTGTTCAATATGTATAAGATAATCACTATTTTACTGTGCTTTAATTTCATTTAGTTTTATTTTTAATGCAGAATTTAGTAAAGTCATCTGTATTTCAGTTATTTTCTATGAAGTATATTTATTTGGAACTGTATATTAATATATGAAAATCTTATTGCTGTCATCCCATTACTTACAGGTCCTTCCATCATTGATCTTTCCTACAGTCCAATGTCACTCCTTCTCATTTGCACTTCCACTGGAAGACCCATTGACTCTGTGACATGGTTGAAAGATGAACGAATGATTAGTGGCAGCAGTTCTGAGTTCAATCAGAGGCAGCTAATCATAGACCGAGTGACTGCTACTTACCAGCACACCCTGTCCAGTGGAAATAAAGCTAATTTTGTGGGCCAGTTCTCTTGTTTCATCAGAGATGGAAGTGGTGGGACTGCATCCAGGAATGTGGCACTAAATGGTGTGTTTGTAGGTACAGTATTAATTGAGATGTTGCAGGAGTATCCTGGGCTGACTTGACTGTAATGATCTGAATATTGGTATACATTCAAGCTTAACCTTATTTAGCTAGTGCAACACAGTGTGTGTGTGTGTGTGTGTGTGTGTGTGTGTGTGTGTGTGTGTGTGTGTGTGTGTGTGTGTGTGTGTGTGTGTGTGTGTGTGTGTGTGTGTGTGTGTGTGTGTGTGTGTGTGTGTGTGTGTGTGTGTGTGTGTGTGTGTGTGTGTGTGTGTGTGTGTGTGTGTGTGTGTGTACATATAAATATGTATGTATGTATGTATGTATGTATGTATGTATGTATGTATGTATGTATGTATGTATGTATGTATGTATGTATGTATGTATGTATGTATGTATGTATGTATGTATGTATGTATGTATGTATGTATGTATGTATGTATGTATGTATGTATGTATGTATGTAAAGCACCAGTTCTTTACTCGGTTTAATAAAACAAAATTGAAGTATGGATGTAAATGTGGACAGATAAAATGTGGTTGCACTTCCAATGGAGTCAATTTTGATTAATAGCATTTATTATAGTGATCTTTTTTACAAAAAAAAATGGTGGCTACAATTGCTGCCTATCTGGTGAGAACTTCCTGATATATTATTTTTTTTTTGGTCATGGATCCTTCCTTGCACATGATATTAAGATTTCTTGAATAGATCCTACTCGGCTGATTCCAACAAAATCCTGGGCATGGCTGAAGGCTTATGAACTATACAGCTAAATTCTGGTTCTTTCATACAGAGCTTCAGCAATAACCAGTCTTGCCAGAACTTTTAAACATTTGGATGCCAAATTACAACTGGAGGGATACCAATATCATGCCAAATTATTCATACTAGTAAACTACACATTCCATGATGGAGCTCCCCCCTCCCCCATTCCCTACAGATATATATATTTTAGCATAGCATATACCATGGACGGAGACAACAATGACCTCTTAATGTAATTGTAGATATGTTGTTTGCTATCTCATCCCAGATGCTTGGACACTGATTTTCTGACCAATGTATTTACACAATTTTGGTTTGTAGTAAGTGGGGTGGTTTACTCAAGCATAGAGTTGTGACCACAACAAGGAAATTTAGGGGGGGGGGGGGAAATAGCCTCACAGGCAGGCTTTTACTCTGATTTTCACCAAACTTCCTAATGATCTCCCCAAATATTTTTCCTGTCTGTCTGTCTGTCTGTCTGTCTGTCTGTCTGTCTGTCTGTCTGTCTGTCTGTCTGTCTGTCTGTCTGTCTGTCTGTCTGTCTGTCTGTCTGTCTGTCTGTCTGTCTGTCTGTCTGTCTGTCTGTCTGTCTGTCTGTCTGTCTGTCTGTCTGTCTGTCTGTCTGTCTGTCTGTCTGTCTGTCTGTCTGTCTGTCTGTCTGTCTGTCTGTCTGTCTGTCTGTTCATCTAAGAATCCTCGATTCACGCTTGACTGATTATAGTCAGACCCACAAAAGCATATATTTTTAGAATTAGTTTCACAAGGGGATCATTTTTTAAAGTATGTCTATATGGCCACACCCTTTTCAGTATTCCAAAAAAAATCCAAAAGTGGTACTTTTGCTAGAAAATAGAATGGAGCCACATGCCTGAAACTAGGTATGCAAACAAAACTTGACTGGGAGTAACATGGGGTGGGTCCCACGTGGCCACACTTCTTTTTGGTGTGTAAGGCTAAAATGCCAAAATGTAATTTCTAAAGAGAACACTTGGACCTAGGTAGCTATAGCCATGAACCCACATATATTTGGAATCAGTGTCACCAGGGGAACATTTTTAATATGTCCATGAGACCACACTTTTTTCTGTGTTAGTGTCAGGCTAAAAAAAAAAAATCCACAAACTGTACTTCAGCCAAACACACCCTGGCAACTACAGATTTAAACTTGTTATGTATACATTATTTGACCCTGGGAGTAACATGGGGAGGATCAAGCAATTTAGACAATTTTGTAATTACATCAGGAAAACCAACCCTTCAGGCAGGTATTTTTCCTAATCTACACTCTAAAGTATAAATAGTCTGTCCGTTAGTTTTTCTGTCTGTGTATACGTGTATCCTTGATTCAAGCTTGTACTGTTAAAGTTAGACCCACAAACCCACATATCTTATACTAGTGTTATATATTTATATACTGTGTGTGTGTATATATATGTAATGTGTATGTAACATGCCAAATGGCTAAATGGGTTAAGTTGAAAATTGGCAGGTATGGTATTCAGATAAGCAAAAGTAATCTGGGCTAGGCCCTATTTGTCCACACCCCATCATCACTGGATTAACTAAGAGAAGCAAAAAAAAAAAAAAAAAAAAAAAAGGCTTTTTGACATCAGCCTTTTTTTTTTATTTATGAAAATTCTTAGGTGGTTACACATACCATTTCAAAGAACCTTAATACATTTTGAAAGAAAAACACATCACATCAGCAAATTCAAAGAAAAATAAATTCACTTTAAATAATTCTGACTGCAACATTAAAAAAAAAGTAAACAAAAGACAAAACTATGGGGGGGGGGGGGGGGGGGTGGGGGGTGGCAGCTGGAGATACAGAGCTGCTTCCCACCTCCCCACTACTACCACTAATTGCAGCTAGACCAACTATCACAATATACTGGCTCATTGCAACTTCAACTTTTCAAACAAGGTGCATGTACACTATAATTCAGATTGAAAATACAAACAAACCCAATTAAAGCTTAAATACATGTAAATAGGAATAATAAGACCATAAATTTCCAGCCAAAATCCAACTCATTTATGATACTAAAATATGGGCCTACAAATACATTACATAGACAGAAAATTAAGTTTATAAAAAACATAAACACAATTACATTCAGGGCCATATTTAATTGACTGCAACTACTTCCTGCACTGAAAAAAAGGAAAGGAAAAATAAATTAAATTAAAAAATATATATTAAAAAAAAAAATTTTAAAAAAGGAAAGAAAAAAAATTAAATTAAATTAAAAAATATATATTAAAAAAAATTTAAATTTAAAAAAAACAAAAAAAAAAACAGGTCACCAAAACACATTTCATGTTGAAAACACAAAAGGTGAAGCTAAGGGTTTACTAAAGCAAGTTGAAAAAAATATTAATAAACAAAATTCAACTATTACTAAGGACATCATAAAAGATTCAAAGGTTTACTTCCATTAATCACAAATGCTAAGGAAAAAAACATAGTTAAGCATTAAAAAAATGTAAAATCAAACCACTAGAACAAGAGAGGTAAAATGAAATGCCACAAGGACATATATTTCAGCTTCAAATAGGATCCAACAGCCAGATACCCAGACTAATTTATGAGACACCAGAAGTTCAACAATCAAGTCTAACAGAAATATCTACCAGACATACACTGCAGAACCAGAATGAAACAGAAGAGGAACACCACACACCCTACATGATATTACTACCACATAATTACTGTCAAAAATTGTAATTCTAAAAAAAAAAAAAAAAAAAAAATACATGTTCACTTTTGTTTCAAAAGTCTATAACACATGTCTTCAAAGCAGACACTTTTGTGACTATAGCAAACCATAAATGGGCTGAAAAACTGCCCTAGGGCAGGCATTAGTATGTATAAAGTGAAAAAATGTCTGTCTATTGGTTGGTTGGTTGGTTGTTTAAAAAATCTGTGTCACCAGGGGAACATTTTAACTCTGCTAATATGGCCCCAACCCTTTTTATACAAGCCAAAAATGGTACTTTTGGTAGATAAAATAATGGCACTACAGGCATATAACTTTGTATGCACAAACAACTTGACTCTTGGAATAACATGGGGTGGGTCCCAACTGGCACACATGTTCCTTTTGCTCTATAAGACTAAAATGCCAAAAATAGTTTAAAATCACACTTGGAACTATGTAGCTATGTCCATAAACCCATAAATATTTGGAATCAGTGTCACCATGGGAATGTTTTTAAATGTCTATAAGGCCACACCCCTTTCTGTGTTCATTTTGGGCCAAAAAAAAATAAAAATAGTACTTTGGCAAAACAGACCTTGGAGCTACAGATCTAAAACATAGTATATATATATATATACTCAACCTGACTCTGGGAGTAACATGGGCAGGGTCTCACATGGCCACACCTCTCCCTTTGTGTGTGTGTGTTAGGCTAAAAACCGTTTGCATATATGTATGCATCTTTGTGTGTGTCCACTTGATCACCAAAGCAGCATACCTAAAAAAACTCACTTTTCAGAGTAGACACATTCCACAGCAAGGATGGTTGTGGAATATTTTGTTTGTTTTTTTAGGCAAAATGATTTTTTTTTTTTTTTTTTTTTTTTTTTTTTTTATTTTTTAATTCAGATCCCAGAATCCACAACTTGGCAAAATGGGAATCTGTGAGATGAATGTTAACAAAATATTATGAAACTAATATTTTACTTAATTGTATATATGCCAACTACATTTACTATTTTGACAGGCAATAGATTAATTGAATAATCAATTCTTATTGCCAGTTGGTGTTCAACCACAAAATGTAAATTAATTTTTTGTTGAGCTAAATGCAACCAAAAATTATTTATGTATTGGCCCCCTCCTAGAGTTGTTATGTACACCATAAATTAAACAGTGCATGCAAACATATACCACTATCAATGCTCTTTTTAAGGTGGATAAAAGCCACATTATAAATCCCAACTTAATATAAGAAGCTATTTTTATAATCTCGTAACTACATCAACTACATCAGGAAACATCCCCCCCCCCCCCATGGGCAGGTTTTATCCTAGTACATATAAAAAAGTTAATGCTGTGTATATTTTTTTATTCTTTCTTTTTCTTTTCTTTTTTCTCCTACTCCTTCAGCTATGTTTTTCTTATTAAAATTGACTGGTATATCAAATTGTGGAGATTGGAGGGTAAGTGATGAACACTTATGCATGAAATGAGGTGCAGCTAAATATGCTAATGACAGATCTATGCTATTGTAGACCATAGATGCTGGGCTAAAAGACATGGACATAGTGGAGGCTATAGTGAAATTTATGGCTAGTAGATGTGCCTGTGTCTTCACTGCTGATCAACTCACAGACAGAGTGTTCCTGTGTCATCCGTCTTCCCCTCAGTCTGTCACATACCGGGCACAACTACATGGCACTCTCCAGGCAACAGTCACAGACCTCATTACCATAATAGAGGAATGGGTATCTTCTGGAGACGTTATCCCAGTTCAATTCCTGCCTCTAAAATTGGATGGTGCATGTACATCTTTCAGTTCATCCACAGTGGAATGTGAAGTCAAAAAATATACTGAAATGGAGTATGATACTCCCAATAAATCCACTGAGTCAACTGAAATTGGAAAAGGAACTTCTGGTGGAATTGAGACTGTCATAGGTGGAGTGGTTGGAGTGGTTGCAGTGGTTGCAGTGATGGCATTTGTGATAATCATTTTTTTATCTGTAATCATCACAATCAAAATACGAAAGGCAAAGATGAAGCCTAAGGATGAGTCAGAGTAAGAACTTAGCCTGTAGCTACATATGTACAATGCAACATCAATTGTTACAGATTTATTAGTTGCACCTTTGTCTCTATGTTAAGCAAATTTTTTATTTGAAATTGTATTTTGTTTGCTATTTTTTTGTGGAATATATGTCTGTATATGTGTTTCTGTGTGTGTATATATGTGTGAGTGTGTGTGTATATATGCATGTGTGTATGTGTTTATGTGCCTGTATATATGATATATGTGTGTATATATAGATGTATATGTATGTATGTATGTATATAGATGTATGTATATATGTATAGATATATAGATATAGATATATAGATATATGCTGCCAAACAATTTTACAAAATAATACAGTCTGAAAATAATTTCAGCAGATTTTACAACACTAACCACTGCTTAGGAGCGCAATATTGAGCTTCCAGTATTGCCTTATTATCTAAGATTTGAAATGGGAGTTAGCAAATGTATTTACATCTGTAAAAGCATACTTTCCCGCAATTTTACTTAAAGCATGTGATCTACTTCATTGTAAGCTAAAAAGATATATTCAATTAATACATTCCCTCAGTCCTTGTGATTGAAAAACACCTTGATAAATGCAGCAAATGGTCATGATATTAGCAAAATACCTCAGAATTTACAAAATGCAATCTGGCAGTGTAACATTAAAAAAAAAATGAATTCAATAAAAAAAATTCTGTCTAGCAATGAACAAGTTTTCAAATAAATACTACCAATCATAAACCAGCTCTCTCATCTATATTTAATAAACCTAGTTACCTCTGCAGCATCATAATAGGTCCTTCTATGGGAAAGTGTCCTAACTTCTATTCCCTCCACATTGACAGCTTCTATATATTTACGAAGATTTTACAGACTATTTTTGACTTTTGATTTAGTTTAGCTTGTAAATTTTCCTTTTTTATCAAATTTTTTATATTTAAAATACTTGTTCCAACTTATAGCGATTCTTCACCTTTTTAAGCTTTGATAAATATCGATCCTCATAAATAACATAAACTTCAGCCCCCCCCCCCCACGCTTTTAATGTGCTGTCTGCCCCCTTGTATATATATATATATATAAATAGATAGATAAATAGATAGATTGATGTATAGATATAGATATAGATGTATAATTATAGATGTATAGATATACTAGCACCATATATCAGGCATTGCTTGGCCAATGTCTACACAAAACATTATAGAAGCATGTCAAATTTTGGCCTGGTTGGTCCTTTAATTAGTTTTTAGCAGCTGAAACAACTTCCTATGGGTGTAGCCAATTCATTTTCTTTTCTTTTCTTTTCTGCTCAGCAATACAAACTGTGGTGTGAAGGTTTTACTTCAGATGCATAAAATTAAGAGTGAACTATTTCATAATGTTATATTTAAGGTACACCTAGGTGTCAATGTATGCTAATGCAAACCATTCCTATTTATTGCAGGAAAGTGTCTGATATCCCACTTGGTTTTAGCCATGTGTATGAAGTAATTGATGACTACAAGCCTGCAACTAAGGAAGTTGGTGGAGTTAACCTTGAACCATGTCCTGCATATGCAACATCACCATGCCGGTGATTTGGATATACTCTAATGGACTAATTGTATGATCGCCGACTAATTGTATGATTGCCAACTAATTGTATGATTGCCGACTAATAATTAATGAAACTTCATACGAAGTTTCATTTTGAGTGTAAAAAATTCTTTGTTAGTTATTTTTTCTATAATTGAAGTGGAACAACTGATGTATTTCTTTTAGTTTGTTTGCAATTTTGCTACTATTATCTATTTGTTGAATTTAGTTGTAGTTCACATTTGTTTAATAATTTTGAATTAAATTTTCAACTTTGAAATATAATTAGCTATAATTTATATATTGGGATTAATAAGGGGGTAGTGTGGGGCAACACTGGGATTCCCTCGCCCCCCACCCCCTGGAATATTTCAAAATAACCTTAATTCTGGAGTGGCGGGCAGGTAGACATGAACACACACATGCATAAAAAAACACAAATTTTTATTTCCATGAACTACAACTTCATAAGAGGAAAAAGTCATTTTTATCACTAGTGTATAAAGTAGTAAGTTTGTATAATGCTTTTATTTCAAATTTTAAAAAACAAACCGACTAGATATAGTCACTATTGACCTATTATGCCTTCAAGTGACTTTTCAAAGAACAAAAAAGAGAAAGAATTGTTAGGGGTTATTTTCTCAAACTAAGTCAGAGTTCATATATGTAAATATATTTCAATTTTAATTTTCCTAAACAATTTTTAAAAGTACTTTATGAAAACATAATTTAATTCTCAAAGAAGCCATCCTTCTTTGAACTGGTTATAATCGTGCAGTATGGGATCAACCTTGTTGACACCTGGTACCTACAATCATTTCAATATAGGCAATAAAACCAGTTCACATTCATGATGGCAGCCTCCTATAACAATAATCTCCTGTCTTCCCTTGGCTGGGAGTTACAATCTATATATAAATAGTTCTTACCTGGAAATCAAACTCTGTAGCCGTAGGGGATTTATCAATCTTGATGAGCGGGTTAAAGCAGCTCACTTATGATGGAGAAAAGAAATTTTATAAAAGGGGAAAAAACCAACCAAGACCAGGAATTGAACCTGTAACCTTAGCACTGGTGTTCCTGAGGAAGTTTCCTACGAAGAACAAGATCAACTAAAAAGTAACGTTTAGAATCCCCAAATATAAGTTCGTGCATGGATAAAAAAAAATTAATTTCAGAAAGAATAGAGGAGAGTTAAGAGTAGTAAGTTGTATCTTAGTTTTGTTTGGACATGTAAATATTCCCTTGTCAACACACTTTACTCCAGATTGCACTAGGTAATTCATTTGTAGGGAATCAATATATATAAATAGCTCATATTCTGTGTGTGATGTGTGGTGTGTGGTGTATCTGGTATGGCATGTCCAGCATACAATGGTTCAATTTTAGAGCTACAGTATTAAGACAGGTATCAAAAGGATGCTGATATCATTTAATTATTTTTGATTTCACTTGTTCTGCTGGTGGTAGGCTAAACAGACAAAAAATATTTTTGTTATTTCTGGCTGATAACGGATTTGAAGTGTTCAATTTCATTAGTTGAAATGTACATTGAGATTGAGAAGTAAAGGTTACTTAATTTTGACCAGATTTGAAATCATTTTGCAAATAATATTAATGTTTGCAGCTAAAAAAACATTGGATATCTTGGAAAGGTATATGGTATGATATCAATTGGGGTTTTAGGTTTTATAGTCTGAGTGCATCATATGTATACACTGAGAATGGATGTGAACACTAGAACTTATTTTACCGCAGCAACCATGATAGGTACCGACTGGAATCAAGATTCTAAGTTGAATAGCCACTATATTTGGCGGTGGGCTTTAAGATTAGATACCCCATGCTTTGGGCCATCTGATTTGTGTTTTTATTTACTATGGGAAGTTTAACTGGAATCTGTATTAGCAAATAGTGCTTTTGACATCGTCTGACATGACACTTATTATGACACTAATTATGACACTTATTATGTCCTCCCCAGGGGCGGATCTAGGATTTCAAAAAGGGGGCCTCCTTTTCCCACCCTACAGTGGGAGGGCTTCTCAAATTCAAAGGGGTATATACATATATATATATATATACATACATATATATATATATATATATATATATATATATATATATATATATATACTAGCAGCATATACCTGGTGTTGCCTGGCCAATATAGGCTAAAATCCTACCATTTTTGGCTTTTTCTTGTTACCATGGTAACCATTTTGTGAAATTTTTAGCCCATGTTTTAAGTTGGGTCAAAACCTATCATCATGCTGAGTTTCAAAGAAATCCACCTACCAGTTTGGCCAGAACAGACAGACAGACAGACAGACAGACAGACAGACAGACAGACAGACAGACAGACAGACAGACAGACAGACAGACAGACAGACAGACAGACAGACAGACAGACAGACAGACAGACAGACAGACAGACAGACAGACAGACAGACAGACAGACAGACAGACAGACAGACAGACAGACAGACAGACAGACAGACAGACAGACAGACAGACAGACAGACAGACAGACAGACAGACAGACAGACAGACAGACAGACAGACAGACAGACAGACAGACAGACAAATTCTGTTTTTTCCCAGACATGCCGCCTGGTTTAAAATCATCTCAGGGTGGGTCTCCTCCATCTCTAAAAGTTTGGTCAAAATCTAACAGAGGAATTTTGAGAAACAGACAGACATACATACATACATACATACATACATACATACATACATACATACATACATACATACATACATACATACATACATACATACATACATACATACATACATACATACATACATACATACATACATACATACATACATACATACATACATACATACATACATACATACATACATACATACATACATAGGTCTTCTAATATATATATATATATATATATATATATATATATATATATTTTTTTTTTTTTTTTTTTTTTTTTTTTTTCTTTTTTTTTTTTGATTTATTTATTATTATTATTATTATTATTATTTTTTTTTATTTTTTATTTGTCATAGACTTTTAACTAGCAGAGCTACCCAGCTTTGTCTAGGTAAAATGATTTGAATTTTCAAATACCTGGCACTTCAAATGAGACAATTGCATTTTAAACAATGAAATTTAGCAAGCAAATTTTTCTAGGGCACTGATAGCTATCAATCACTTTTTATTTGTGGCAGCTGCTTAGTCATTGCTAATTCTCACCTTTTGCCTATTATTTTTCAGGCTCTTTTTGTGTGGAAAAACCGGGTTCACTTTTATTGTTTCAGTACACTTTATTATCTATCCCAGCTGCAATGATTATGTCTACAAAATTTGATCAAAATAGCTACAGCCATTAGAAGCCTTATTCAACATAAAAGCACAGTATGGCTTTATATGTATACAGACTGTGTCTTAAGAATATACATGCTTTAGCAATTTCAAAATTTTCTAGAAGTTGAATGCTCCACCTGAAGTTAATATTCTTTTGTACCTGAAGGATTCAATTTATAAATAGCTCTTAATCAGTGAATATGTAGAAAACAAAAAAGTTATTTCTGGCATATTAATCAGCAGCTGCATTGGAGCTGTAGTTTGGAACAGTGGTATTGAGAAAAGTTTTACTGGAAAGAGAGGTTGTTTTGTTGCTCCAGGCAAAACTAGCATGGCACAGAAATTCATTTTGGAGGGGATTAAAAATGTTTAAAAATAAATTAATTTTGTGTATGGTAAGTGAAGTAATGTTTCTAGGTTTTCTGGACTAAATAGGTGGTAAGTGTTGAAGGTAAAATTGGAATAGTATTTTTTTTTAGAATAAAGTGTTTACAGAACACAAAAAAACAACAACAATGAAACATAGAATAAGGAATTATTTAGCACAGAAAAGGAGTTGGGTTGGGGGTGGGTAGAGATCAGACTTGACTCTGAGGGAAGTAGGAGCTTAAGGGGAGGAACCAGCTTTCCTTTGGCAACTTTTTTATGGCTGCAGCAAGAGTTGGCATCCCTTCTCACTTTCACATAACCACCAACAGATCCTCAGATTAAAAGGATGGAATTTTGAGCACTTAAAAATGCTTATCAATTGATAGATTTAAGATAAGTTGTGGGGAATAAAACAAAATTTAGATGAAGTTCCAACCGTGCAGGCAAATGGTCCTCTGCAGGGCTTAGCAACCTTTTTCAATTCTATTCCCCCCAACCAGAGAATCTGGTTCCCCTAAACATTAGGAACCAACAGGAGGCTACAAGGAGGGAGACAGGGGAGGAGAGGGTGGGTGGCAAACAAACAACTTTTAAACTAACTAGTACTTGTTATTCAATATATTTACACAAAATTTTGATAATTTTGCCAACTAACTTAGTCCAGTTCATCTGGTGAACAATCACTTACTTTAGCAGGAGGAGGGGTGAGGTGGACTTGAAAAAAATCCTCAAATTTTGATTTTCCCATGAGTTCTCTGGAAAATTTTACTTGAAAGTTGAAATTTTGGAACGCTATTTTGGCTAAAGAAGGTTCAAAACACCTGTTATATAAAAGTTCGGCTGTGTCTTCGCCTGCTGAAGCTTTAGCTAAAGCTAAAATTGGCCCAGGATAATAGCTAATTGTTACAGTTAGCCTGAAATTGGCCTAGGGTAATAAAATTGGGCAGGGATAATAATTTTTACAGTTAGCGTAAATTTAAGTTTGAGAAAAGGGGGCCTCCTTCGAGATTAGTCGAACCCCCCCCCCCCCCCCCCCCCCCCCCTCCCTTGCATCCGCCACTGCTCCCTCCATTTTATTATATGTTGTCTACGAGTCCATCTTCGCCATTATGATTTCCCCGACTTTGATATGACATTTTCGATTTTATATATCCTTTTTGGTGTGTTGAATTTAATTTAAGTTTGATTAGTTAAATGTTATTTGCTGTGTGCAATTTGTTAATATTGATTCATCAAGTTTAATTTGTGCTTTAATTTAGTTTGATTTGTTATGTTTGATTTGTAGTGTTTAATTTGTTGGGTTAGATTTATCTGGTTTAATTTGTTTGTTTTGGTTTGTTTGATTAGATTTGTTGATTTTTATTTGTCCAGTTGGATTTATTGAGTTGGATTTTTTCAAGTTTGATTTGTTGTGTTTTTATTTTCTGACTTCAATTAGCTATGTTTGATTTATTAGATTTGATATATTAGGTTTGATTTGTTGGGTTAGATTTGTTGGGTTTGATCAGTGGTGTTCCATTTGTTGAGTTTAATTTGTTGAGTATTAATTGTTTAGTTAGATTTATTGTGATTTGTGTGTTTTTATTTGTTGATTATGATTCATTGAGTTAGATTTGTTGAATATGATTTGTTGAGTTAAATTTGTTGAGTATAATTTGTTGAGTTTGATTTGCTTATTTTGGTTTGTTGTGTTTGATTTGTTGAGTTTGATCTGTCAAGCTTGATTTGTTGATTTGTGTTTTTGTATTTGTTTAGTGTGATTTATTGGGTTTGATTTGTTGAGTTTACTTTGTTGGGTTAGATTTGTTGAGTTCTATTTGTTAGGTGAGATTTGTGAGTTTGATTAATTGAGTTTGATCTGTTGAGTTTGATTTGTTATTTATTATTTTATTTATTAAGTATGATTTGTTGGATATGATTTGTAGAGTTTGATTAGTTCAATTCGATTTTTTTGGATTGGAATTGTTTGGTTTGATTGTTTGAATTTGATTTGTTGGGTTTGATTTGTTAGTTTGATTTGTTCAGTTTGATATTGAGTTTGATTTGTGTGTTTTTACTTGTTGAGTATGATTTGTTGAGTTTGATATGCTGGGTTTAACATGTTGTGTTTAGTTCGTTGAGTTATATTGATTGAGTTTATTTGTTGATTTTGAATTGTTTTATTTGGTTTGTGTGGTTTAATTTTTTGAGTTGATTTGTTGATTTTGATTAGTTGAGTTTAATTTGTTGATTTTGATTTGTTGGGTTTGATATGTTGAGTTCGATTTGTTGAGATTTATTTGTTGAGTTGGATTTGTAGGTTTTGATTTGTTGAGTTAAACTTCTTGAGTTCGATTTGTTTAATTTCATATGTTGTGTTTGATATTTTGAGTTGATTCGTTGAGTTTGATTTTTTGAGTCACATTACTTGAGTATGATTTGTCTGATTTTTTAGTTCTGATATTTGAGTTGGATTGGTTTAGTTTGATTCGTTGACTTTGATTCGGCCAGTTTATTTTATCAGTCTGATTATTCTGAGCTTAATTTTTAATTTAGAGTTATAATTGATTTCTTTAGTCAGATTTATTGTCTATGATTTGAGTTGGGTTTGTTTCGTTCCATTTTTTGGTTTGACATTGATTTTTTGAGTTAAAGTAGTTTTTATTCGATTTTTTGGTTGTATTTATAGAATTTGACCTGAGTTTGATTTATTGGGTTTGATTTGTGGAGTTTGATTTGTTGGGTTTGATTTGTTGAGTATAATTAATTCATTTAGAATTGTTTAGTTCGAATGTGAATTTAAATTTTAGTTTAATTTGTTGAGTGTGAACTGTGCAATAATTAGTTAAGTTTGATTTGTTAAGTTTCATATGTGTTTCATTTGAGTTTGATTTATAGATACTGATTTGCTGAGTTATATTTGTGCTTTGATTAGACTTTGATTTATTAAGATTGACCTGTTGATTTTATTTGGTCAAATTAGTTAGTTTAATTTAAACTGGTGAGTTAAACATATTTGTTTGGTTAGTTAAGTTGATTCTTGGATTGATTGGTTGACTTTGATTTAGTGAAGTTGATATATTCATTTATATGGAGTTTGTTTAGATTGAAATGTGGAGTTTGTTTTGAAATCAATGTGAGATTGATTTAAGTTTGATTAGTTCACTTTAATGTTGTGTATATTTGTTTAGTTAGACTTATTAAGTTAGTTTTACTTAAGAATAGATTTTTAAGAAATTTTTTACTGTTTGGAAGCACCAAAGTTTGTTGTTACTACTAAGTGCTTTTACTGTATGGAAACCCAGTGTTACAGCTAAGTGCTTTTACTGTATAGAAACAAAAAAGTCATAAGTCTTACCACAACTTTAACCTCATCATTAAGTGTTCTAAATAATTATTGTTAAATATAAAACATGACTTTTCAATAAATATTATAGTAATTATTTGCCACAAGTCTTAGTGCGGAACCACTTTTGTTCCATTAGTTTGCGAAATAAAAATAAAAACTAGCCAACTGAAATTTGAACCTCTTTCACTAATTATGTTGTAGGTGTGAAACAAGATTGTTTTGTTTGTTTACAACAGAGAGGATATGATGTTGACATTTTCCCGGTTTGCAAAAGCAACTAGTGAGAGTTAACATGCTCACACCCACTTATTAAAATTGACTTAAACTCTGCAGGTGGAAACCATTGTAAGTTAAGAATCTGGTTGAATGGTTCCTCAGATAGTCTTAGCAAAGACATCAAAGCCAACAGTAGCCAGTTGAGGCGAGTGATTGAGTATGTAGCACCCCATAGCCATAGACACTTTCACGGATAGCCTCAGGTGGAGGCATGCTAAGAATATTGTGTTTTCCATTGTTAGATGCTATTAGCCAATTGAATTTTTCAATCATGCAATTTCCCTCACATTACCTAACCTTCAGTTACTTCTAGTAACAAGTTGTTAGACTTGATGTATATGTATAGATGTATATGTACAATACAGTACATTAAATTATATTTGTTAGTAGTTAAGGGCACATAAAAGAGCTACACCCCTCTTTATCCAGTGGAACTGCTCTCTGGAGGAAGGGACTTCAACTGCGATGACATAGTTGGTGGAATGCCCAGTGGTCGACAACGTACCTAAGAAACAATTATCGCAACCACTTTCAATAAATGCAATATATAACCATGGTACACGATTATCTCCCCACCACATCTCTTACGGAATATGCACTCATTATGAAGGATTGTTGAATGACTAATATTTTCAATACTAAAAGTTTAAGATAACAGTTTTCTTTATAGTAATTATTATTTTCTGGTTTTTTCCATTGGGTGAACTGATCCAGATGACTTGGTAAGGATGTCCAGATGGTGAGTGATACCATCCACACAAAAAACAACAAAACACTTCCATACGAGAAAAACCTCAATAAAAGAAATAGCTGTTGTCAACAAACATTTTTCAAATAGTTTATATTAAATGCATCTAGTGCCCACCAGAACAAAGGCTTGTTTCAATTTGGTTGGTTATGAGATGCTATGTGCACACTCACACCTACACAATGGCCGGACATCCTCTATTGACCACTTCCTGTTCTTGAGAGGATTTTAATGAAAACGTACCAGCCCTGGTGAGTGTCTTGTACACAGGACACACATAGATGCCAGTTTCTGGCTGCCTCCTGTTGGCTGTTGGGATGAGCCACATGACTGGCATGTCTGTATACAGTTCCTTAGGCCTAGACTCGGCAAGCTCGCACTTGTCTGTGTCCCAGCGAGCGCCTTCCAGGAACAAACCCCTGATGTAGCAGCCATTCTCTGGACGCTCCTTCAACTCAGTGTAGTGTTCCTGGACCACCTGTACAAATGCACAGAGATTATCCAAAAAAAGGTTACTCCCATCTATATTATAATTTACTTCTTTTTCTAACAAATAAATATTTTCATAAAACTTGAAAAAAATAAATAATAAAAAAAAAAAAAAAAAAAAAAAAAAAAAAAAAAAGTTAGTGAGAAAGAAACTTTTGTCATTAATACACTTTCAAACAAAAAGAAAGTAATTAATTTTTTTTTTTTTTTTATAACCACAGACCTTGAAATCAAATGAGATAACATCTATGGAGATGACTTCCTTCCTGGCATAGTTTTGGAGTGTTCCTGTAATGAAGGCTTGGGGGAAGAAAAAGCCAGAGATCCAGAACACTGGAGGAATGCCATGCTTGATCCAGCCTTGGATGAAATCAATCCTCTCCATCAGATCCAGCACCCATGCTGCAAGAGGCTTCAGAGAAGGGTATGCCTGTGTAGAGCCAATGTATAGTCAAGCATATATTTTTACACACATCCGTATGGAACATGCACAAACGTGTGCTGGTTACAAGAAACAACAGTACTTGCAGGTTACACAAAAATCAGAGTAGCACTTACAATAAACAACACTAAATTGACAGAAGGTTATATCAAACGAAAATAAAAGAAGAAAAAACAAACAGCACTAAACTAACAGAAGGTTACATAAAACTATACAAACTGCTACTACAGGAAGGAGGCCATGTATGCATGCACCTTGGCTGCCCACTTCTTTGGCACTGCATTGTTGTAGAGACTGCTGAACATGGTCTCCAGAGCCTGTGACATGACCACTTGACCTTTCAAGGCTTTTTTCAGGTCTGCCAGGGAGGAGTGGATCACACGCAACAGACGGTTATAGCGGATCACCTGAAACAAACAAGAAGTTATCATTTCAGATATATTTTTTCAATTGTTTTGTACAAGTGCATCCAACAATTGATTAAACTTACAGTTCATTTCCATATGGGAAAGCATACATATTCTGGTACATGGATTGAAAACGGACAAGATTGTGCAAAGCAACTGCATTACATTGTACTTAAAGGCATAGTGACCTAAGTGGCTAAATTAGTGTCTAGTCAGTAAATTTCTTAGGGTAGCATTGATGGTGAGTGAGTTTCTAGAAGAAATGAAAGTAATAAACACTCTTAAAAAAATTATTTGGACATATATCTAGGGATCAAAACTTCGTAATGCTGAGCTGCAAGCTGGCTCTGATAAGAAAAATCACCCCTCTGGGGTGTAGCTACCAAAAAAGGCATTTCATTTCTTTCTTTACTAAACAATGTATCGAATTAAGACGATTGTAGCTACTATGAATAAAACAGAGTATCCAAATCTTACTTCACAAAACAACTACACAACAGTTAGGAGCACAAACCACCCAGGATACAAACGCCAAAATTGCCTCTTCAAGAACTTTCATGAACTTTGCACTGGGTATGTACAAAGATGTTACTAATTAAGGGGATCCCATACCACATCCTGACTTTATAGGGACTAGAAAGGGTTTAATGCCTAGTGAATTAATTGACAGCTAAGGTTCCTATTCATCTTCCAGCTGTAACACGAATAAAGCAGGATGTGATGTTACTCTGCAGTGTTATTATTGCCGTTTCCAATCCATGTACCAGAATATCTATGATGAAAAGATTATATAGTTGTATATATATTTTCATGTGGTTATTACTTAATGAATGGGTATAGAAGTAATTGCCACACTGTCAGTGGCACCTCCATTTTTGCTTTCATGCATAAGAAAATTTTGTAATGTGGGGTAAGGATAGGGCAGTTAAGATGCTCAAACCTCTTGCACAAGAACAGTGTTCATAGATTCTTCATACTTGACAGGGTACATTTCCACGATGTGCTGCAGTGGCAAAGGCTTTGGAACCTCCTCCATAATCTTCTCTGCAGTTTCATCCACTACCTACAGCATTCATACATTAACAATATGGTTATGTGTTCTTTGCTGAACGTGCCAATAAAAAAATGTAATGACACTCGGAGAGAGCAGCTACACTACACTGACCACAGAATAGGTATGATAACTTAATATTTAAATAATTTTATTCTAGAAATATGAACCATCACTGCATATGTATTGAACAATAGATAAGAGTAGATAACTGAGGGATGATGGGGAAATGATGAGGGGAGACCATTTACTCCACCCCATAAACTCTCACCTCTTCCCTGGATTGTCCCTGCCTGGAACTGCTCTTTGGCTGCAACTTGAGGAAGCTCTCGAGGAGAAACCAGGTCTCATTGAGTGCAAAGGTGATGTTGGCATTATTGTGGAGACCAAACATCTCTGGAGTGTCATTGATCGGGAGGCTACGAATATATGCCATGTACTCCTAACAAAATTAAATGAAATCATTTTTTTTTTAAGAAACGAGCAAGCTCAAGAAAACTGTCAATTAAACTTATTAAATATGCATATCTCAGTTAGAGTTGAATATTTTTAAAATTAATTATCAACACCACAAATGCTCTCAGTGACTGAACCTCATAAATTGATGCTTGCCCACACCTGCAGTCAACTACAGCATCATGTGTTCAAAGTGAATGATATCAGATTTATATTGCACAGGACGCCTACCTAGAAATTGCATGCTTTTATTCTTAATTAGTAGGGAGATTCCAATGTTTATTAATTAATTGTGTGTATCTGCTTACTTGACCAAATGAGAACATGCTAGTGCCAAATAATATGCTCTTCTTCTATTTGCAGTGACTGTCAGGAGATTTGGCCCTGATATACAGTGACATCACTTAATTTTATAATGACTGTGTCTATTTCTTGGATAAATGCTAATGTTAATTAGTTACTGGTTTGTGTATTCCATTGGGTAAAATAGAACATTATTAATTCACTTGATTTTTTAAACTTGTCTTAGGTTTATAAAGGTCTGCTCTTACTTGAATTTCTCTATTTTGCCTTACAAGTTCTACTTGTTAAAATTTCTTTTAAGGTGTACACTATTGTATGTGCCTCTTTTTATGCCTTCTTCTATCATGTATATTAAAAAAAAATTTTTTAAATTAAAATGATAAAAAAGAGTGTTATAATAATAACTTGCATCATCCATTTAACAATAAATCATTTAAATAAAAGAAGTTCGCCGTAGCCAATTACTAATGAGATTAGTATCAATAATCCCAACATATTAAATAAAGAAACTACACATGTTTGTTACTGCAGGTGGTCGACTTAGAAACCGCCCATAGGGCGGGTTGTCTGCTAGTATATTCAATATATCACATGAATAAATGATAATTTGTCAATATAAACTGTGCTGTGATTATGACCTTGTGGGTGGACTGAGAGCCAAGATGGTGATAGACTCCCGACTTGGAGAATTTGTAGTTGGTGTCGAGAGCTGATGGACAGTAAAATTCCTCCAATATATTCATAATGCAGCGTCTGTCCCAATCATCAGTTACTCGCCCACCATAGTTGATGTGGCCTGCTGTGTACTTCAACACCTACAAGGTGGGGTGGGAGTATAAGTGATTATGATACATGGGCATACATAAGTAGTAAAAATATGTTTGTTTTGGATATGAAGCAATAAGAATTGCAAATAAAACATCCACAACCTCTCAACTTCACTAATCAGACATAAAACAGTTTGCCATCAACCTCAACCAAAGTTAAAACAAAATGATGTGCCTTGTTCATTTGTCTTTGTCGAATAAAATAACTAGCCCCTTGCAATTATGAGCATCTAAACTGGTCTTGGGTGAAGATAGTAGGTTCAGATTAGCAAAGAAGAAGCTATAATCGTGATACGGTTATTTAGCTGTTTCAAGTAGTTCTAGCAACTATTTCAGAGAGGGAGGTCTTTTTTGAGGTGGTAGCTCAATGCACATGATTAAACAGTCACAAACTTTCACAGAAATATCAAGAGATATCACATAAGCCAATTTCACACCCCAAAAAAATCTTTTTTATAAACCCCCATCAAAATGTAATGTTTTCACTGATAGTGATTGCTGGATGACCATATATAGTGTAAAGCAATGTGAGCTATAGTAAATGTATACCTTGAAAGGAATCTCCTGGTATTCCTCAAGAAACATGCTGAGTTGGCTGATACAAATTCTGAGATCACTGTCCGTGAACTCATAGGGAATGTTGAACCCCAAGGCTCCAAATTTCCGTCTCTCTAGAGTCACTCCATGGAACACACAGAGAGAAAAGAGGAGCAGCTTGAACACTTCACTCTATGATATGAATATGTATACATATATACATATAATTGCCCCATTAGCAACAGTTATGGCCATGCATGCACATATACAATAGCTTTATGCAAACTCACCTTGGAGCTGCTTGTAAGGAACTGTTCAGTGAAGCTGCTGTAAGACTTAAGCATGTTGGCCTTGATGCCTCTGGGGGGCTCCATAGTCATCTTAGAGCTGTTCTGTAACACAGCAACTGGAAATTTGGGACTGGGCATGCTTGTCAGCCACAAACGGAAATCACGATGAACCTGAATGTTGATAGAGTAGATATATGTGTACACTAATACAACAATAAACATTCCAACCATACAACAAATGAATAATGACTGGAATAGTGCTAACTACATGTGAAGGGAAGTTGTGTTAGGTACACACCTTCTCTCCATCCACTTGCTCAATGAGTCGTTCCAGAGATGGCATCCAGGATGGGGCCAGATGACAGTTCTGGAAGAAGACCCATCTCCCTCTCATCATGGCTTGCTTCATCATAGTCTCAGCACGAGGACCTTGTCCCTGTCCTAATGAGATGGCCGACAGCTTCTTATGGAAGTTCATCTGCACATATGTATACAAGGAATTAATACGAATATATTGTATCCAATAGTTACTGTTCGTGGTCCACTGGTCTTTCATGTAATCCCAAGAAAAAAATAAGTAGCTGTAACAAATGAGGTGAAACAACAGTTAGAGAAATATGATCCATCATTTTAACTGCCTGACTCCTTTAAATTTTCCAGTTTTTGTTTACTGATGCCAGTTTCACAGAATTGTTCCATTTAAGGGTGGTTGTCACATTGACAATTGTTTAGCTAAAGAGCTTTTCAAACAGCCAATATTAACTAAAAGTTGTGCGTGTGTGTGTGTGTATGTTTCAATAAAACTTGATAAAATTTGGCTTCTTCTAAAAAATACTCCTGAATAATCACGAGCAAGTTATGACATAAAAAAACTTTCCCTCTGAACTATCATGTGGGGACAATATCCCAAAATACCCCAGAATCAACTTTTCTTACATAAAATGGGAGTTATTTGTTTTAAGAAGATTTAATTAGTTTTGAGTTAAAAAAACAACAAATCAGCTAGTGATTAATCTAATGACATGTACAAGATAACCAAAGTTGCATTATGACTATAATGTGCGTCCATTTTGAGACTGTTTGGATACATTCAATTTTAAAGCTATTTAAAAATATAAAAAAATTAACCTGGAAATATGGAAGTAAAAAGCAGGGGGAAATGATATTGATACAAATAAATAGTCAAAATTTGGTCACTCACTTCCTCAGCAAACTTATAGAGGTCGGCAGCAGGATCTGTGCCCACAGAGAGGATAAAGATAAGGGGGGTGGTTGGGGAGGACTCCTTGTATACACTGCTGAGCTCAGCTGTCTGTGGCTCAATAAACCGCTGCCCAAGTTGTGAGGCAACAAAATCCTACAGTACAAATAGCAGCACAGTACATGAGATGTTGAGTTACATACGATAAAGAGAGAAATAATATTATTAATGTGATGCTCCCCTCCTTTAAGAGATTGTGATAAAGGTTCTTATGCTGCATATGATTGCAGTTACCAAAAGTACTCACATGCAACATAAACAATCCACATGTTCCATCTGTCAGCCACACTACGACAAGTATAATTTAAAAAAAGGTACTAAAACATCTAAAAACTCCCGTATTTATCAATAAAGCAAATCAATAATGTAAATAAATGATAAATTAATAAACAAAACAGCTATTTTTATCTTTAAGGAAATATAATTTAATATTTGGAAATGAACAAGTATATACATGTACATGTATATAAACATTAATGCATTACATGTACATGTTGCTTGCATGTACAAATATAGCCTACCTGCATGGCATTAGTAATCTTGTCAGTTCTCACACACTTAAGCACTAGCATCTTCTGGAACGCATCAAGATCTGCATCCCAATGACCTGGTAAATGTTCCCTGTGAGGTTCTGAACTATCAAATACCCTCTTAAACCCCTCCAGGTGACTGGAAAACTCTGTAGCCAGCAAAGAGAATTTTGGCAGAATGGATAGAGAAAGTATATCTTTCCACATTCGCTCAGAGATCCAGTCAGGTGCAGGGTTATGGAGACCAGACGGAATAGCAGTACTACCTCCAGCTATCAACCAGCGCCACTGATACTGCAGATAACATACAATAATTTCTAAGGAAAAAATTATTCGCATATTATAACATTTTTGACATATTAACAAATAGCACAGTAATTATGGTGGCATAATTATTCAACACAGAGTAGTATTTTGTTGATAAATTTTTTTCCTGTGAGTATGCAGTGAGCTAGAGCATGGTTTAAGAAATATAATGTCACCACTACAGTATGTAATGGATAATATGACTTCACAGATACTACATAATGATACTTTGGGCACTCAAACTTTAGCTGGATTTAGCCAAATTATTGCTAATACCACAAGTGGAGAACAGAATCTACATTAACATGAGTTTATGGGAGCAGAATTAACCACCATTACAGACCAACTGAAGATGGTGAGTAGTGATTGCCTAACCCTGTCAATTTTGTCATCATTCTGTAAGATCTGCACGCAGAGCAGGAAGGAGAACAGGAGCTTTTGTTTCTCAAACAAAGAACGGCACACATTGCTGTACAAGCTGAATGTGAAGTAGTCATTGATGTTTACTATCCTCTGCTCTAAATTGTCTGCAGATCAGACAGAAAGGACAACAAAAGAGAGATTGAGAGGGGAAGGGAGAACAGGAGATGTAAATATTCTTTGAAGTAAACACTGAAAGAATTATATCAGATTTGTTTATGAGTTTTAGACACAGGATTACATGATTGTAAGCATAAGTTACATTGAAAATGCACAAAATTAAACATATATCTTTTTAGTTGTTAAAAAAAGAAGAAGTATAAAACATCAAAGACAATGTCTACTGAAATATAGCTATGGACGTCAGTAATCCAAACTAGTTGAAATTATCGCATAAAAGGATAGAAAATAATTTTTAATTAACACATGGTGCCTAGTTAAAGTCCAACACATGCCAAGTCTTAACTTGAGTGTCAGGCATTGATGTGACAAAATCTTCAAGATTAAATGAGTAAGTAATGTTGAAGACTGGTATTTTAGAACATTTTTCTATATTTTTGAAATATTATCTGTTGTGGATAAGAGCACATCAAAAGATATATTCTATATGTCTGCAGTGTAGCTTTCTTACATTATTCTAGACACCAATCACAATGTGTGGCTACAGCAACAATAACTCAATCAGATGGGGAAACAAATTTAAAGCCTCTAATTGCTTTCAAATTACCTACAGCTGCATATGGAAATTAAAGTATTAAAAAAAAATTATCAAACTTTCATAATTCATTGTACATGTTTCCATAATGTTGCAAGTCATATTATCATTAAGCAGAGTTACATACTTTGTTGACCAAATGAGATAGAAAGTATCAGATGATTTGAATCAATTATATAATGTGGTATTCTTAGCGGTTGATGCTTGTTTTTCCTATGTGTCATGCATAATACCAAATCGGTCAGTTGGTTGATTGAGTCTGTTAATTTGTTTGTTGGTCTGTTTGTGCTTATATCCTCACATTTCTGAACCATAAATTAATCAACCAATCACATGACCTGGTTTAATTTGCTCATCTCCTCCCCCCTTCCCTCACAAAAGGCTAGCACGAGGTAAACTGCTACTTGTTTACCATACTCATGATTCAAATATTTTTGTGTGTTCTAAACTATTCAGAGTAATTAAACAAGTTTTTTCTAGAAAAATGAATTAGGTGATGTATAAGGGACTCTACTTGGGGTGTGGGTCTGGTTGATGTGTGCACATGCTTTTGTCAGCATCTACATGTGTGCCTTCACATGTTACATAGAGAGAATTACCTGATGACTCTGCAGATGCAATAGAGTTGAGGAAGATGGAGATGAACCATATCAGAGAGTATTGGTACATGGGGTCGATGCTAGAGAGATCAGTAGTGCAAAAGAACAGCAGCTGCGTCCGAGTGGCCACAGGAATGTATTTGCAACGAGTTTGATCAATCTCTAGCTCTGTTCTCTCAGCATCAACAACTTTAGCCTAGAGGAGAAGATATACTTTGACAGGACAGAATATGTGAAGGGGAAAAAAGGGATGGAAAGATCATTGAAAGAAAAATATATTTATGTGATACCAATATATGAACGCATCAGGTATAAAATATAAACTGTAGTTTGATATTGTAAGAAAGCCCAATACAGATACTAAACCACAAACCAATCCAACATAAATATTTTACTAAAATTGATTTTCACTCTTAATTGAAAAATACCACATTGGCCAGACATTTACTTGATGCATTCACATGTAAAACAAAACTAAATGAAGAAAGATAATTAGCAAGTTAAGCCTTGATACAAGTAAGGAGCAATTTTTCTCACTTTTTTTAAAATCTTTTCTTGTATAATATTTGGAATGCATTGAGTGTTGTGTCTATATTATGCTAACAACCTTAATCTCTTCTGACATGATCTTAGAAGCTTCAAGAACATTTATTAGATCCACATCGTCCACTGGGTTACCCTCAGACTTGCTGAGGTGGTGTAGAATCTGGTCTTCAATCTCTTTAAGTTCTTTCTTCATCTTGGCATTGCTGACAATCAGTGCGTTCTTGGCATTCTCTAAGTCTGGTCTCTCTTCTGCCACCACGATGCCCAGCAGCTGGTCTTCCAAACCACTACATATGTGCGGAGAGTTAAGCATGGCAGAAGAATGTACAGCACCACTAATTCAGCAATTGTTAGGTGAAACAATGAATTGCTTTCACATTTGCAAGAAAATTAAAACAACCGATCATTAAAGAAGAAATAGAGGAAAAATCAATACACAAGGAGATAGTGATCAGTCTTGCTCTTCTGCATGTCACCACCCACCACAACTTCTACATGTGAAACTACATTGTAAGGTGCAGTCTAGAGCAGCATGTAATATGTAATGAGGTACCACCATCTATATAAAATTGTACATTGTCACGAACTTACATAATTGGTGTATGCTCAGAGTGAAATATGGTATAAAAAAATATTAAAAAATATCTTGCTATTAATGACAGTAGAAACCTGTAGAATGAAAACTCTTAAACAGCTTTTATTACACTCGGACAAGTTAAAAACACTAATATATATATAGTGCAGACACTGAGGTGAAGTGGCTGCCATTACCTTGGTGAGAGGGTGAAGTTGACCAGGGTGACTTTGGTGGATACCTCAGGTGTGTAGTGAGGGTTAGGCAGCTTGGTTGTGATGAAAAACCTATGTGCGCGCACACACACACACACACACACACACACACACACACACGCACGCACGCACACAGGAATTATGAACACAAATTTTGAACACACAGGAATTATGAAATATCAACTGAGGTATAATTTTGATAAAAAATTCAGAGCAGTCGAAAGCAACTTTACAAAGGTAATACTAAAGAATAAGAACTATTTCAAATATACAAAACACAAACACAAATAATTGCAAAACACATTTTGTGCATAGAAATACATGGGCAAGTTGATTATAATAATGAGTAAAATGAAACATTTCTTATATTGGTTACATATGATGAATATGGTATACAATCCATTACTCACTTGAAGTCACTGTGATAAGGTATCACAGAGTCCCCTAGTCTAATGACTGTGGAGCCAGCCTGGGTAAAGGTCTGCTGCAGTAGAATTGGCTCCAAGGCAGGATCGAGCTCCTCCCCAACATTCTCCAGAAGACAAGGCTTACCAAAGCGAATTGCATTTTCCAGACTACGCAAGAAGTCCTTGTCTGTGAGCTTAACCACATCCAATGCATGTTCTTTTTCCTGCACAATATGGGGAAATCTTAACCAAATACCAAATAAAAATATTTAACATAATCTTCTTTCACTAATGGAATGAAAATGTCCACAATTTGTGGGAATAAACATTTATCTCAATATCAATATTCATGATGGTCATATATCCCCCCCCCCCCCACACACACACAAACAAACACACCACTCACCTCAAAACAATTCAATTATATTCATTTTGTGTTTTTGCTTAGTGTGGCTGGGCATATCACTATAGTTACTATAATGAAGAAGTTCTTTCAAAATGGGACTTTCTAAATTTTAGGAATGTTCGAATGAGCTTGAATTATCATTATATACTGAATCTCATTGTTATGTCTATTTCATTGTTCTGTTTATCTACTTACCATATTCTTGACCCATTTGTTAGCCTGTCCCTGCGGATCAATAAAGAGAGGCCACCTTCTGGAGAACTCCACAATCACACCATTCTCCACAGAGAGCACGTCCCTGGGCAGACCAGCAATCTGCCAGTTACGTATCTTGACAGGCTCCCCCAGGATGGAGGTGAGATTAGCTGCTGGTGTGTGTGGGATGGCGTACTTGGTCAGTCCTTCCTGCCAAAACTGAACCAACTCCACACGATACTTGCCCTGAGGTGGCCACAACCGGGAATAATATTATACCAGAATATTACGGAGGGACGTGGATGTTGTGGAGTTTTATTTTAGCTTTACATGAGACATATTATATAGATTGCATAGTTTAAGAGTATATATATATGTACTCTTGCATATATCTAGTCCTAGACCTAGTCCTTGATATCCAATATACCATATATATTTGGAGAAAAGATTGTTTTAAATGAATTAAACTGTACACACTTGCACACATAAGGCTTGTACTAATTGTATTTGGCAGATAGCAATATTTCATCTGATAAACTTCTCAACAACAATAAAAATTTTTTTTGATGTTTATATCCCTCTCCTAATATGCTATCAATATTTGTTTGTGCTGGTCGGGTCGGATGTAAAGTAATAGAGGCCTAATATACCGTTTGGTGAGATGGTATTACAGTATGCTACTGACCAATGGCAATAGAGTGGGATTTGATTTGTTGAACAAAATTGCAGAATAAAAAAACAGATCACTTCTTAATTTATATGTGGGGAACACTACAAAGCAAGAATGAAAACTAAATTTCTCTTGAAATCAATGCTCAAATCTCCCAATTCCATCATACACATTTTTCACTGGTGGATTATATATTTTGTCAACACAGTGAGTACTCTTTGTGTGTATATTAGCTAAATTTTGGCAATCAGAGTGCACCTAGGAGCGGATACAAGAAAGGAAGGAGAAATATCCAACACTTATTGGCCTGTGCACTACATCAGTCCTCTAGCCATCCCACTTTCAATCAGGATCTTCCACCTTCACCAGAAACATTCTATTAAAACTAATAAATTATGGAGTTGGACTTCATTAATGTACAAGTGGGAAAGTAGGAAAGGAAGAAACACATGGCAGAGGTTCTTCAGGGAAAGATGAAGTAGAGGAAGTGTATTCAGACCTAGAGGAAGATACATGCAACATCAGCAGCACCACAGAAACAATAGGGAGAGCATACACTGCACATGGTAATTACACTAATAATGGATCGGCAGACGCAACAATTACTTCATGTGGGACCCACAACAAGTATTAGGAACTTGACACAGACAATGTGCACGAAAGTATTCTGACTGATAATCTCATGGTAATGGTGGCCACTTACAGTGAAGGCCCCAAGATATGACACAGCTCCAGCTGACATCACCACATCTCCGATCATGTTGTGCAAGAGTGTGTTGTACTCGTCCACTGACTCCTCCCATCTCCCCTTCTCATCAGACAGACCACCTATCAACTACACACACAAGTGTACACAGAAGAGAGCAGTATAATAAATACAAGTGCCACATACAAATAGCTTTTTTTTTGTTTGTTTAAGGCACATTAGGATCTGGACACCACAGTGTCTAGTCTAGAAATTTCCCACTTTAATTTAAACTGGTGTCTTTCATATCATAAGGAACATCATATGAGTCATATCAGTACATAAGTGTAATATGCGATGTTATACAATGATGCAATTACTTTGAATAAAGTTTTCGTACATGACAATGGACTGTATGTCTAGTTATATTTAAGCATTATAATTACTGAAATCATCACAAGTATATGTAGAGATATATACACCAGTTATTAAAGCTATCAAACTCTAACAATTAATTATTCATTATTAACAAAAATTTGTCACCTAACTAGTTTTATTTATTTATTTATTTTTTTTTAAAGAAGAGAAAAATAGTGTTATGGAGCTGAGCAATGCAGGAATATGATAAAGTTTGTTGCACAAACCTTTTCTGCTCTGACTAGCCTTGCCTCACAGAGCTTACACTTCTCCCCAAGCTCCTCTTTCTTAGCAAGGCACTCCTTGTACTTGAACTGCAGCAATGCCAATCCTTCCTCTACATTCCTCAGATGTGTCTTGGCCTCATTCAGCACACTCAATGTGCTTTCCAGAGACTCCTTAGCCTCCTTCAGAGCAGCCTAGCAACCCAAGGGGGGAATAACAGGGATTTTATATCACAGGATATAATAATGTTATTTGCAATGAGCTTAAAAAATAATTTAAAAAAAAGAAGAAAAAAAAGGAGAGAGAGATTCATATAATTGATATTTATTAGCAATGTGATGCAGAAAATGTGCTCAAGCAGTACAGTGCTCAAGCAGTACAGTGCTTGGAAAAAAATGGAACACTTTCTAAAGGGGAAAAATATGCTCACTGCCTTTTCAAGTTATGTTGTTTTGTTGTATCTAAGGCATACAATAACTATAATTAGTGTTAGTATTAATGAAAGGATTACTAGAATCCTACTAGTTATGTCAGTAATGCCAATTTCCTTTGAATATATCATTTGGCCAACAAAAAAAATTGAAAGAACACACTCCCATTCACCATGTAAGATCCCAGCTCAATTTCTCAAATCAAATCAACCCCTGAGACAAACTAACTGACCATTTGACATTTTATTTACTAAATTAAGATAATTACAACTGCAGCATCATTAATTATCAATGTCTTCATCTGCATAGTTATATAATCATTCTTATTATTACAATTATAATTTGATACAATTTGAATAATTATCATCATCATAAACATATCAATATTGTCGTCTTTATTATTAAACGTTAAAAATAATAATTGAAAACCACTTACTCTTTTGGGGGCTACTGCTTTAGCCACAAAGTGGTACTTGTGCATGGCACGCACCCACTGGCAGATAGAAGTGCAGGCTCTAGACACCTTGGAAATGGCTGCAGGCATGAAGTCCTCATTATCTATATACGGTTGGATTTTGGTGATGACGTGTTCAGGAATATTGTAACGATTGTACTTGAATAGGCTTTCCAGGAACTTGGCGGGATCAGTGAGCAGAGCTTTACCCACTTCCCAGTAGTCGTCCACTTTCACACCCAACTTGTCCCCGGCTACTCTCTTAGGCTTGACGTCCTTCATGATGCACACTGATTCGATAACTATCTTAACTCCAATTGGAGGGTGCTGCATAGCCCTTACCTGGCCGACACAAACAACCGTAACAACAACACCTAAACAAAAACAACAACAACAACATACTTCAGTCACATCATTCCTGTTGAGTGATTTGAGACTGGCCAATGCAGCATCTAGCATAGGCAATGCTTCGTCCAAATCTCTCTTAGCATCATTGGCTATGGTTTGTGTCAACTCTGCCTTCTGAGTGGCTTCTATCTCTTCCTTAGTCACTACCACCTTTGTATCTTCAGCAATGGTGGTGTCTTTCTTGATCTGCTCCAGAGTCCTTTCTGTGTCAATCTAAGTCAAAAATTGAAATAGAAGTACTTGTGGGTGTTCTATTTCATGCATATATTTGTTAGTGCTCTTCAATTTTGCCCAAACCATTCCCTTCGCCCCAGCCACTTTGAACTGCATGGCTCTGAACTCTAGTATTGCATCACAATGATATTCCTAAATATCACGTATGTGTTATACTTCCTGTATTTGTTTTGCACGATTTGATGAGAGCAAGAACAGAAAAAACAATTACTTAATCAAGTGAAATGCAGTGGGGTCCTTATCTGGATGTTTAGTACCTGTGCTTGTTCCAGTTGTGGTTTCATCTCCTCCAGCTCCTGTTGAAGTATTTCGACCTCAGACGCTGTCCTCAACAACTACAACATTATGATGCACAGGGGACATCACTACATACACACCCACTCATTCATATGAAGTAAGCCTTACAGCCAATAGTTAAAAATAGTGATAAAAAAAATGCTTACTTCAAATCTTTACATGATAAGTGACAAGCTCATAAAACTGACATTCATCTTATAAAATATGGCATTAAAATGTTCTGTGTTCGTGATATTTTCAGTGTGGTTGTTTAATGATCCCAGTCTATGCACTAAAGTCCATTTGCGTTCACTTTGCTGCTGGAAGTGAGGTTTATAAATGGGGGACCAGTACCAGCCAAAAGTATCTGCAAAAAATTTTTTGGGGATCAGGTATTTGAAGAATTCCCTGCCAAATGGACAACAGGCCAAATACACCAGCAAAGTCATATAACTGAACTCAAAACAAAGTCTCCCAAGTTCTCTCTCTCTCTGTTTTAAAAAAATTATAATTCTTTAAGGAACATAGGCCATCACTTGCATATGTTGTATGTGTAGCAGTGTTCCGTCTATGTATACTATAGGTTGCACAAGTAACTGGGTTTTTTTGTTGTTGCTATGGCTCTATTGCTGATCCTGTTACCACAGCTCATAACTGAGAGATACTTTAGTTTAGTGGCTTAATCTTGCAACATGATTAAATGCAAAACTCTTATATGAAAGAACAATAACTGTTATTAATTTAGCAATGGGTCAAGGAAATCACTGCAGCTCCAAAGAATATCATTCATAAAAATAAAATTAGAAAGATGCTTGGAAGGAGTGACACAGTGTACAAAAAAAGAAAAGAAAAAGGAGTCACAAACAAAGGATGAAAGCAATTGCTGGAATGTCCGAGGTAACTGGTGTATACTAAAAGTGTCTCAGAAATATTCATACAGAGATTTTGGCTAATGATGGAATGTTTTTACCACTGATAGAAGCATTACACCACTTCAAGGGTTAAAATAAATACAGACACCTTCAGTAATGAAGCAATATGAAGGGTGGTACAGTTGTTTCTTTAGAAAATAAATACAGATGGAATATTTTAATGGAAGCAGGTTCTGTCTGTGGGAACTATGAGTTCTACAATTCTTATACAAACAACGTAACATCATTGAACACTGTGGAGGAAGTTTGGTAGGCATATGGTGGACATTAAAAATGACTATTTTGACAAAGACAGATGAATAGATATGTTAGATGAAATAATTATTGAACATGAGGATGACAATAGACATTTAATTAACATGGCTTTACCATCATCACAACAAAGTGAAGCTATCAACAGAACCGAATACAACTACAAATTCTCAAAAGAACTGTGACAGCTACTGTAGAAAACATAGATAACAACTTCCTTGAATGTGTTCGACCTTTGCCTAACCTCCACACCAACTTCCACTTTCCACCTCAGCAATCTTAAATGCAGTGTACATTGCTTAGCAGTTCCTGATGATCCACCCTCAGCAACCTTCTAAACAATGTTACCCCAGCAGTTCTACATCATAACACTCTCTAAATTCTCAACAATTTTAATTCAATGCACACTGTTTCCCAAGCTATTCCATATCACAATGCTCTCCAACCATCTCAGCATCTTCATTGTCTCCCCAACAGTTCTATATCACAATCCACCCCCCATGTTCCATAGTTCTTTTCAATGCAATGACATGTTACCTCAGCAGTTCCACATCACAAGCATTCTTCAACCAGTACCAATGTTATCTCATAAGTTTATATCACAATGCTCGTCTATCTTCCATAGTTCTCTTCAATGAAAATGAACACAATCTTACCCCAGAAGTTCAACATCAAATTTTAAGGCAGCTAACGGTCAGTCATCTATCAGAAGTGTGCTATAAGGAATGTGCAATGCTAGCTAAAATAGAATTGATTCCTTGCCATAGCTATAGCTATTAACATCTAGCTAAATAACTATTGTGTAGATATTTTAACCAATTATTAATATCAGCTAAATATTTACTATGTTCTTCCTCATTTATTGAATAAACCTGGTTGTACAGTAGCTAACAGGAAGCTAATTGTCAGACATAGGCTATTCTCGAGTTTCTGCTTCCAAGAGACGATAGTCCAGCTACATTCCATGTGGTCTGATTAATGCCTGTACCATCACTTTCCTTATAAAATATACAGCTAAATCCTGATTCCTTCATCGCAGAGCTTCTGGAACACCACTTAAGGAGTTGGATGTTATCTAAAATATTGAAAATGAGTGGATATTGAGACTTTTGTACAATTTTTCTACCTGCAAAGTGAATGCAAATGGACTTTAGTTGCTTGTTTTACCATCATTTTCTCAGAATGGCAGTGACAAGAAGACGTAGTAATATCCATGAAGTCTCACAGCCCCACTTCACCCACAGCATAGGTTCATGTGACTAAGTAACAGCATGCAAAGTTTGTTTTTCACTACTATAATTAAAATTAATGTGGGTGGAGTTAGCGTGCACATTATCTTATACTGATCCATAAAGTCATAAAATTAATTCATGAAATAATTTCACAATTTGGCACAAGATAAAAAAAAAGTACATAATGGAAACATTTGAAATGCACTGACATTATTAGCTAGTGTACCTTGTCCAGGCCAGTCTTTGTCCTGTCTCTCTGACCTCTAATCTCAGAATTCTTTAGATCACAAAGTTTGGCAAACGTGATAAGGATCTCCAAATAGCTAGTAGGTGTGACGTAATTATGCCGGGAGAGCTCCGCTAGAAATTGGGTAGACTTTAACACCACCGATTGGTGGATATCGACAAACATACTGGCCAGATTCTGGATGAGGTCAGGGTTCTCAACCTCTGGGATGTCATGGATGAAAGTACATGCTACAGAGTGGAGAGCTTCCTTCGGCCACTCTGAGAACCAATCAATGGTGCAGCATGTGATCAAACTTGGGAACTGACGGAGTCTGGAACGGAATATCTCTCCAATAGGACTGGAAAAAAAAAATTTTTTTTTTTTATTCATGTAATAGACAACAGATGATACTGTACATATCTAAACATTTGTTTGTGTGTTTTGCCTTTATGTACAGTCACATGCAAAAAAAAAAAAAAAAAAAAAAAAATTCTTAGAGTTGACAGTATCTGTGTCATATAGTGATTGAAGTTGAATAACCTGGGAACAGTTACTGTGCATACATACCTTTCAACTACAAAAAAACACACCAAACAATAGTACTCTTTATCTTCTAAATCCTTCCCTGTGATTAAACTCATGGACTTCAAGTAGTTCCCCTTGGGTAGACTCACAATAATCTCTGCCCAGAGATTTTGAATAGCCAAATGAACCAAATACTGAAACTCTTTACAAACACCTTGGGCTTTATCATGCATGTTTAGGTTTGTTCAACTAGAAAAACTACTGATATATTCTAACAGGAAACTTGAAGTCAATCACATTTTTCTTCAGCAACCAGGACAAAACCTGATATCCCAGTTAATAGATTTACAGAATGATACATGGAAAAAAAAAAAAAAAAAAAAAAAAAAAAAAAAAAAAATTTGAATTTTTGAATGATTGCTATATTTATCTCTCTCCAAATTGTACTAGTTACTATAAGTAAAGTTCTATTCAGAACTTTAACCTTGTCATTTTATTCTACAAATATAAGTTAATTTTATTTAACACTAGGTTTGTATATAAGTTAATTTCATTTACCACTGCATTTGTTTTACCTGTACTATCTAAAACCCCTACCATCTAGTCAAGTACCTCATTTGTTATAAACATTTGTGGCTAGTCTTGGCAAGCAGCTGTCTATAATGGTGTGGAGTAGTCCAGATTTTGATAGCAGTTCACTTTCTTTGGTGTTGCAACCAAAGTTAAGAAAGTTCAGCACAAGAGAATGGTAATAAAGAACAGCTTTGTGATAAAAGATCAGAACAATGAAGCAGAAATCAAAGAGAAATAGAAATAGTTTAGTAGTAGCTACCTGGAATGTCCGTACTTTAGTAGAGTGTTTAGGTGATGAGCGGATCTGTAGGAAGCAACTAATGGGTGTAGGAAGCAACTAATGGGTGTAGCTAAGCATGGTAACCATAGTGACAAGCCTGGGAAGATTGACAGGAAGATAGATTTGTTAATGGGAGAATTGAGGAAATATGGTGTATCTGTTGCAGGAATCCAAGAGACAAAGTGGTTTGGAAAGGATGTGTGGCCAGTGGGAAGGTATACCTTTCTGCACTCTGGTCGTCCTCTGCCAGGGGATCAGGAAAGAGCTAGTAGGAATGAGGGCGTTGGATAGCATTGGACGAAAAGGCTACAGTGGCATGGAAAAATGCAGGGGAGGTGTGGGAAGCAGTTCTAAGGCACCTCCAAGCATTAAGCTCAACCTACAGTGGGAGGGCTTCTCAAATTCAAAGGGGTATATACATATATATATATATATATATACTAGCAGCATATACCCGGTGTTGCCTGGCCAATATAGGCTAAAATCCTACCATTTTTGGCTTTTTCTTGTTACCATGGTAACCATTTTGTGAAATTTTTAGCCCATGTTTCAAGTTGGGTCAAAACCTATCATCATGCCGAGTTTCAAAGAAATCCACCTACCGGTTTGGCCAGAACATACAGACAGACAGACAGACAGACAGACAGACAGACAGACAGACAGACAGACAGACAGACAGACAGATAGACAGACAGACAGACAGACAGACAGACACAGCTAAGGCACCTCCAAGCATTAAGCTCAAATTTTATGATGATTTGCAGGATACAATAGATAGGATTCCACATAATGATATCCTTGTTATGCAGGGTGATTTCAATGCTAGGGTGGGTGTGTTGGACACAGGGAATAATCTATGGCAAGGTGTTATAGGGAAGCATGGCTTGAGTGAGCGTAATTTTGTGGGCGAGGAATTTTTGGAATTCTGTGCATTAAATCAGTTCTTAATCATGAATACCTGGTTCCAAAAGAAGAAAATCTATCAAGGAACTTGGACGCACCCAGCAACAAAGAAATGTCACATGATAGACTTTGTCATGATGAGGGCTGAACAGAGAGTTGTTTGCAGAGATGTGCAGATGATGAGGGGAGCAAACTGCTGGACTGACCATAAGCTTGTAAGAGCTAAGCTAAAGGTTACTGTTCCTCGTTCTGCCAAAAGAAAAGAGAAGATTTCTTTGCCTTTTGCCATCCATAAACTGAAAACCCCTGCCAAGAGGGATGAATAACGTGAAGTGTTGGAGCAACATTTGCTGGCTAGACCACTCAGAGCTGGAGATTCCACTGAGTGCAACTGGGATGCTCCGAAGTCTTGTATTGTGTCAGCTGCAGAGGAAGTAGTTGGTAGAGGGAAGAGGAAGCAACCAGACTGGTTTGAGGATAGTGAGGAGTTGTTGTCACCTCTGATCAAAGCCAAGAATGATGCTCACCTGAGGATGATGCTCACCTGAGGATGATGCTCACCTGAGGATGATACAGTGCAATACTTCAGCCATCCGGAAGGAGTTTAGGAGACATCAGAGAAAGGTAAAGGTTGCAGTGGACAATGCTAAGGAAGAATGGATATGCAGGGTTGCCAGGGAAGGGGAAGCTGCAAAAAAGGATGGTTGCACAAGGTGGAAGAGTATCAGGAAGTTGCAGCTGGCTCACGCTGGAAGAAGACCAACTAGACCCACTGCTGTCATGAAAGAAAATGGAAGTTTGACTCAGGGTCCCGAGGAGGTAAGAGCCAGATCGTATCAGCATTTTGTAAAGATACTTAACATACCCTGTGCATTCAATGATGAAGTGATTAACACTCTGCTACTACTCCTACCACACTTGGAATTGGATATGCCACCAACTGAAGAGGAATCGATGCAGGCTCTAACCAAATTGAAGATGAGAAAGGCAGGAGTAAAGTCTGGTGTTCTTCCTGAATTAATCCTCCATGGTGGTGTAGATCTGTGGGATAGAATGCTGGAGGTGATGCAGAAGGTGTGGGAAGAAGGTAAAGTGGTGAGAGACTGGCAGGACGCAGTGGTTGTTCCAATCCCAAAGAAAGGTGACTTGAAGCAGTGTGACCATTGGCGTGGAATAAGTTTGTTGGATGTGGTAGGGAAGGTACTAGGCAGAATTGTACAGGGAAGATTGCAAGCGATTGCTGAAAAAATTCTGCCAGAGTCACAGAGTGGGTTCAGGAAAGGACGTGGTTGTGCAGACATGATTTTTGTTGCTAGACAGCTTGTGAAGAAAGTGAGGGAACATGGCGAATCATTGCATGTGTTGTTTGTAGACTTGAGGAAGGCTTATGATTCAGTGCCCAGGCAAGCCCTATGGAAGGTCCTAGAGAAGTATGGTGTGCCAGAAAAAATGTTGAATGTTGTGAAGTCTTTCCATGAGGGGATGCATGCTGAGGTTAGAGTGGGTTCGACTGTAACTGATAGGTTTGAGGTCCGGAATGGCTTACGGCAGAGATGTACCCTGGCACCCACATTATTTAATATCTACTTTAGTGCTATGGTGGCTGATTGGCGCAATAGGAGTAGTGGTGCAGGAGTGAGTGTGTTATATAAGCATGGTAGGAAGTTGGTTGGGGACCGCACAGCTAAGTCTAGATTGAGTGAGATGAGAGTAACTGAGTCCCAGTTTGCTGATGATGTGGCATTGTATGCAACCTCTTGGGATAGTTTTGAGTCAGTAGCAGCAGAGTTTTTGAAAGTGGCAAGTGAATGGGGGCTGACTGTGAGTACTGAGCAGACAAAAGGGATGGTTGTTGGTGAGGGATTGAATGAGAGTGATGTCGGACCAGTGCAGGTGGAGGGTGGCTCTGTGGATGTAGTCCAGGACTTCACATACTTGGGTGCTAACATCTCAAGAGATGGGGAGATCACTAGTGAGGTGACTAGAAGAATTGCTAGAGCAGCTAGAGCATTTGGATGTTTGAGGGTGCCAGTATTTAAGAACAAAGACCTCTCATTGGCCACAAAGAGAGCAGTGTATAGGGCAGTTGTTCTAGCTGTATTACTGTATGGAGCTGAAACTTGGACGATGAAGGCTGTGCATACAAGACGTTTGAATTCTTTTCATAACCATTGTATTCGGACAATCCTGGGTGTGACGAGTTACCAACAATGGAATGAAAGATTAACATCTCAAAGCCTATCACATAGGTTTGGCTTGCAGCACTCCATCTCTGACATCATTCTGGAGCAGCGTTTAAGATGGCTGGGTCATGTGGGTCGCATGGATGAAGAAAGGCTTCCAAATAGATTGTTATTTGGGGAGCTTAACATGAAGAGACCATGCCACGGGGCAAAGAAGAGGTGGAGGGATGTTCTGAAAGTGGATTTGCAGGCAATTGGTGTGTATGATAGCTGGTATGAGTTGTGCCAGGACAGGAAGGGGTGATTTCATCTGTGTTTAGATGGTGTAGAGAAAATTTCAACATCCAGGCAATGGAACACCTGCTCAGCTAACAAGCAATCTGAATTCAGAACACTATGTTGTGCCTGTGGAAGGAAATTTCGAAGACAAGGAGATCTGACCAGACACCAACATTTCTGTGTGATGCCATCATAAGCTAAGTTTATTGCCATTGGTCCTGGGTTCATCCAGAACACTGCCATCATGGTACGAAGGGCAGTTTCTAAGTTCTAAGTAAGTGTGTGTGTGTGCGGGCGCATGTGTGTGTGTACACTAATACTCTTCAACACTACTTAACATATACATGCACTATGTATGTATAAAGTGTACCACCTACCTCATACAGATCACTATATGGATGTTGTTCCTGACTCTCTTTGTGTAGGCAGAGAAGAGGTTGGATTTGGTTGTCTGGAGACCAGACTCCTGCACAATAATTTTCATTTCGTCATATATATGGTCCAAATCATCCAGAGCATAAATATTAGGGACATCCCCAGAATTGAGAATATTGTTTAGATCCTCTAAAAAGCTTTCACTCTTTATCTGTGTGTCTGCAAAGAGGAAAACTAATGGTACACTCTCGATCCCTGCCTTCATCAGACAATTCTTGACATCATCTCTCCATTCTGTTACGCCGTAATTTTTGGAGAGCTCTATTTGAAATAATTCATACTCAGCCATGTGAGCTGCTAGACGGGTTAAACTCTGACGTCCGGATCCTCCGACCCCTAGGAGGAGGGCGTTTCCCAGTGGTTGGCGGATGATGCGAGATATGTGGCTGACATGCTCAATGGCATCAAGGAATAGAACAAGTTTCATCTGGGTTGTGTTGACCTGGTTGTAATCCTCCAAGTACTCATCCAACACTTGCTTCATCTACAACCATCATCATCACAGGTCAGAATAGTAGTGAATTACAGATAGAAATAATAATTCTATTCCTTTTGCTATGTAAAAATGTTAACACTGATCTAATGTGCAGTGTGTGTATGATGTTCAGTTTCTTCTCAATGTAAATATGAGGAATCACTCCTTAAGCTCTATTGCACACCATAAAATGTGATCTCTAGCTATTTCTATTGTACCTGTAGAAGTTGTACAAAAATGTTTTTAACACCAAAAAAAAAAATGAAAACAATAGTAAACCCCCCAAAATAACAATGAAAAAAAATAATAAAGGTTGCTTTTAAGAACATTTTATTAACTTGTCAGTATTCAGAGTATTTCACTTAGCCCTTGGCCAACATGTCAGCAGTCCTGATTCAGCATTTATTCCACACACTTCACTGTGCATGTACAGAGGAACAAAAATAATTAATTAACAAAAATGCAGATATTGTCACAATTCATTTTTTCATGAGACAGATAAATTGAAGTTGTCTCTGGACCTGTAGCAGCTATAATGATTATTAGTGCTTATTCTGTCACTAGAATGAGTGTTTTTTCTAATAAATTAATAAAAACCAAATCATAAGGTCCCTTTTTATAGACTTACTCACATAACACACATATAACAAAATCAACTATTTAAATGAAAGCATGTAGTTAATGTAGGAACCTTTTCAATGTCAGTGATCTCCTCGTAGAGTTTGTTATCCATGTTGGCCAACATGAAGTCTCCATAGAGAAGATGACCAGAACCAAGCACTTTAATGGGGTCCACATGAAAGTCTGATGTCAGGTATTTCCTCAGCAATTCCTGAAACCACATCCTATCCTCTGTGGACACCAGACGATCCTCGAATACACGACTGCACTCATGGCACCATAGACGCAGAAGACCGTTCAAATTCTGTGATGTGTTTCAATATAATACAATGCAAACATGAATACTTTTTCTCTTATTGCTATTTTATGAGTAATCAATTATCCTTCATCACTTCTACATTCCTTATATCCATCTATGGTTTTTTCCTTTCTCTTTCCCTCCCCTCCTCTATTCCCTCTTCCCTCCCCTCCTCTATTCCCTCTTCTCCCCCCCCCCCCCCCCCCTTCCCACCTTCCCAAAATTTATATCTTCATTTTTATACCTTCAATTGGTTGGTTTGGGCCATTAGCATGCCTTGGAAGACTTTGGAGAGATCTCTGAGGTTGAAGGTATAGTGAGACTTGGCTGGCGTCGGCAGTAACTCAGTGGTAATGGTGGTGTACACTGCATTAGTCACCATTACCAGCTTTGTCACAGTCTCCTCTGCATCAGGAAACCCAGTCAGCCATGGTGACACAATCTTGGAGAAAATTCTGCACCACCACAATTTTCATGATCCAGTGAAAATATTGAAAAAAAACTGCTCATGCGTTAAGTGATCTTAACAGGTAATAGTGACAGTATGCAATTCTGACTATTATACGAATATCTGCAAATGGAGTTTGATTCATTTCAATAATGAAGACATAAAATTGAAGTAATATTAAACCACAATAGAAATAAAAAATACTGATACTCCAGTATGACACAGCATATACACGCATATAGAGTATTTGGGGGTAATGGGGGGGGGGGGATACAGTAATAACCATCAATCTTGCCTTTGCTTTGAGACTTCTTCCAACTCAACAAATGAGAGATAGTTGAAGTGCCTCATTAGTCGAGGGGTAATAGGGTTTCTCCCCCCACCAGGAGGACCCATAGCACACACAAATGTGATATCCACAATTTTCTTAAATGAGCCAATAGCTTTCCGGTCATACCACCCATCATGATCCATCCACTGTCTGATCAACTCAATGGGGGGCTGGGCACCATACACCTCCAGGGCAGGCATGTTGAGATCGTCAATGAAGAATACAAGATGTTTGCCAAGTGGGGGGCCAAAAATACCTTTGCGTCTAAAGATAAGATAAAATATTATTACTCACTGACAATAATCTCACTATTGCTTCTGTAGCTAATAAGTACATACACAAAAGCTTCAATATCTGCACCTACATCATTATTCAGTTTTACCTCTTGTCTAGCTTGCCATCAATGATGTCTTGCGATTGGTTGGCTGAGGTGCGGGCAGAGAAAGTGATAAAATGTGAAAGGTACTGGTTATCCATTCCCTTCAAGAGTTTGTCAGAAGTTGTGAGTGTTTTACCAGATCCAGTTGGCCCTACGCACAAGACCTGCAGTACACACATCACACACTTAAAGCTCTTGCTGTAGGCAACACCAAATACTCCATTATTCCCATTTACTGAACAGGTGCATTGTTTGTTATATAGAGGGCTGGACATGGTGTGAAAACAAACAACAAATAACAATGATACAATACTTCTTATCATAAAAAAAAAAAATAAAAAAAAAAATAAAAAAAAGCTTGAAGATTAATTGACTATCTGTGACTCAAACAAACACCTGAGAAACAATAACAATATTTTTCTTAAACCATGCAAGGATTTAGCTTTTTTTTTTTCTTTTTTTTTTTTCTGAATCAATTTTTTAAAAAAACACAGTACAAATCTATTACATACTGCTGTACCGGCTTGAAGTTGGTTATCAGCAACTGCAGGAGAAAGTGTGCCCTGACAGTGTCCATGGTGGGGACTATGATATCTGAGAAGCTCATACTGGGATCCACCTCATAGTCGGGCATGCCATCCATCCAACCAATCCACTTCACCTTCATTACAAGAATGCAGGACAGTATTACAGTGCACTAGTGTATTCATGCTGTCATGACAACAAACAACAAAAATGTGTTACTTTAGTTGCTGATTTTTTTCTTTCTTCCTCGTCCAATTCATCACCAGTCCTCTCTACGCTGCTCACACCTCCATCATCTAACTTGAAGTCATACACTAACTGATCACCAGGGAATGGCATTGACAGCTGGAAACATTGAAGGGGAATATCAGCACAGTTCTCAAATTCTAATTTCCCATAACATATGCATCCATCACTCTGGGAATGTAAAGAGCACAATAGATATATTCAGAAGATTCAATGTAATTTGCACTTAGAACATAAATTTGTCCATAAAGAGGGTGCATTCGTTTAGGGAATGAATATAAGTGAGTCATACTATTTAAGGATTGTCATTATGGATGATTGCAACAATTACTTTTTCTGTGACAATCTTTTCCCTCAAAAACTGGTCAAACTTGCATCTGGAGTTGCCATCACAAGTGCCTCCAACACTCCACACCAGAGAGAACAGAAACCATGGCTCTATTAGCTTCATAATGGTATCTACCTTGTAGCTGGGGAGGGATACACCCTACAATGGACACAGAGAGAGAGAGAGAGAGAGGGAGAGAAAGGGAGAGAGAGGGAGAGAGAAGGAGAGAAAGAGGGAGAGAGAGGGAGAGAGAGAGGGAGAGAGGGGGAGGGAGAGAGAGAGAGGGAGAGAGGGAAGGAGAGAGGGGGAGAGAGGGAGAGAGAGAGGGAGAGAAAGGGAGAAAGGGAGAGAGAGGGAGAGAGAGAGGGAGAGAGGGGGAGGGAGGGAGAGAGGGAGAGAGAGAGGGAGAGAGAGAGGGAGAGAGAGAGGGAGAGAGGGGGAGAGAGGGAGAGAGAGGGGGAGAGAGAGAGGGAGAGAGAGAGGGAGAGAGAAAGAGGGGGAGGGAGAGAGGGAGAGAGAGAGTAAGAGAGAGGGGGGAGAGAGGGAGGGAGAGAGGGGGAGAGAGGGAGAGAGAGAGGGAGAGAGAGAGGGAGAGAGAGAGGGAGAGAGAGAGGGAGAGAGAGAGGGAGAGAGAGAGGGAGAGAGAGAGGGAGAGAGAGGGAGAGAGAGGGAGAGAGAGGGAGAGAGAGAGAGGAGAGAGAGGGAGAGAGAGAGAGAGGAGAGAGGGAGAGAGAGAGAGAGCATATCTTGTATACTGCAATACAATTCTTTTTTTTTATTGCTGTCTAGAATAGCAGGTGTCCGCATTATAGGGGTTTAAATTATGTGGCAATCAATACTAAAGCAATCTCTACCCACCAAAGCATACTTTAAAAAAAAAGTATTTAGTTGCAGAGATTCACAATAGAGGGGGTTCCACTGTATTCATAAAATTAGAGCCACAAAAAGAACAGTAATAATAACAATAATAATATCTGTCTTGTTTTTTTTTGCAACCAAAATTAAAAAAAAGAGTTGATTATTAGATTGATTTTTTAAAAAAAAGTTATAAAAAAATTAAAACATTGCAATCGAAATTAGTGTGTCCTAACAGAATAAAAATGTGAACACATACAGTGAAAACAATAGCACTCGCTACACAGTTTGTAACAGCACTCGCTACACAGTTTGTAACTAGACTCAACCAACGTACACCACTGTTAGATAACCCTTACCAATCCAAACGAGATTGGATTGGTAAAGATCATAAAAGTTGTATACATGAATATGGTCTGATGTCCTATGTCTTCACAAGTTAATCCACTATAATCATCTTTAAAAAAAAAATTAGATATATATATATATATATATATATTAGCTGCTGTTACATTTTCTTAAGTTCATGTTATACATTGTACCACCAAAGTAAGCAGTAGATCTCGTATGGAAGTCACATGATACAACTACACACACTCACACTAATACTACATGTCTCATAATAACCATACCTTTTCGATAAATGGAGCAAAAAAGGAGTCCATCATTTTTAACATCGAGAATGTTAAATTTCCATCTGTAGAAGGCACAATCTCCTTCAGGTTCTGGCGAACAAACTGAACGGTGGGTTCCAGGAATTTTTGGAAGAGAAACTTCAGCTTGTCCTTGTGAGGAAGAATGATTACAGGAAGTTGCTTCATCCAGCACTTGACAAATGGAGTGAGTCCGAGAATGGAAGGCTCCAGATACACCATCCCACAGCGACTGACAGTGGCTGGGGAGGCCACTGCCAAGTCCTGCACTTCAAACATCATAGTCATATCCTGTACAGGTTCAGGGACAGATAAGGAGAGTGGGACAGGGGAGGAGGAGGAGGAGGAGGAGGAGAATGGATATAAGTGGATAGGAGGAAGGGAGTGGGGGAGACAAAAAAAAAAGAACTGAGCTACAATAAGAGACAGATGTTGGGAAGAGAACAGTAAAGTTACACAACACAGAAAAAGCATAAAATAATGACTGCAAGTACTGTTAGGTATGCCAATCAATATTCTATTACATTCTATGATAAAACCATGATATTTGACTGTGAAACGTCTCTAAATATTATATTTGATGAAAGGGCATTTCACACTTTCCCTAAAAGGGCTTCACCAAGTTTTAAAAAGTTCATGAGAGCACCAAAGTCCAAGATATGCACAAAAAGTACTCCTTTCGTTGTTCTCTCTGTTCCTTTTTGGCATTAATTTCATCTAAGTTCTTCACATAAGCATGTGAGGTCTGACAGGGTTGTCCAGTGACCTCACTTTTCTATCCTTACACCATTACTCTCTTGCCAACCTTGATAGCTAATTTCCTCATAATTCCCCCTAGAAAATACATAGTTATACTTTATATCTTTGGAGTGAGACATATGACATGCCCAGAGGAAGTGGTGTGGCCATGGGATTAGACACATGTTTCTCTCAGAGTCATGATGATTACACAACCAAGTCTTCAGGTCTCTTGGTCAAGAATTTCACTCGCTAATCATTTTTGGAATTTTTAACCTCATACGCTCACAAGAAAAGATGTGGTCATGTGGCATAACACTTGTGCTAAAAATCATCGCCTGTATAGGATATTTTGATCCTGAAGAGTAAGTTTCATTAGGTATTATACTTTGGTAGGAAAGTGGATACACTCGAACATGCATGCATACACACAAACCATATTTCGTCCAGAACTAACTCAGAGATAGAGGTGTGGCCAGGTGGAACCGAACCCATGTCGCTCCAAGAGTCATAATATGTATGCATGCCATATTTTTCTTTCTTTCTTAGTTTATCAGATCAGTAGACTTTTAAATATATTAAAAAATAAGTTTAAAATAAGTTTTTAATTCTTCCCAGCCTCTAGTGTATTCATGAGTTTCACACTTGCACATTCAACTTGCCTCTGTCAGTTTGATGATCTCTCCACTGCTCAGACACAACTTCTTGTTGTCATCCAACACAGTGTTCATGTTCTCAATCCAGACAGCGTCCACAGGCCCATCAAACACATACCACTTCTTGCCTGAAGCATCACTAGCCACACCCTCTCGGATTAGTGATGCCAAGATACCATCCGTCCTAGAAGAATGGAAAAAGTGAGTGAATCTGGAGCAAGGTGGCTACAGTACGAATATTTCAGGTTTTGTATGAGTCTGAAAACTCAAGATTTGACAACCGTGTTAAGTCTTATAAGTACGACTCCCATACCATTCGTGGGTGAGGGCATCAAACTGCCCATACAGCTGCCCCATAGTGATAGATTTCGGATTCAGCACAAATGTGCGAACAGACTCGAATGGGACTCCACCAGGTGTACTCTGACCTCCAAGAGCAGTCAGACTGTCTCTGAGCACCTCGTAACACTTGGTCTTGCCGGAGATGGTGGGACCAACCAACATGAGACCATGTCGCACCACTGTGGTCTCGTACAACTGAATACACTTGCCTACAAACCCTGCATGGAAATTACAGTTGATATGGTACTATTTCATTGGGTTGAGATAAGTAGACGTAGATTGAAAATTGTTCCAAGGGTTACATATAGAATCATCATCATACTCGATTATGGTAGGATTAAGTAAATTAAAAACAGTTCTATGGGGATACACTAAATCAAAGGTATACTGGATTTAGGTGGGTTTTAGTTGGTTGACAATAGCTCTAAAGAAAACACACTGGATCAACATCATATGTACTGGATTAAGGCAGGTTGCAGTTTGTAGACAATATTTCTATGGGGACACTCAGTTAATGTTAGGGATATTAATACAAGAAACTAATCAACAAGAAATTAATGACAGCAAACTAACTACTGTAGGGTGATAATATCTCTATGGGGACATACAGTTATAATTACAAGAAACTAATATAAAGAATTAATAATGACAAACTACTGCAATCAGAAATATACTGCATCATTTGACTCTGTAATTATCTTAGATACACACAAGATCCAACATCAACTTTGTATAATACCTTTCACATCTTGCAGTCCACTCTTAAGACAGGTGTCCTTAATGCTCTTCTCCATGACTCCATAGTCCACTGGGACGTCATTGATCTTAGGGAATAGGTCAGACACTATGCCATTGAACAACTGCAGGTCATCCAGCAAAAACTTGGGCACATTGGCATCTCGGATAGCCCTCAGGACTATCAGCTCCTGCAACAGTGGCAGAAGCATACAAATATACACAAGAATGGTATGTTCTGACTATAAAGAGAGATACGTGGTTCAATTGGAGCTTACTATTGTTTTTAAAGACACTATCTCATTATTTTTGTTCTATTCTTCCTTTATTTCTTATCTTATTCCCCTTTTTGTCTGCATGTTGAAATAACACGGCTAGAATCCAGTGATCCAAAGATTATCTAACTTTTTGACTAGCCATTATATCATCACACCCACATGTATGTTGGATAACTTTAAAAGAGCTTGTCCATGTCCTTGCATTATCACAATTGAGAGATGGTCAGTGCATGTATGATATTGTGTACCTCCTCCATGTCAGAATACTCCCGCTTGATGTTACCAGCAGCTGAGATGACAGTCTTCACTGCTCGCATCCCAAAATCATAATGATCCTGAGTTAAATAAAACAGCAAGATCATATATACTGTACTACATACATGTCAAGGAAATCGACTTACATGCAAAAAAAAAGTATATACTTGTCAACACCCCCCCCCCAAAAAAAATCTGTGTTGTTGATTGTATGAATAGCAGTGTTACGATTTGTTTATTGTTGTATTGATAGCTAGAAGGAATACTAATATTAATTAGTTGCTCTGTGTATTCAGAATTTGGCATTACATAATAGTTCCTGCACCTGTAATTTGCATAATTCATTCAAAAAAATTATCTTTGATATATATATGTATATATATATATAGATCAGTTACATATTTGTGTATCGTTATACACACTTATAAACTGTACTAAAAAAAAAAGTGTTTGCACATGTGTGTGCAGCATGCAATAAAAGTGAACCAGTTTGGCCATTTGCCTGTGAGCTGAGTTGTTCCGAGGATAATTTAAAGGTGGTGACGATCTTCTTTGAGAGAACTTTGGCATCTGAGAACCCAAAGGAGAAGAGCATAATCTCTGCAATCATGGCATAGTCAGGCACCATACAAGCTACTGGTCGGAATAAAGCCTTAAGGTTGTCTGGAAGTTCAGTTCGTCCAGCGTATCCTGGATTCATGGTAATGAACACTGCACAGGACGGCTTGAGAGCAATCTCCATTCCCTCAAAGTTGAAACGTTCAAGCTGATTATCAAAAAAAGAGTAAATGAAATGACTGGCCACACTGGACCAAGTAACATATAGAGAATCTCAATGAAACTGCCTCTACGCCTCCCGCCCCCCGCCCCCCGCCCCCCACCCAACTCTCTAACATAATTTTTAGTAAAACATCAGCATAACTGTTTTATATCTCAATAATGTGATACCATCATACTTCTTACCCCTTGCTGCTGGGCTATTTGTATTGTTGTAATCTGCTGAGCTACCACCGAGAGCACTTCAATATCAATCCTGTTGAACTCGTCAAAGCAGGCCCACGCCCCAGTGCTGGCAAGGCCCTTGAAGAATTTTCCCATCGCCATGAAGTCAAGCTGGTCGGAGCAGTTGAACACGACACACTGGATAGCCATGGCCTTGGCAAGATCCTGTAACAGATATAAAATTAAAAGAATATCAATTATAGCACTTTATCCATCATGCATAATCTTGAATAAATATAGATACCACAAAAAGAACAAAGTATATATTCTATAATTGATGGATAATACACTTCTTTTGACTCTGAGAATATATTTTTTTTACTTCACTCACAGTGACTACATCTAAAATAAACAGCAATATTATGGAAATAAGCCAACAACAACTATTTTCTTATATGAAAAATAAATTATGAAATAACTTCTTCACAGAAATATCTCCAGAATATTTCAGTTTTCTCGTCACCTTAGTTGTTTCAGTTTTCCCAGTGCCAGCAGGACCGGCAGGTGCCCCACCAAACTTAAGGTGAAGGGCTCCAGTGAGGGTGAGGTAGATTCTGTCAGTGAGAGGCGTAATGACAAGACGCCCAGTGTTACCCAGGTATTCATAACCATACAAGAACACAGAGTTAACTGCACGCATCTTCAGGTCATCTTCCCAATAGTAGCTGAAGGGAGAAGGAAAGGAAAAAATGAAGTGATGTAACTTAAACAATCAAACAAGAAAGAAAGAAAAAATTAGGTAGAATGGAGATGTGCGATGAAGATAAACATTACAGTATGTATAAAAATTGACATAAGCAGTCAAGTTTTTTTTTGTGGATAGCTAAAACTCCAACAGTAAGATCACAAATGAGATCCATTAAAAAAAAAGTTTTCTATGTGACATGAAGATATAGAAGCAATTCCCAGGCTTTGAAGAAAGCACCTTCTCCTTAGCACTATTCAAAACAGTTTAATATTGTAAAATACCAAATTAACCCACCTAGCAAAACATGGAATTAATTGTATGGGTAATTTCTTAATAAGATTATTAGCAATCAACAACTCCATGCTTCTGAATTTTTTAAACACACATTTATAGTTTGAAGGAGCTTAATATCAAAGAGCTACATTGGAAGTAACTCACTTTTTTTCTGGGTTTCACACTAATTTCTATCTGTTATTCACAAGTGAGAGTGTAGCTGACAGGTGTGTTTTAGGTTCTTAAGGAAACTGAGATCCCAATCTAAACTTAATTAATAGAGCAATGTAGCTTTACGTTCTAATCTATACATATGAGTAATTCATTATTGTTTTAATCTAATTTTCTTAATTTTCTGTTCTGTACAATAATAAGACACTCCCATTCCCCCTCCCTTCATCCACCTGCACAGAATTTGTTGTCTGAATCTGTGGAGATAGTGACCCAGGATGTTAAGACAGACCATTCTAATAAATCACAATAGTTACTCCTCTACAAGTATTAGTTTTCACTTTATTTTTCTTTCTCTTCGTATTTTTCTTCTGTTGTCACAGAATCGTACTTATCTAGTATCTCTACTTATTCTTCCATCTGTATACTGTTAGTTCCTTAAGTAGATTATGGGGCTGAAAGTATGTGTTATCTGCCTCCCGGTTTCCTTAGTATTATTACCCCCAGCATTGATGGTATCATCCTGCCAAGTGTCATTGGTCCTCCATTACCTGTTGGAGCTATGATCCTATTGCCATTTCACCATCTTTCTGGTTAAAGCTGCACTATGTTGTTCTGCTGAAACTAAGAAAATTTTTTTAATTTCTTCCGAGGAAGATTCATCCTCTTGATGTTCTTGTTTGTATTTTTTTTTTTTTTTTTAAATTTGGTATTTGAGTCTCAGGATTGAATGCTATACAGATGGGCGTTAATTTTGTGCACAGCCATCAAAAGCACTTCAACGTTAACATAGTAAGGTTCAGTATCAGACAGCTAATGCTACATACACCTATCAGCCACCTCTGAAAAAGTAATAGCAACACAGAGAGTGGTTTTGCTGCCTTTGATTACATTGAGTGTCAACATGTACCGCACAAATGCTCCATTTACATTTTTGAGGGTATGTGAAAGCAAATTAACACACTAATGCCTGTTAAAGAGGTTATCATTACCTTCATCAATATTTATGATAATACATACCAACAACAATGCTAAATGATAATGTTGTTCTCTCTCTTGCACTGCAACTTACCGCAACTGTGAGATCCATTCAAAATCATTGACATTCTTGGCACCCTCCTCCAGCATCTTGTTGACCACATCCCGAGCATGCACCTCCATGACGATCAGAGCTGACATGATAATGCGTGGCAACTTGGCAAGATTGCCTCGAACCAAACTTACAAGGTCAGACAACTGGAGGAAATTAATTGGGGGAGGGAGGAGGGGTAGAGGAAAATGAAGTTATAATCCCATAATACCAAGATAATAAAAATAGGTCATAGCTGAAATCCCATAATAAATCAACTGACCTACACTTCTAGTAAAGGGGGAAAAAAAGTTTGAATGGGAATATTTATAACAAATAACATCAAAAAACCAGTTTTAACAAACTTATACTATATCATGTGAGAACCAATAAGTAGAAATATTTTAGGATGATTTTGGGAAAGGGTTATTGAAATGTACCAATAATGGCTATTTTTTCTTATATAGGAGATTTCTATTCAGAAAGACATCCTTAAATTCCAAGGGTATATTCATATATCTTACTCAAATGAAATAGTTTCAGGCAATGGCTGGGATCTCTATCAGATAAATGCTAATACTTCACTGTTGGTAGGTTCTGTAAGTTTTAGGGATTTTCTCCATTAGTCATTTGTTTTCTACATACAAACGAGTCCTTTTAAAATATATTATGCCAGAAATAATCATTTCCTGATATTTTAAATAAGCAGCAATAAAAATATTGATTTTTAAACTTTATTCATGACTTTAAAAATACACCACAGAACTTTTTGACACCCCATCATGCTCTCTCTTCCTCTCTCTCTCTCACTAACACACACACACACACACACACACACACACACACACACACACACACACACACACACACACACACACACACACACACACACACACACACACACACACACACACACACACACACACACACACACACACACACACACACACACACACACACACACACACACACACACACACACACACACACACACACACACACACACACACACACACACACACACACACACACACACACACACACACACACACACACACACACACACACACACACACACACACACACACACACACACACACACACACACACACACACACACACACACACACACACACACACACACACACACACACACACACACACACACACACACACACACACACACACACACACACACACACACACACACACACACACACACACACACACACACACACACCTGCTCCAACATCTTCTGGTACTGTTCAGAAAGGTTTCCTTCTTTGAGTGCAGTGGAAACTTCACTGGTCCAGTAAGTTTGGCAGCCAGCTATTACAACCTGGCCAGGCCATTTCAGTACCCATTCCGTGCGGGCAACCTACAAGATTCAGATATTATCAATAAAATCTGCTGTCTTAGATCATAAATACTCCACACACATGCAAGATATGATTTACCCCCCCCCCCCCTCCCTTCACAATAAAAAGTCAAATCTCTGGTAGAAGAAGTACACACACAGAATGAGGAAATTAAAGAGATTATGCTATATGCCAATGATAAGAATTGTTACTTACAATTCCGTAAAAGAAAAATACCCTTTGGAATACTAAAAAAAAAAAATTAAGCATCACTGACTTAACTTTTCAAATTTAACATTGGAATGGAACAGGTATTATCTTTGATCCAATCGACTATAATTAAGGTGAACATGTAACTCACTTCCTGGTAATCCTTAAGAGAGTCTTTGATTATTTGCTTGAGAGAGGCTCGCATCACTCTCTCAACTTCCAGCAACCATTCCTCCACATTTCCTGTTGGGTAAAGGGTCTCACAGAAGGGAACCACTTCACCATCACCAGAAAACATCTTTGTAATGGCCAGATCTTCCTCAAATTGAAGCTACAGTGAAATGGACATAGATAATAACCACGCTTTACCACTCTTGTGAAAAATACCAACTGTCATCGATGACTAGTCAAATACTCGTGTGTGTGTACCATTCCACATATTCAGAATAAACATGAAATATCCTAACTTCATAGAAAATCCAATCATCTTTCGTCCATTGAATCTTACCTTGAAAATGTTTTCGAAGCACTTTCTGAGATGAGGTTGCACAGCTGTGGGATCTTTAGTCTGAGACAGAATCTCCAACAGTTCATCGTCAGAGAGGAAGTAGAAGCGAGGGAAAGCAATTCTCTTGGTTTCTAGGTAGTCACTAAGTCCTTTCTGCACCTGCTCAAGAAGCTTGTTGCACTCACGGAGGTTCTCAAGCAGTCGATAGTCAGCGCAATAGGAAATTACCTGCAATTCATTTGCACAAGGCATACCAACAGTTATCTATCAAACAAATTTAATCTCATGTTTTGCTATTAATAAGTTAACAAAAGCTGAAACCAACTAGAACTTTTTCACTACAAGCTCTACTTGAGCAAGATAGAAACTAATACCACATGCTAAGATCATAGGGTTTCTCTATAATGGGTGAGGCAAACTTAACTGAAACCGTCAAGCACCATGGCTACCCTGCTTTGTTTTCTTAAGGTTAGCTAAAAACATGAGTAAAATTTGTCAAATTGAGACTATAAGCCTGTGATGTCTAGTGAGTGCTTGCTACATGGGATGACACTAATTATATGTTCTTCTTATTACATCATACATGCACACCTTATTATTACATGCTTGTATGTACATAATACATGCATGTCTAAGTGAACATGCTCATAGCTATTTGCCTTGGGGTCTGCCTTTGCTCCATTCATGATCTTCCTCCACATCCTGTCCATGGTGTGATACCGCTGGCCCTCGACAGGAAGCTGCCTCATGATGTCCTCTGAGCTGAAGATTGGTTCCAGATACAGCCATGACTTCTGACAGATAGCCCACTCCTCCATCACATCCTGTTGCAAGGAACATGCCAACAAGATACTCAACAAAAGAAATATTTGTAACCTAAAAACTGCATAAATTTTCTTTTCTCCTCAACTTTCCCTCCTCCTGCCATACTTCTGTACTTACTTAGTTGCACCACTTCAAAGCTCCTAATCCTAAAATTGTCTTCCTACTCCCTTGTCCCCCCCCCCCCCCCCCTCCCCCCAACTTTTCTTCTCTCCCCATCCTTCACCTGAGTGGTCCTGAGCTTATTCTCCAGTGTCGTGATTCTGCCTTCGAATGGTTTCTTGTTAGGGGAGAAAGACATTGCTTGAGTCATGACAATGTGGTCATCCAGCATCTGAGCCATTTCTTCCCCATACTTCATGATGCACGTCCCTGTCTCCTTGTAGGGCAAGATTTCTAGTACCATTGGCTCCCACTCATTCTCAATCTTGTCCAATGCCTAAATAACAACAGCAATTACTTCATAACATTTCAAGTACTTACAAGTTGACTGAAAGTGTCACCATCTTTGTTTTTACTTAACAAATGGTACATATATCTTAATCAATTCTTTTTTTAGATGGGAACTGAAATGTTATTCCTATTTGTTTGTTCAGCTATTTATTTTTATTGCAGTAAGTTCACAGAATACTGGTGGGACATAATTGAATAATAATTCATGATTTATTATTAAACTCCTTCCAAGCAGTTGGAGGGATCTTCACAAAACTTTCAGGCAATTGATTAAAGCAACACATTGAACATCGAATATCCTAACGAAGGTTTCATAGATCTGTGGGTATATCAAGCTTAATATGTCAAAAATGATACTTGGACTGTTCTTGCGGTTACACTAATGGGTAGTGCTGTTGTGATTTATTGTTGTATTAATAGTTTGAAACACTGCCCAGATGGCCGCAGCTGGTTAATAAAATGTGGTTGTCACACACTACTTCCACCTTTGGAGGCATGATTTTAATAACGCAAAGTTAGGGCCAAGATTTTATGATGCATGCAACACAGAATTTTCCTTATCACTAAGTGTTAGCTTTGATCACCAATGAAGAATAATATTTTTCTTTGTTGTTTAAATAGAAATAAATTATGCAGTCCAGAATAACAATCAACATCACTCAACATATCTATAAAATGTTCTAAAAACGACATTGTATTTATTCTGTTAGTTTTAGTGTCATATAAGAACATGCATATGTACCTGCTCTATGGAGTACTCCTTGCCAGCCACATCGGCCACCTTGGTGATGGCCTCCTTGTGCTCATCCAGACCCATCTCCAGGCACTTGGAGAAGGTGAGGGTGGGCTTGGGCTGAATGGAGATAGCTAACTCCTCTGACAACTGCTGCCAGTGCCTACATGCACCACACAGAGGGAAGCAGAGGGTGGGTGGCTGAAGTGATGAGCATTGATAACACTGACTGTGCCTATCTTTTCTTCACTCATGCCCTTCATGACATGATGACATGTTAGTATGCAGATGCTATATCACATTTGCAGATGCTATATCACATTACATGTGCTTTTAATGCACAGCTACTATACTTCAGTTCCAAGACTGAAAGTAATTTTAAAATTAAAAAAAAAAGCTATAAGATACAATATATTTAAACAGCAAGAAACGATATAGTGCAAAATATTCACCAAATCTGTGTGCAGTAATACCTTTAGGATTATAGAGATATTCTACATACTCTATGGCACTTTACCTGTTTCTCATGCCTGGGTTCCTGAGGGACTGGATGATACCTGTGTACTTGCGGAAGTCTTCTACCTCCTTTTTCACATCCTGAGCTATGGTCAAACAACCCTGGGAATCTCTGTGAAACAACAACAAAAAAAAACAACAACAACAAAGGTGGGCAAGAAAAGAAGTAGACATAACATACATGCACACATCTATGACTGTATCCTTTCAGATTGATGGACATACTATATTTATGCATAGTACTTAATTCGACAAATTCGGATGTACAAATCATTCTTCATGCTTACATGCTAGTGTAAGGTAAAGGATAACTTACTGTACAGGTAAATTAAAGGTGGCACACATGTCAGGTAAAGGTTGGTACACATAAATTAAACGGCCATACACATGTAAACATAGCACACATGCAAGGTGAGTGGTCCACAGGGAATGAGATATACACGGTGTACATTTTGATGCACACATGAATATGTATGCCATCGATACTCTCCAGGCATCTGCAATACGCAATTGCATATCAAACATCAAAACTCACTTTTCACTTCACCACATTTCTAGTGAATGAAACTACATGCAACTTCATAATTGTGTCACTGATAATGAAAACACATAACACTAATGTACTTGGAATCATAAGTTACCATTTTAATAAGTAATCTCAAGAGGTATGTTAAGAGTTTAATTACTCACCTGAAGTGCTTGACACTTTTGTGCAAGGACTTGTAGGCGTTATTTACGTTATTGACGAGCACGTCAGCGTCTATGCTGATGAGGGAGTCATGCATCCATGTCTCATACCACTTCTGCCAGTCAGATACTGTGATCCAGAGGTTCCTGAATGGCTCAAAGTCACGGGTCAGACTGGCCACTTTATCATACTGTAGAGGAAGAACAATTATAGTGCATAAATATTCATGGAGTGAACCAACTACAAATTATAAAACAGATCAGCAACAACAATGACAAAACAGTTAATAAAAATAATTAATATATAAAGTATCTCGTACTTGGAATGACCTCTAATTCCATCACTGTCAAAGATGACAGAGGTAGCAAGGGGAAGTAGAGGATTAACTAGTGATGCATGAGAACTGAAAGAGTGCAGTAGGTTTGATTTATTACCCATAGCAATTTGGCATTTGCTTAATTTATCATTTATGCTTGAAACACTATGTACACTGTTAGTCAGGTTGGTCACTGTCTACAGCCACTTCAGAACTAATCCAAGAAGTTTGTATAACACTCTTGGGATCACTTGGAATAGGTTATCTTCGGCTAAATCCTCACTCCTCCATCCCTCCCACCCAATCATCAATTCAAAAGGGACAGAAACTCAAGATAACCAAGAAATCACCAATTTTACATTTTTATGGAAATAAGAAAGAACCATGTATTCTAACTAGCAAAAACTGAGAGAATTCAAACATTGTTGTCAGTTGTATAGTAGTTCCCATGTGGGTAGGGATGGACGAATTTCACTAAGGGGGGGGGGGGGTAGGGGGAATGTTATAATATTTCTGCAATGACAATGTTGAGTAAGTGGAAATCATGTACATGAAAACCACACACACACACACACACACACACACACACACACACACACACACACACACACACACACACACACACACACACACACACACACACACACACACACACACACACACACACACACACACACACACACACACACACACACACACACACACACACACACACACACACACACACACACACACACACACACACACACACACACACACACACACACACACACACACACACACACACACACACACACACACACACACACACACACACACACACACACACACACACACACACACACACACACACACACACACACACACACACACACACACACACACACACACACACACACACACACACACACACACACACACACACACACACACACACACACACACACACACACACACACACACACACACACACACACACACACACACACACACACACACACACACACACACACACACACACACACACACACACACACACACACACACACACACACACACACACACACACACACACACACACACACACACACACACACACACACACACACACACACACACACACACACACACACACACACACACACACACACACACACACACACACACACACACTGGTATCCCACCTGTGTAGCAGGCAGTCCAAACAGCTTCTCCCTCTGATTGTAGAGTGTGGCCTGGCCCTGGCAGTCCTTCAGGTCCTTCACCATTCTCCGCACCTCATTGGCTATCTCCGCTGCCTTGCTGACATCTGTACGGCTGTTGAAGCCAGCCACAGTCATATGCAGGGAGTCCAGTTTGTCATCCAGCTGGAGCTGGTCGTCCAGGAGTTTCTTATGGTACTTATCCTGGTCAGCATCTAGCTGCAGCTCTGTGGCTTCAATCTGGTCCAAGATCCTCTTGGGCCAAGACAGTGTGTCCCACCTGGTGTGAGAAATACAGCATGGAGTGGACAGGTAACACAGTACTGGTATAGAACAAAAATAGACCCAATCTGTTTCATCAATAATATATACTTCTGTATCCAAATTAGTGAAATTAAAAAAAAATTTTTAATTGTCTTGCCAGCACATCAGTTTAAGGCTACATCATTAATTTTCCTGTATAACATTCCAGGAGTAAAAAAGAAGTGATGTATGTGGGTGCTGTGAAAACAAACAGAAAAGGAATTACACTCCAAGGACTTTTAGTACGATTGTTATTGGCAGAATCTATTTGATGTAGCTAGAGCTTGAAGTGACACTTAGCTAGCAATGATGCACAGCAAATGATCAAGTGGATTGAAACATTGCATGAAAATTTTTTGGCCAGAAATGGGACATGTAAACTTGATTTTCTGAATATTCACTGGTGGTTCTTATTATTTTGGAGGGGAAATAAAGTACTAAAAGGTGTTTCTTTTTTCTTTTTTTTCTTCTTGTGCTTGTTTTTTTGCCCATTTGGTGGTAAAGTGATGAGGGCAGAAAATGTGAAACAGGATATTTAATGGTGTGGCCTTATCATATTGCTTATTGTTAACAGTGTTCATTTATGTCATGCATATACTTTTGTATATGATAATAATAACTCATTTCAGCACAAACATTATACAAACCCATTAGCACATGATTTACTATGATGTGTTGGTAGTCAGTTACGACATACTATGTAAGTCTGTACCTGTTATTGAAGTCCTCATTGGAGAGCGTGTAGTAATATTCCTCTATCAGGTCATAATCACTCATGGCCTGGTGGATGTGTGTCTGGTGAGTGGCCACCATTTCCGGCACTGTCTGCAGGTACTCACGCTGCTCTGATAGTTCCTCTACAGAGTTGGATTGCTCTCGTAGCTTATACGAAATCTCTCTGAAAGACTCACACATCTACGATGCGTATACATAGATATACACTATGTGAATAATTTACAATAAAAAACAAGAAATAATGGAATCTGGTTCATTTATTGAATGCATTTTTAATGTAATGCTCATCTAAGAACGTGAAAATAAAGGGGAAATATTTTAATTATTACTGTGAATATAATCGAGAGAATTTATTATTGAAATGCATGTCCTGATTCAAACAGTACATGTAACTCTTTTCATGGTGATCAAATGAATTGAGTTGTTCTCATACAGTGTCTGTCTCCTGGCGCAGGCTGTCCACCAGGTACTTGAGCAGGGCCTGGGCGATATCCCTGTGCTTCCTGCCCAGAGCAAGTCTGAATATGTTTGTGTTGACAAAGAAGGCACCGATCACCAGGTTCTGTGGGATGGCAGCCTCCACTCTACTCTTCTCCTGCAGGTGGTAGTCTATCTCAGCTCGGATCTGCACCTGAGACTTCATTTCCTCTCCTTCCTCAGCAAAATCACTGCAAATAATGATGCAAAAAGGATGTAACAAAAAAAGAGACATAAAGGATTGTGCAGGATAGATATCATGGTGGCAGTATCTGCTTCCATGAGTTGCATGTACTATATCTCAATCACCACAATTCTCTGAGTGAGATAACTCACAGAATACCCAGTCAAGGAGACAGAATAACTAACAGTTCTAAGTCTATCCTATAATGTGTGTGGCGCACTGCTTAAGGTGCAACTACTGCACTATTTCTATATTTAGTCTGTTTTCCATACTCATTTAAGTCCTCTACAGAATTGCAGCTGATTCTCTCTCCTCTAGTAACTATGCAGTCAGTTCTCTCATCTTTACCGAACGTGCAGCAAGCTCTCTCTCGCTCTTTTTTCATTCTTTCTCTCTCTCTCTCTCTCTCTGATAGCTCTCTCTCTCTCCTCTGATTATTATCCTACAGTATGAATATGAAGGTGTAACTGAATATAGAGGCGTGTCATTAACACTTATATCACTATATAATGTTATTAAACAGCATAAACAGCTACAGTCTGCACATAGCTGATGTGTCAACATCTACATGGGTGTGTCAACATCTACATGGGTGTGTCAACATCTACATGGGTGTGGCAACATCTACATGGGTGTGGCAACATCTACATTGGTGTGGCTTGCCATACATCACATATTTCTTGATGTTGAGGTTCATGAGCTCCAGGTATTGGCGGTACTGCTGTGCGTACTCGTACACAGGGATGAGGGAGTGTCGTATGAAGCCACAGAGCTTCCCCCTCAGTTGCTCTAGCTGTGGCTCATGCTGCCCCACAGCCTCCAGGAGTGGAGTGGTGGGCCAGAACAGCTTGTCCAGAATAAACTACAGTATATGTACATATAAAGTATGAATAGAAGCAGTACAGAAAGACTGATAGGTAAAGTATTTAACCTTTACCTTTACTTTCAACTATCTGCTGTCTACAATATATAATGTAGATATTACCAATGGATTATTTTGTCGAAAATAAAACTTTTCCTCCTTTAAAAAGCAAGTTTCAGAATTTAATATGAAACTTTGTGAAAAATAATGCTGTACTTTCTCCTAAAGTTTTAATAATTAATACATTTCAGTGTTGTGTTGTGTAGCATCGTGCCATGAAGAAACCTATTAAAATTATGGCAAGAAATATTCCAGTTTATGCATTTGCATTTAATTTAATAGCTATAGGCCATCCAGAACCACAGCTTTTAATACATCTGGTCACGTAATGTATATAAAAACAACAGAAAAATAAAGTACACGTGTATATTCTTAAGACTAGTTAAACAAAAATTCCTACTACAACAATATTGTTTGAATGACTAATCATTGTCTCTACAACAAGCTCCTAACCTTCTCTATCTGAGGTATAGTGTGTGTGGCCTGAATTCCTCTGTTAAAGATGGCGACAACTGTTGGCTCAAACATGTGCAGAGGAGTGGAGTAGTGTGCACCAGTGTCATCTAACATCAGGTCCAGGGTAAACAGAGGAGAAGATGTTGGTCTGCATATAAATATAAGGTAGTATAAAATGGAGGGTGAAGAGGAAGAATGGGAGGGAAGAGACAGGAGGAGAACAAGAAGGGGAAATTGGTGGAGGAGGAAAAAGGGGGGGAGGTGAGCTGATATATATATATACATATATATATACATATATATATATATATATATATGTATGTATATTAAGGATTAAACAGGAAAAGGAAAAGAGTTGAGGAAGTTGGTGGTTTATGGTATAGAAACAAGAAGTGTGAGAAAGAATTGAGAGGGGTGGAGGGTGCAGAAAGAGGATTGAAAATGATATGAAAAAGAGGAAAAGAGAAGGAAAAACGTTGTAAATAATATAACAGACTTTGTCATTAAGAGCAGGAATTATATTTTCACAACACAAACACAGCCTTGAGCTTACGTACTTGAACTCGGAGATGTTGATTGGGTCTGTCCAGTGGAAGGTGTCCACATGGAGATGCAGGGTAGATATAGCAGCAGCCTCCACCATATCCACAAATGACTGTACAGAGCAAAGCACCAGAGTCCTCAATGCATCCTGTAGGACATAATACAGAAGGTGGGTGTGGTCACAGACACAGGAGAGGCAGTTCACTAGAGAGTTAATCTAGGAATACCTTCTACAGCTCTACATAACAATTACAATCACTAGAAAAGTGCCCATCCTATGGATGGAGGCAACAAAAATATCTTACTTTATTTGAGTTTTTTTTATTTTTTTTTATTGACTAGTTCGTTCCCTGTCACATACCAGACGCTTAGTCCTACAGGGCTAACAAAAAGAGGAAAATGAGAGGGATTTGGTCATGGTTTTGCTGACCTTACTTAGAGCGGTAGTTTGGTGGCTGGTTCTCATGCCTGAAATTGAGCCTTCCCCCCCCCCCCCCCTTCTTCTTGAAGGATATTTTAGCATAGCACATGTCCTATAAACAGAGGCAAGGAAGACCTTTTGACATAATTCAACATCTGTTGTTTGCTATCTTACCACAGATGTTTGGGTCTACAAGGCTCAAAAGGAAGAAAAGAAAAGAGCAGAAATTGGTTTGGACACAGTTTTAAAGACCCATGTGTGTTCACACCAATGTGGTTTGAGTAGGTGGAGTGGTTTACTCAGGCATAGAGTTATGATCTCAACCAGGAAATTTTGAAGAAAAAAAATTCCCAATGGGCAGGGTTTTACTCCGATCTTCACCACATTTTCTTATAACCACCTCAGGGTGACCTCCATCAAACCCTGAAAATTTGAGTCCATTAGGCTCAATTGTCTGGGAGGAGTTACTGGAAAAACCAACAAAGAGTCAACAAACAAACAAATAACCAACAAAGAAATAAATAACCAATAAACAAACAAATAACCAATAAACAAACAAATTGAGAATTATAGTAAGATTGTTCTCAGTTTTCAGGTCTCACTTTATGGATGGGATTATCCCCACCCCCAATAAGTAAAATATTTTTTTGGTTTTTTTCCCCCAGTTTTTTGGTCCTTTATTTTCACTCTCCACTCACTCTTCAGACTGTCAGCTTATACATATGCAATTTATATATTACCATCAGGCATCACACAATAAAAGTACAATATAAACTGCACACCTTAGAGTATGTCTACATACACTGCCATTGTCCATGCAGCACACACCTGCATAGCAAACTTGACAAGCTCCATAAGTTTCTTTAGCTTTGACCCCTGGTAGACCTCATAGCTTGTCTCCGCCATGTTGAACCACCCTTTGGTGATGGCGTCCAGACAGGCCCTGATGGAGGACTGCAAGGTGGGCACCCAGCTGTCTTTAAGATTCACCTGCACCTGGGTGGACAGAGGGATAGGCTAAACATTAGTCACTAATGAGTTTACACAATACATATGTTGAAGGTAAAAGCATTTGTACATATGAGGATATTCATAGATAATCACACCACAAATAAATTAATTTGGAAAGTAATTGCTGATCAATCAAAGGTAGTCTGAATTTCTACTAAGTGTGATTAATTTTCCGAGTGGGATGGTAAGTGCATGTCCCCTGTCAAAATTCTGTCATAACCACTTAATGACAGCCATTCAACCAAATAAATTACCGATCTTGAAGGATCAGAACTTGAGAGAATATCTTAGAATAGTAAAACATGCATGCAATATTGTCAATTTATTTCATAGTCTGAAGTAGCTGGGTGACACATGTACCCACTATCAATATGTAGACATTGTTACTATGTGCTCACCCATCTGTAACGTAACAGACCAAACAACTAATCAGATGACAGCTTAAATGTCTGAGTGGCCTGATATTTGTCAAGTCACTTGATCACCTTACAATCCTCACTATTAGTTATAATAACACATGCCATAGTTTAATTCTCACTCACTTTTAACTAATAAACTATAAGTCATTTGCTAGTATTGATGAAGTTTGGTTGCTATATCTATCCTACTCTGATGATGCTGTGCAGTGGAACCACTGCATGTGGACAACTTTAAATGAAAAAGTTATGTTTAACACGATGTTTATAAAGGTGCACATTGAGCTCCAAACGAATCACACACCACCAAGAGACGGGATAACTGGCTACACAGACAGCAGAGAAGAGATTGAGGAACACTCAGAGATTGAAACAAATTGGCAAACAGAAATCCTGCAAGGTGTAAGGACTATGATTATCATTACGATTGAATACATACTTATAATTCAATGCTGGGATTAAGTATGTCACATAAAATTCTAATTAGTTTATTAATCTTCTAAAAAATTCCTTAATTAAGCTACATTTCATATATCTTCTTTACCACATATGAATTCTAATTATTTAGTTTAATCTTCTAAAATATTTCTATAACTAAGCCATATTCTATATATCTTCTCTGGTATGTGAAGGACAAAGGTCATGGCTGTTCTGAGTCAGCTCAGGCTCAGTTCAACAGGAACAACACCAACCAAGTTAAATAAGAAGCACTAAAGTAAATCACACATTGATTTGTTTCTGCAGCTTAGGCAAAGTCAGATATATCTAGCTTGTGCATATAACACTGTATGTGAATAAAAGTAATAGATTGTTTTTGTGTATGTACTTGTGTGATGGCTTGTTGTTGTGTCTGGTCAAACTCCTCCAACTTGAGAGACTTGTTGGAGCCGATATTGAACAGTGACAAGTTGCACACACGCTCACACTCCACTCGCACATGTTCCATGATTCTAATAGCCTCAACACTGGTGCAGAGAGAGAGAAAGTGGAATTTCTGCTTCACCTTCTTGAATGGAAATGGAGGCACATCAGGATGTTGGCCTAAAAGAAGAACAACCAAGCATGACTTGATCTGAATCTTTATATCCTCATCCTTTCTGCCATTATAATCACACTCATCTGTTCGGACAAAATAAATTTTTTCCTTCTAAATCCCCAGCCCATTCCCCCCCCCCCCCCCAGCCCATTCCCCCCCCCCACCCCTTAACCCATCACTCTGCCGACACCATATACCACTCCCTCAGATCCTTCCTTCTCGTAACCATTTCACTGTAGTAATTCTTGTGTCATGGAGACCACATCAAACTTTCAACCTGATAGGTGGTTTTTGGCAATAAAAATAAATTTGATCATTTCGTATTTTCCATTGCCTTCTTTCCTTCCATTTCACCCCTGCTCCACCTTTCCTTTCTTCCACCTCTTCCCAATGCGCTCCCTCACCTGTCTCCTTGACCACCTCCTTCATAGGCTCGGGGAGAGAGATGTACGGGAATACTTCAGGCTGGGACCGCACAGCCTTATCAAACAAAATTCTCCCCATGGCTCTGTTGAACTCAACACACACTTCAGTGGAGAGAGAGCTAGAAAACTTGTCCATGGTGTCTGTGTTCAACCTTTGCATGGATCGAGCCACCTTAACAATCCTCTCCAAACTGGCTTGGCTCATGTCTTCAGGCCTACCCCCTGGCATGCAGTCCACATACAAGTTGTATCTCAACAGAGCTTCTGTGTGTTGTCTGGAAGGGAGACAAAGGAGTCAAACATGAGAGAAAAATCAACTGCACACATTAAAAATATTCTACACATGCACAATCATATATGCACACATTGTCGCACAGGACCACGCCCACCTGTCTTTGTGAGCATGTGATACTCTGTCAGCGAACACTCGAGGATCTTCGGCAGCAAACATCAGTAGCACACGAGGAACCCAATAATGGCTGCCTTCCATCTCCTCGGCCAATTTACTTACAGAATGTTTGGATTCTGGCTCAGATTCTTGCCTCAGGTTGGAGACCCCATCAGATCTTTTCTGGCTACAGTTCTCAGGATTAGAGAGATTTAGCCGAGAAAACTTCTCCTTTTCCCACTCGGGCATGACAGTTGACATCTGTACCCTCTTTACCAGGTACAGTTCCTTGGTAGAGTCGTAGTCCAACATTCCCACATCCACCCAATCATATCTAAAGTCAAAAGTAAAGAATAATTCCAGGAGTTGTTTGTTGTTGTTTTTTTAAGGAAGTTTATAAAGACCCTGTAATTTTCTTTATTAATTAAGTGAGATAATTAGAAAGTTGTTCTAATAATACAAAACATTTTCTGATACACATAACATATTTCAATTAAACAAAAGAGATATTTGTACACTTAGATGATTCTTTATGCCCATTATTCTAAAATACTACATGCACTAATTGGGTCATATGTACTGATGCACAGAACAACTTAGACAGGAAACCATCATCGAACAATAGATATTCAATCCCTATTATGCACCTCCTGAAGACACTAATTAATCATGTATTCATCCACACACATTTAATAATAACTGTCCAAATATTTTAAAAAATGAAACTGTGTGATCTTACATGTACACAAAATATATTTGCATGCTAAGTGTAAATGAAACTGCTGAGGTACATACTTTAGAATACGTGGTTTCTCTCTCTCAGTCAGAGGAGGGAGGGGATCAGCCTTGCTGCCAGATATAGGGCTATGTCGTCCTGTACGTAGAGATACTCAATTTAAAATCCCCCCTCCCTTTACTTGACCATGGTTGAAAAGTTTCTTGACAGTACAAGACACAAGAGACTTATACACACATGCAGGAGTGGGTGGTATGGGGTGCAAGGTTCATGTGATCATAATGACTGCTGCCCATGCACGTATAGTAAGAGGTAAAGCATTCATCATGGTTCTATTTTATGCCAGGACTGCACACACAATTTAAAATGTGCTGTCCAACAATGCGTACATAATTACAGGGGCATGCATATATCTAGTCATATCTATGTGTGCTTATATACAGACACCATATTAAAAAAAAGGGCTACTATGTTATTGTAAGAGCTATGCAGTTATATCTGTACCAGAGGATGAAAGGACTGAAACACCTTGCCTGCCAAACATTCTTGTGTATGAAGCAGGATTGACTGACCAACAAAAGATGGATGTACAGAGATAAAGAGACTGAGAAAGGCAGACCAACATAGAGGCAGACATACTGTATGCATGAAGGGACAGACAGTTAGACAGAGGGATTGACTGACAAACAGAAAGACAGACAGATGTGCTTAATTAACAAACAAATAAAAAACAAAGCAAAAAAATAATAATTTAAAAAAATTAAAGTAATGACATTGCACTTCACTTCCCTGGCATTATCAGACCATTTTCTAAAAAAAAAACAAAAAAAACAACTGTAAGTGATGACAGGGATTCTACATGACTACAACAATACACATGCTTGTACACATGCACGCACGCACATAACACAACACACACACAGTTGATAATGACTAGAGATTACAGCCTTACGGAATTGTTTGGTGATTAGTTGAGATGGAGACAGAAGGCGTGAAGCAGGAGAAAAAGGGACTGAGGGTGTGGCTGGACGAGAACTTCTGAGCACTGGGAGAAGTGCCTTCCCTGGCACATACTTGTGCACACCATCCATATCATACCCTACACAAGCAGATAAGAGAGATACCAACGAGATACATATACTAGAACATTTGGTGTGATTCTCAAGAGATTCTTTGTTTGTGCATGCTCTTCTGTAGTGTCACTGCTACCTGTTGCAATGGCCATCCATGATATTTCACATAGCAGGATTAACTGTGGTTGCTACATTATGAATATGACCTAAATATGCAGATGACCAATGGCAACATCCAGGTGGCCGCAGTTGGCCTAAACCATTGAAGGAAATATGCACAATTCCTTCCATTTCAGTGCATTATTATGCATTACAGACATTATTTCATTAGATTTCTGGCTGACCTAGTGCGAGCCACTCAGCTGGGGTCCTGCAGTCATAGTCAGTGTCGTCAAATATCTCCAGTGGCAAAAAGCTGGGGAAAGAGGAAGTGGTACCTCCATCCATGCTGAGCAAAGTTTGAGACGTTTGGTTAGTGAAAGGCATCAAGTCCTACAAGAAAAGGGGAAAGATAGGGAGGGAGGGTACATGGGGAGATGAGCGAGACTATGAGAACTATTGCGAGAAGATATAAGACAGATAAATGTTGTAGAGAGGAAAAGTAATTCATCTGAGACAGCTTTAGGTATATTATCATTTGATAACCCATAAAAATGATACTTGCTAGAAAAGCGTTGCATTATTTTACATGCCTTGTAGAATAAGGTCAAGGTAATGGACCTCTTAATACGTATTTTTGTGCGTGCCAAAGAAATTGGAATATTTATATCATGTTCGACTTTGTCTGTATGAAAAGTTATTGATACACCAATAACAAATGTGGAGTGTTTCTCTGTGTGAGTGTTTCTCTCAACCTAACTAAGTGAGTTGATTTCTTGAAGAAGTCCTCAACAAGTGTGATAGACTAGCAATAAACAACAATAAAGTAACCAACCATCAGTGTCTTTAAATACTCACACACACACACACACAACACCCTCTTTTCTTTTGTACACTGCTAAGTACTTGTGTGTCAATGTCTCGTTGATTGAGGAGAGAGGTCAGCTGTGTAGCTAGTTGGGAAAACTCCCTCTTCCTTCTCTCCACCTCCACCTTCCGAGGTAGACAACCACTCTCCACATGGAATGGAATCTGGACCTTGGGATCACGTGATTTCCATGGAAAGTCCTAATGACAATATAAATTTAAAGAAGATTAACAAATAGGCTGTTAGATTGTATGCTTATATTAGTGATTGCCATACTGACTAATTGGAGTAAGTTTAGGGCTATTAGTTTTAAACAGGAACATGAATGTTATGTGTCATTAATGGATTGCTATTTCACATGTACTAAATTGAAATGTCCATCAACTACAAAGTTCAATGCAAAGGCTTACCAAATAGCAAGGTATTTTACAATTGTTTTCCTATTGAGCCAAAATGAAAAATTTGTGATAGATGAATGCCTCATATCAAAATGAATATATCATATACTATACATACACAATATACCAAACTTTAGAGTAGTCAAAATCTACAGAAAAATATCTGTTTCCTTACATTACAGGAAATAACCAATGTCGTTGGTCCATATACTTGAGAGTTAAGCTGCTGCAGGAAGTCATCAGGAGGGGCGAATTTTGTGATGTTGGGTAAATGAGTCTTGTGCTGGGACCTCCACACTGCACTCTGCTGAGTCTTGTGACTGTGACTTATATTCTGCAGGAGTGAATTATTATATATGGTTGACACGGAGGACAATAACAAGCCCAATGACATCTCAAGTGAAGGTAAACAAGCTTAATGCTGGACAAGTTAATATTAATGGATTAATGCATAAAACTAAAAAAAGTTCCAATTATTCACCTCATAAAAATTTATTGAGAGATGTATTTGACCTTATGGAGGGAAAGGCAGCTACAATCCTGAGAATCATGGGTCATAAAATTTAGGGAATACCTTCATTACTATGCACTTTTCTTCTTTAAAGGAATTAAAACAATAATACCATATATATTGGGAAATGTCCAGTTGGGGATTGAATCACCCTGTGTGGGCAGTCCATGCCTACACCATATGCCATTTTTTCCAGGTATTTTTTGGTATGGAAGATTTGATTTCTTTTCCTCCCCACTAGGCATGCCACTTTTTTTCCCTCTTTTTTTAAATTTTTGTACTTAGCCTAGCACCCTAGGAAATATCTGAAAATTTCATTAAAATTCATGCAAAGCCTTAATAGACATAAAAAATATGTCTAACTACTTCAATAGATGTATAAAACAATCTTGCCCTCCATAATTGCAGCTCATGCACAACCTGAAGATCTACTACTTCATATAAATGAAATTTAAGCATTTTAGAACTAAAGTCTGATAATAGATGAATGATTTTCCTAAACAACTTCCAGTGGATGTGGCTATGCCTAAACCACACCCATGTGTGGTTAATAATGCTTTCCCGGGTACTTGGAGACCACCTGCCAAATTTTTTGCCTGATTGGGATCTGATTAACTCTAATTTTTTTTGCCAAAAAAAAAAAAAAAAAAATCCTGTGGGTGTGACCATAACAAAACCATATCCATCACTATGCCTACATATGTTTAATGATGTCATTTATGTTCTTGGAGAACACACGCCAAATTTCGGCATTTTGGTTGGTGTTTGGCTGTGATGTTTAGACACACACACATGCAAACATACATACTTACAAACCAAAATATATATTAAAGTGTGTTCATGGATCAACTCCTTAGTTGTTTTTTTTTGTGGCACTTTTCGCTTTACACAGCAATGGGAAGAGGTGCAGCCAGGAGGGATCCCGCCCATGTTACTCCCAAAGACAAGTTGTGTATGCATGCCATGTTTTAAGTATGTCGCTCCAAGGGTTTTCTGGCCAAAGTACCATTTTTGGCCTTTCTTGGGGGTGACATGAAAGCAGAAATGGGTGTAGTTATATACATGTACTTGAAACATTCCCCAGATTGTATTGATTCTATATATATATATATATATATATATATATATATATATATATATATATATATGGGTTCATGAGTCTGATTCCATTGGTTCAAGTGTTTTGTTGAATTACCATTTTTGGCATTTTTAGCTGTACACAGGAAAAGAAAGAGGTGTGGCCAGGTGGGACCCAGTCTATGTTACTCCCAGAGTGAAGTTGTATATGCACTCTAATTTTTGTTCTGTAGCTCCAAGGGTTTTTCTGGAAAAAATACCATTTTTGGCCTTTTCTCATTACAATGGCAATCATTTTCCGTATTTTTAGCCCATGTTTTAAGTTGGGTCAAAACCTATCATCATGCTAAGTTTCAGAGTAATTCATCCACAGGTTTGGAAAGAATGATGGTACAGACATACATACAGACATTATATATATATATATATATATATATATATATACACTGCATATTTTATTATTATTCTGTATTCACTCACAGTAATTAACAATATCACAATATCCTAACAGATAATCTGTCCGGTCATTAGGTCACTATGAATTAATTTTTGGTTTCCCGTAAACATGGGCGTGCCACAGTGGGTCAGTCAGTGGGTCGGTCAGTGGGTCGGTCAGTGGGTTGGTCAGTGGGTCAGTCAGTGGGTCGGTCAGTGGGTTGGTCAGTGGGTTGGAAAGTGGGTCGGTCAGTGGGTTGGTCAGTGGGTCAGTCAGTGGGTCGGTCAGTGGGTCGGTCAGTGGGTCGGTCAGTGGGTCGGTCAGTGGGTCGGTCAGTGGGTTGGTCAGTGGGTCGGTCAGTGGGTCGGTGGGTCGGGCTGTGTCACAAAAAAGTACCATGACCCTTACCAACTGACAGCCATAGCTTTCTCTGGACACAATATTTATTGCTTATAGTACAAATGGTGAGTTGTTTTTTTTTTTTGTGGAAAAGGCTCTAGCTATCGCTTTTGCAACCATGCTGTACCTGGTTTTTGTGCCAACTTTTTGATTGAAAAACTAAAATATTGTCTTGCTGGTTTCGGGTGGTGGGTTGGTATATGTAGTGTGTTGAACAGAAGAAGAATAAGTGGGTCCGTTACGATACAGGAAGGAAATAATGAATTCATGGTGACCTTTCTTACAGCCAGGTTTTCATGAGCCAGTTACTGGATTTTTTTAACCAAATTTGATTGCTCAAATTGTAAAATGTCACATTTTGCACAATACATAATTAGCAATGAATAAATTTCATGAGAAGTGATTGCAGATTTTAACATTAGCAAACTGGAATCACATCTTTTACATCGGGCAATAGTAACCAGTTGGAGCATTTCCTTTTAAGTCTGCCTGGCTAGTGAGACAAACAATAGTTCAATTTGCATGGCTAACAACTTGACCATGTCATTTATGTTACAACTGGTTAAGATATATCACTGAAATAGCTACCATCAGATGCTTACATAAAGACTGAGAAGGAAGTGCTTATGAACATATCTAAAAACAGTGAGTTAATATTTGTTTCTTAGCTAACTAGCTACATCCTTTACTGAGTGAAGACCAAAATTTATTAAAAAATTTAAAATTCCCTCTACCAAATATACAGACAAGGCACATAAGCACTGACAGTACAACTCACCGTACTGGGAGCGGGAGCAGTGTGCAAGTTAGCTACTTCAGAGTAGTAGCCTCGATGCCTGGGCAAGGCCTTGGACCTAGGTCTGCCACTGGAAGATGGGATAACCCGTCCACTCGCACCCCAATCACCCTCAAACCCAGGCCTACTACGCTTGTTAGGTGAGGGAAATCCATCACTAGTACCTGAGCTCATTCCAACAAAATACTTCTTTTCATTTGGAACTGTTTGTAACCAGCTGCAGTCTTTGTTGCTATGGGTAACCAACTAGTTGGTGTCGGTAAGGTATATAGAAAACACATAATCCAGATTTTCTCACGATTAAATGATTAATTGACCTTCTATAATTTTCTATTTGCTACTTTGTTTAGTGTGCTATCTCCTCAGAGACGCTTGGGTCCCCTGCATGTATCAAATTTTCAGAAGTTGATGGGATCACCAAAGGATAGTTTTAGGCCAGGTTTGTTCCCTATTGGTTTTTTTTTCCTTTCAAAAATTTTGTAGGGGTGTCTCAATTTTATGCATGAGCATACATTCCAACCCTCTCGGAATCATTAGGGAGTCTCCTAAATTTATTGGCAGATCTGGATTCTCCAGAATTTCATTAAATTCTCCTAAATTTTAATGCCAGGTAAAAGGTCTATGTCATAATCTTCTGGGAGTGTGAGACACTGCCACACTTGAGAGCAACCGGAGGTAATAGACAGAACAGCTCAAATTTATAGTGATCAAACCAGGGCATATCCAAGTATGGATATGGTGAGGGTAAATATTTGGAGAAAGTAACTGAACTCCAACAAATATCAAAATCCTTGATAAGGTTCCTTCCTGTTAATACTGGGAAATATGAGTACAGAAAGTCCCACTAGTCAAGGTGAAGTTCTTGACATCCTTGAGAGGACTGAACACCACTGGGACATTTGCCTGGTAATGTTCCAAACTCAGCCAAGAAGTATCAGTTTTGACTATTTTCCATAGTAATAACTGCAGAGGAGTCAGTATTTTCATTGCTAAGGGAAAATGCCAACAGAATCTGGCTCTAATTTGGGTCTATAAGTCACTGGGCTCAATTCAGCTGTAGCAGTAACACAAAATAATACCTTCTGAAAAAGTATTTGGGAAGCAATTCATCACTTTACTCAAATAATTTGCAAAAAAAAAAAAAAAAAAAAAAAAAAAAAAAAAAAAATCATGAAATCTGCAGCACAATATCTCTATATATTAATGTGATGTCTGTCAATTGATTTCGATGCTGGAGGTGCTACAATGGCACGACCACATTTGTGAAAACCTTTCGACTTTGAGCATGTTTCATTAATAATGTGAGAAATTAATCTATTTATTTTAGTTGTACTGTAATATTGATTTCCTGCTAGTGCAGAAGTGAGCAATTCCTCCTTTAAGCACTGACCAAATACATTGACAAGATAATTTCCAAATACAAGCCATCAACAACATTGAAATATTTACATTATGCCACACATTCACTCAACTTTGATATTTGTCTTCGACACAATTTCGACCTATCTTAGGAAGATTACTTATCTCATTTTGGCCTTCTCATAGACATGGGACTCAACAAACTTTCTGATACATGAGTAAGTTGAAAGTCCATGGTATTGCGTCTCGCATGCACTCACTCAGCCCATCCTTAATTCCAAGGAAATCTGATAATGTATTGCTCTTCTTTTTTATTTCACTTTAGATCCTATCTGACTCCAAATTGCTTGTCAGGAGTTTGAGCATGTGCTGGAGCTTCACATACTGAACCATAATCAATATTAAAATCCTAGATTGCAATACAATCATTCATATTCTGGACTTCTCTTGTTCCCAACAAAGTGCCACTGTATTATTCCAAAATCAACCTTGTCCCAGCATATCAACAAATTTCAGTCGAGTCAGAGGACATAACAAAAGCAGCAATGACCCCCACCCCTTTTGGTCTATTCAAATTCTTATGAATGCTGTTTGTTTTGAGGATTATTGATGACCTCTTAAATGCTAGCACTACTGCTGAAGAATATCTCAGTCATCTGAGAGGAGTACTAGAATGTTTGAATGAACATGGCATCTTAATCAACCCAACAAAGAATGTGTTTGGTGTTGTATCCCTTGATTTCCTTGGATAGCAATGGAATCTCTCCATTGCCCAACAGAGTCCAAGCTGTTCGAAGTTTTCCTCAGCTAACCACACAACGCAACTTCGTGAATTTCTCAGCCTTGTGAACTTTTAGCATTGATTTCTGCCACATTGTGCAATTATCTTGCAACATCTAAATTTATTACTCACACCCTTTAAAACATGTGAAAAGACCTTTGAGTAAAGTGAGGAGGCTACCACAGCCTTAGGTACTATCAAAGAAACTCAAGTTTATCCTGAAGCAAATGTAACCATCAGTATCATGACAGATGCCTCAAATGTGGTAGTAGGAGTGGATCTCAAATAGTTCATCTCTGGCAAGTGGCATCCTCTATCATACTTCTTTAAAACACTTAAGCCAAGAGACATGCTACAGCACATTTGATAAACACTTCACACAATTTGTGGAAGGTCGAAGGTCGAGCAATTCACATCCTCACAAACCACAAGTCCTGAACATATGCTTTTCATCTCACTCTGATCACCTATCTCCTCGTCCAGCCCAAAATTTAAAAAAATCCCTTGGAGCTACAGACCTAAAACTTGGTATGTACTCTTTCAAATACAAATTAAATTCTTCAGTGTACTGTTTCACTAGAGAATTAAAGGTATAGATAGTAGGATTATTCTGAAGTGCCTCAATATGAACTGACCTTGAAACTGCATTACAGATGAAATGCTACAAAAATTACTGGTAGGTGCCTCCATTCATGATTGTTGGCAGCAATGTTTTATTAAGAGTTATTTTTGCACCAATACATTACTTGACTTAAGAAAAACAAAACAATTCATGTTAGATTTAAAAAAAAAATTTTTTTAATTAAAAAAAAAGACAACGAAACATTATCAGGGTCATCTTGAACCACAGCAACTTTAAACCCACTTTTTGTGGTCAAATTTTGGTAGACTTTATTCCTGTGGTCTAGTACATCAAATAGGTTTAAAAACATAATTGGGATCAGATTTTTCTTTTGGTTTTTATTCTGTTTCTGTTTATGTTTTTGTGTCCACTTCTTCATACATTGACCAAACCATTAGAGAAATTCTTAAGCATAATTTATTGAGCATTACTAAATGACAAACATGATAGACAGAGAGGCAGATCGTCCGACTGACAAATCTTAATACAGTAGTCCCTTATTGTAGAGACCCCTCTATTGAAAGACCACTTCCTTGACAGACCACATTTTTCATGCAAGATGTTGCATTGCTGTATAAACTTAAATCTATTGGAAGATTACCTCTTTTGTTAGACCGATTTTTGTCAGATTTAAATTATGGGTGATCTCTCAAAAGAGGGACTACTGTAGCTACAACATTGGTAATAGTCTCTCCTTGGTTCATTATACGGTTGTACTGGACATGCTAAGAATGAGAAAGCACATGATCTACTCAAAATACAAAGGAATACTGTCACTACAAGAATTATTCAACAAAATTCAATTTAGATTAAGTAGACTTACACTAAACAAAGTTCAATAAAGATAGTTAGACTCACACTAAGCTAGCCGTTACACAATACTGTTAGATGCATTGTCCAGTGAGTTTCATTTGAGAGCAGATAGTAGAGCAAACATGGGTCTTGAAGAAAATTCTCACTCCATCGAAGCCTGCATCCAAGGGACCATACACTCCTGCACGGCGCTTACTGTGAATAGCTGGATCGGTAAGGATTATCTTATTCTGCCGTTCTTCCTTGTAACCTTGCAAGTCACAAATGAGTAGCGTTTTTTCTGACCTCACCCACGAGTAGTGGCTAAACGCTTGCATGAGATCAGACTGAGGAATATGTTCAGCTACAACTCCACTGTTATTGTTGAACTTGACCACTTTTTCATCAAGAAAAGGTTCCATAATGTAAAATGCATCATGTTTAGTCTGGACGATATCGAGCATGGTGAACGCAATGGAGCATGTCTGATTTGGCTTAGACTTCTCAATATTAAACTCTTGTGCATATATTTCTGCTGTGGTTCGAAGAGCTAGTTTCATCATGTAGGAATCCAGAGAGTTGTACTCTGGTTTTACTCGTTTGAATTTCTTTAGAACAATCTTTCTGAAGTTCACCAGATCACTGGCATGGTACACAATGCATTCTGAGCCCTCAGCAAATGGATTGGGGGCTATCTTGAATTTAAAAGGCACACTAGGCTTCTCCAGGGTAAAATCTTTTGTTTGGAGATCAGCTAGACTAGTAATAGGTGGAGGAAGGGTTTTAGTGGCCACCTTCTCAATGATGCTTGGATGGTTCCAATCTGGAACACATGTGTCAATTTCGAACTTGCATACAGCAGCTTGCTTGAGTGCTTCACTACCATACACACTGTCTGTCACTGATCTGTACAGAATTAAGAAAATATAGTGCATGAATGGAGTATCATGTGACTATTCTTGAAAAGCCGCCTCTACTGATTAATTATTGCAAAGAAAATGAAATTCCTAATGTTAGATCATCCCGTGAATTACAAATTATTTATCACGTAAATATAAAGGGGAAGATATTATTATTTGTGGAAGTAGTTCTAGTTAATGATTCATGTTTAAACAAAACCTGCCAAATAAACTTTTAAGGTGATTTTTCCTCCATACACCCTAATTACTAAACAGATGTGGAATATTACAGGACTTTTTTTTGTGTGCAAAGAGTGAGTGAATGTTATGCACAATAGTGCTGGGAAACCTTATTTGGCATGCCAAGTTAAAATATGACCATTTGAATATAATTTGAAACTATAGTATGTTCATATTCACTTTGCCGGTTGAAAAATCACTATAAAAGTCTCAATATTCACTGTTTTTCAACATTTCAGATATCAACCAACAGCTCCTGAAGTGGTGTTTCTTCCTATGTTATTCCTGGAGCTCTGATTTAGCCATATAGTTCATAAGGAAAGTACAGGTATTCTTCCGATCACACCGAATGTAATTGGAACAGTGTCACTTGTCAACCACAGGAAACAGAAACTCAAGAATAACTGATGTCTGATGATTAGCATTTGTTAGTCGCTGTAAACCAAGTTCAGTTAATAAATAGACATATAGAACTCCATATGTGAAGCAGTATCAATAGACAAAACCTGCCTCCATTAAATATTCCATGTTATCTGTCCTTACTTTCTCCAAAACAATAACTAATGTTAGATATATAGCTATTATTTAAAAAAAAGTAAAGTCATGTATCATACTTCATGTTGCTTTTATATTGAAAAAGTCTCTATCTATTTTAACTTTTGAAGTGGTGTAACAAAGCTCTCACATTTTCCACAATATTCTTGGTTTGTACAACAAACTTTACACTTCTCCTAGACATTTATTTTATTTAATTCTTATGGACAGGGTTCAAATTCATGAAGCTGCTAAGACTCCTTAAATCTTAAATTACTCCTAGATCCATTATTAAATT
>OZ017786.1:7187825-7234212 GCA_963969325.1 Lycopodina hypogea | reverse complement strand
TATGGGGAGGGGGGAAAAAGAAGTAACAAAGGGGGGAAAAGGAGTGAAGAAAGGAAGGGAAAAGGGGAGAAAATGAAGAAAGGAAGGAAGAAGAAAAAAAGAGGGAAAGAAAGGAGGAAGGAAATGGAAGGGAGAAAAAGAAAAAATATATAGTTGGGGGGGGGGGGGGGGGGGGTCGAACCACTGACCTTCAGCTTAGGAACTTCACCTCAACCATTAGGCCATTGTTTTGTAAGCTTTTTTTAAAATTGAGAATTTAATTCTTTTTCCCTGCACTGAGTGTGCCACTTATTGAAAACATTTTCATGTTCATCATCTCCGCAGGGTTTAGCTGCACATGTTCAAAACAACTTCATTCAAATTGTTCCTAAACTGTTGGAGGAATTAGGGAAGAGACAGACAGACACACAGAAAATTCCTGATATCTTTTCTAGTATGATAACGTCCAACTGTTGTTGGGATAACACTATTATTGTTTTACCAAATCAAAGGTTTTGTATTGGATTATGTTGGAAGGTTAAGTGAACACATTAAAATATCTCTCTATTGTGAACTTAGTGCTATTTATATTTGTTAAGCTAATGTGTGCAAATGCAAAACTACTGAACACAACTTACACAAGTGTTCGACCAATGTTCTTCTTAGAAATATAATATTAGAGAAAATATTCTTTTAAAGCTAGTTGCAGCTATTTGATTTTGCATGTCGTCGGCAGGAATAACTTCAAATACCTAAACACGCTAAAAATAATTGTGGTCACTTTTGGTTGGTAGAAATCAGCCTTGTTCAAATCTCTCACTTCCAGTAGCAAAGTGAATGCGAATGAACTACAGTTGAGATTTTCAAGAAAACTAACCAAAAATTGAGTATCCACTAGTATTCTTAGTGTGACAACATAGATCACTTTCTCCAACCAGTGACTTGCTAACAAATTAACAGTGGATTAAGTGGTTCCAAGTTGCTCAAGGACATATACCACACCCACTGACAACACACAAAACAAACCATGTCCGCTAGGAATGAAACCTCATCCATAGGATTTAATAATAATTGTTAATCGCTTGACACGATTATTTACAAACACTATTGCTGATAATAGTGGACTGATTCAATGATGGACCATGGTCAATGTGAATCTTCCTTAATACAAAATTAAATTATGCAGCGATTCCCCCCCCCCCCCCCCCCCCAGTAATATCAAGCATTGATCTACTTCTATAACTGTCTAGTCAACTTCGAGGACAAATAACATGTGCACCCAGGACACAGGACAAAGTCAAGAACCGTAGGACTCCTGGACATTCCAGGACAGTTTGAGCCATGGGAAGGATGTACACATTTTTTTGTGTGTTCACTGCACATAATTTCTAGATATCCAGATAGAACACGATCACAATTTACTAATATAATTTTAATGTTATGTTTACTATGATCACACTTTAAAGTTCCAAATAGAGAGAGTTGAATGCGTAAATAAAAACTTCTGCCATAATACAATATTGAGTTTTACTATACAGTAATCTTTCTTAATGATTAACATTTGTTACGTATTATGAACTGTTGTCTTTGTGTGTCTTCCTGCATTCACATAACCATGTGATTATCAGGTAATCTTCGTGACATATAATTGCCAAAAATGGGCTTTTGAAGAACCTCTGGTAACCTCCCAGTTCAATCCTATGTAATTCCTTGACCTTCCCCAGCCCAATCTGAGCACATGCTTCAGCCAATTGTTTCTAAATATTAGGCAGAATCTAGCAGAATAGGAAAGAAATTGAAAATTTTTAGATTAGATGATTGATAAAACATAGCAAGTAAACAGTTTCAAATACTCACGAAATACCTATAGAATTTTTGTCAGGATTCCCCCTAGATTCTTAATATAGTGTCAGTTTACTTATCCCCAACAATGTTATTGAGATGCTTATGAAGGTCAGAAATGTACACAGGAAAGGAAAAAAAGTACCAAACATATGTGCAGTTTTTTTTAGCTTCATCAGTTGTGTAATTTACTATTCAAGTTCACACTTACCTTATCACAGCCTGACCCACTTCAGTAGAATCCATAGCATTAAACTGTCTAATAATCAAGTGCTGTTTACTCAGAGTGCTCAAACTTGAATTAAATACTCCAATCATTTTATCTGTGATAGATCTATGGATATATCCAAACCAATACTGAATGTCTAGAACCACTACTTTCTTCATCATAGATTCATGTGAAATTCCAGCTGGATCTCCACTGGGATAATCATCATCATTGAGGTTGTGATATTGAGTTCCGTGACATGGACTATCAGCAATGTGAATTAAGATCTAAAAGGATAGGAAAAGTGAGTAGTTAAAGTGGGATGGTTTACAGGGGTGAATACAGAAATTGGAAAGGATAGGGTCTTAATGCTCTTACATGTACACAATATTAGCAAAATATTAAAGGGTCTTGGTTGTAATGATTACAACTGCTGAAAAAATGATAACAAGGGCAATCACACTAAGACTAGTGGCAAATAATTACTATAATATTAATTAAAACAGTGTTCTAGACCAGGTGAAATAATTATTTAGAAACTTAAATGAGGTTACAGTTGTGGTTAGATCTACAACTTTTGGATTTCTAGACAGTAACAAGAGCAGTCCGCACTAAGACCTGCGGCTAATAATTACAATAATATATATATATATATATAAAACAGTGTTTTAGAACAGGAAAAATACTTTAGAACACTTAAGATGAGGTTAAAGTAGTGGTAAGATTTACAATTTTTGTGTTTCTATAAAGTAAAAATACTCAGTTATAACCACAGGTTTTCCTTATAGGAAAAGCACTTAGTTATGACCAATTAGCTGTAACAACAAACATTGGTTTCCAAACAGTTAAGAACTAGTTAAAAATCCATTTTGAGAAAAACTTGTCAATGCATGCTGCCCACCCCCCACTCCAACATTCCAAGTGTGCATAGACCTGAATGCCACAGGTAAACCAGAGCGATTCTGCACAAAGATTTGTGGCAAAATATTTACTAAATACGATTGTTTTAGACCAGACAAAATAATTGTTCAGAACACTTCAGATGAGGTTGAAGTTGTGGTAAGATATAAACTTTTGGGTTTATATACAGTAAAAACACTTAGTTGTAACCTCAGGGTTTCCATACAGTACAAGCACTTAGTCAAACCAATTAGTTGTAACAACAAACATTGGTCTTTCCAATCTGTATACAATTATTTAAAAATCCATTCTTCGGCAAAACTTGTGGATGTATCTCCCCCCCCCCCCTCCCCCATCATTCCAAGTGTTCCTAACCTGTGAGCCGCAGGTAAAAAGCACTCAGTTGTAACCACTTTGTTGAAACAATAAACTTCGGTGTTTCCGTACAGTAAGCAATTGTTAAAAATCCATTCTTGAAAAAAATATACCCCCCCCCCCTCCCCAACCTTATCCTGAGTGTTTCTATACCTGTGTGCCACAGGTAAAAAATACTCGATGATTAAAAATGATGGCTGTGATAAAACTATGGAAGAATGATAGCAAATTGAATATATTAACATTGAGTCATAGCAATAATCACAACTCCCACTCTGTGTTCAGGTAAAGGACTCTATAAGCCACCAAGTTAACCACTTGATAAAGCAAAATGTCTGAATGTGTGCTTGAATGTGTGTCAGCATGTTTGTGTGTTATGACCAGCTAATCAAACAGACAAACCTGCTAAAAATGTTGACCTGAGTTTGTCCCAAATTACAATACATATGTTGTAGGTAGCAAGTCCTTCAATGTCACTCACAATAATGTAATTGTGTCATTCATTTTAGGTTAGGAGATTGTTAGGTTTAATTTAAACTTGTTTCAGCTTTTATCCACTGTAATACATTTTAGCAAACTTACAACATGTGAAATATATAATTGAAAATGGCCTTAGAAGTCATCCCAGCAGTAAGATTGTTTTTAGATTGGGAGAGCTGTATAGGTGCAAGGGGTCAGGTGTTGGTGTATCCATAGTATGGATTCTGGAATTATTTTTACATATGTCATAGCCACTGGAAACACAGACAGCATCTATTAGAGTCTATATATGCTTAGTACGTTCATACGTTTCAGAGCAGAAGTTAATTCATTACAGCATTCTCTATCTATTTTTGATCATGTTTCACAATAGGCAAGCAAATTCCATAGCATGTGCATTTACAGTCAACTCAATGGATATGTGTATAATATGTTTGACTCAATTGACTCTTGCATCAACTTGAAATGAAAAAGTACTGAGATTAGCAAGTGAACAGGTGAAAAGTTGTAGTAAAAAAAGCATTGTAACCTGCTTTCTTTGCTAGTTATCATGTCTTCTCAATCCTTTTTTTGAATCTGCTACTATTGCTAAATTTGTTCCCACATTTTCTTCGAAATAACTTGAAAATTTTCAATTATTATTTTAGTTCATTCTTTTGTTAATCACTAACCCAACAATTTGGAAGCTGTAACATTTCTTTATACATAAGATGTATGTATGTATGTATGTATGTATGTATGTATGTATGTATGTATGTATGTATGTATGTATGTATGTATGTATGTATGTATGTATGTATGTATGTATGTATGTATGTATGTATGTATGTATGTATGTATGTATGTATGTAAGTATGTATGTATGTATGTATGTATGTATGTATGTATGTATGTATGTATGTATGTATGTATGTATGTACGTACGTACGTATGCACGCATGCATGCATGCATGCATGCATGCATGCATGTATGTATGTATGTATGTACACACACATTAGAGTAGTTATTCATTTAATTTTTTTATTCAATTTTCACCTCCCTCTTTCTTCTTTCAGAAAAATGAGTTAAAAGTTTAAATAATTTGAGCAATATGTGGCGAATAATTTTAATAAACAAGACTATTACTCTACCAAGGATTCAAAAATACTTTTAAAAACTAGTTGTATAGTATGTTATAAGATATAATTAGCTATAAAAAGAAAGCATTACTACCTTGTTAGCATCAGGACGCCAGCTTAGATCATTGAAGGTCACTTGGAGGCCACCCATAATATCCTCTGGTGAATCTCCACCGCCATCAGCAGTTATGCCACCAACAAAGACTTGGAATCCAGTGGAATCACTATAATAGGGAGAAAAGTTTTTTTAATATGTAAACTATCTCCCTAAAACTCATTTAAACAAACTAGGGCTAGGGCTAGGATATATATTAGATATGAGAGGAATTATTGCTAAGGGGAGAGGAACTATTACTAAGGGGAGATGAGAAATAAGAAAAAAGTAAAATAACTTAATTAAGTGAAGTATGAATAGGATAGGAAAATGGAGAGGAAGTTAGATAGGAAGCAACGAAGATACTACTCAATAGCATCTCAAATGAATTGCTTTACAATAACATTTAGTATAATGTTAGGTAGTTATATAGCACTTTGTAAAAGTAAGGCAAGTGTAATATAAGGTTCCTGCTTACTTACTCATTAACTGCAAACTGAATTAACAAATACGACTTATTTTTGTGCAATTTGTTATTTTTTTTACACCTTGAGAAGTTGAAGGAAGTTGTTCTGGACTCAGAAGGTTGGTCGTAGTCTGTGTAGCGCACAAATGAGAACAAAAGGTCACACTGCTTGTACTCCTTCACAAGACTGGCACGCAAATCTTTGATGGTGTTCTTAACAGCCTCAATAGACTTTCTCATAGAACCAGTGCAATCCACAAGAAAACACACATCCACCTAACATTAATACAATAATATTTATTATACAATGTAGCTAATACTGGAGAAAAACAACAAGAATGTCAGGAAGTACAAAGGAAAATAAGTGAGTACTAGAGGGTATGCCCGGTGTTGACTGTGCCAACACAAAACACCATCTCTAGACCTTGTGGCTCATTCAATTAAAAGCAACTCATAAGTAGGTATGCAACCAGATTGCTCTTTGATATTTTAGAAGGTTCAGGATGTTTTGAAAGCATTGTGTAATGCTGAAAGGTTGATTTCCAATGTTGCCTGTTGATTTATTTTTAGAAAGGTCAGAATGTTTTGGAGGCATGGTGCAATGCTGAACAATAAAAACTAAAGATGTGCTTTGGAACAAAATAATCAAAAGTAGATGTTCACTTACCTAACCAGAACTATGGATGATTCTGTTGCTCTTGGTTCTAATTGTAGCACAGACTTCACTTGGGTTATTATTTTTTTGTATGAAAGGACTGCATAGCAATAATGAAAAAAAGTTAGCATTTTTAAATGACCAGTTCACTAAGCTGAACTGTGCTGTGGTATAGCAGCCTTGAATTTGCATGGGTTAGAGTCACTCAAGTGAGATCACTCAGATCAGATTACATGTGTGGTTTCTATTACAACTTTAAAATAGCCAAAAGAAAGGGAGTATACTATATGTGTGCTGCCACAGTTACATCATGTCCTTGATTAAACTGAGTGTGGTCACGAGGTAGGATTTTTAGGTTTTTACCTGAAACCTACATTATTGACCTAATATTCCCTTTTCTGGATTTTTAAATTTTGACCTAAATATGGGATAATTTATTCAACCTTGATCCCTGGAAAAGTGTTTTTTTATTTTTTATTTTTATCATTGAGTCTATTAAGATCATTGAAGGGGTGCAGATGAACTTGAGAAAGTAGGAGGTGATGTTGGACCCTCACTGGCTTCTAAGTGAACAAGGGTTCTGAGCTGTAATCCTAAAATTCCTGCACACTGAAAAGATTTTGGACAAACTAGATGGACAAGGAGAAGAATTTCATGCTGGAGTGAGTCCATAGAAACATTACAAACATACAATTGAAAGATCTTTCTCAGTCTATAAAAAGATCCTCTGATAGCAGGCACAATTTCACAACCGAAGATTTGAAACAGGTATTAATTTTACAATTCTCCTTTCTCAAAATAAATATGTGAATTTTTAACTATTAGCAACCCTTTTCAAACTTTTTAACCTAACAAGAGAATATTTTGACTTTAAATAAGACCTAACCTAACCCTAAAATGGCATTTTTTGTAACCTAAAAGTCCTAACTTTAGTGGTCACTTCATAAGCATCAGACTGTGGAAGTTAATAATTTGAAGGGGCGAAACTATCAAGTGCATGTCCTTTTTTTAAAAATAATGGTTACCTGAAGGTATCCTCAAAACTGCAAGACACACGTCAAGACCTTTCATTTTGACTGCAATAATAGCAGGATTAAGACCCTTTACCATATCAAAGTAGCAGTCTTCATGAAAATTTAGTTTAGTTGAACAATCTGCTGCCTTCAGATGCTCTTGTTTGCAGTTAATTCTGTGCATGGCTCTAGCTACTCATTAATGCTAACAAATAGAGGGAGATAGGTCAAATATAGTGTATCTCGGTGTATACAGTGGTAGCTTTGAAGCTCACAATCTCGAATTGATGATATTCAGGTTAACTCAATATTTATTTTTCCTACTACAGCAACTTTAGAATTAGATGCATGTGCAATGAGCAAAAACGCTCCAAAAAATGTTACAATACAATTAGGTCATTAGTACTCATTCTCCTGATAATGAGTTGCTCACTCTTCTTCTTTCTCTTTTTTTTTTTTTTTTAGAACATTTTTTTTTTCTTTTCAGCACTTGCAGGTTAGCAGCAACATAAAACTGCTGCAATGGAAAGACATGAAACTCACCCATTGAGAACATATACAGAGGAATGAAAGTAGATTATTGACTACTCTTGAAACATTTTTGTTGTTGAAAGCTTTCTCTTGCCATTGGTCCAGGCTAGCAGCGCAGGTGTATGGTTGATGAGTATGATGTAATATTAATCGGATATTTGAACCTAATAAGCTGCAACATAAACACTATATTGAAATGAAAAAACAAAATTTCATTGTGGTTAATGAAGTTCCCATTCCTCACCGTCACTCCCCCCACCCTCTATCTCTCTCTTAAAAAAGGGGGAGACATCGATATAATTAAACTTGAAAGAGAAGAAAATATTTTTAAAAAGAACACATGAAATGCGTAATATAGATTTCTGATAAAAGCACACCTAATTTGGAAGTTGAATCTCACCAATGGATTTGTGAAGTCCAGCCGCAAGCCCATCTTAGTGAGGACCACAGTGGAGCCGCTCTTGATCCCATTGTCAGAGAGAGTGAGTACTCTTTCACGTTTCTTCTCCATCACTGCCTTGCCTTGATAGAGGAGCTGATACTCGTCCAATTTGTGGCCCACTGCTTTCTTTACTAATTCATGTAGTGATGTGATTGTATATGTCTGTGTAGAATACCATAAAGAAAATGGAAGATAGAGCAGGGGGGAGGGGGGGGGGGAAGAGGTTATTAGTGTCCCCTAAAATACATAATTTCTCCAAAAAGCTTTTTCTTCCTTTATTGTGTGAATTCCGTAAGCATAAACTTCTAAACACACCTTCTTTATCTCTAACAAAATAGGTGTATGATGCTACAAAGTGTCACATCATGTACTTATATCAAGTATTGGTAACACCGGAAGTTTCGGTGAAGTTATGTACATTCTCTCTCCCACCACCTCAACATCTAATAATGATACACATTAAAGTCTTAGAAAAAAATTTTAACGTGTTGTCTTCTGTCATTATAAAAAAATGTTTGGGATGTAGAAAATTGTTCATCATAAAAAATAATAATGATGATATAAATTATGAAACTACTATTATTAATGTATGTAGCGCTCAATAAATAAATTAATAAATATTGATACCAGTGGTGGTATCAGAAAATCATTGGAGTTTGTTAAAATAGTTTTTGGATTGTGGAATTTTGATGGGATAAGGTGACCAACTTTTGATACTAAATCTACAATATTTAATTCCTAAACTGAAGCACTCCTTAACTTTGAGTTTAATTTTTTTCTTCTTCCAGAATGAACCAATATATTAATTATTAGAGTAGTAGTTAGTTTTTGGTACAATCAAACACTACAAATTCCACTTTACCTTTACAGCAAGTATTTCTTTTAAAAACTCCTGCAACTAACCTGACCAATATCAAATCTGCTCTACCCTAATCTCCTTTATTTCTACATTTTACCAGCCAGTGTGCCAGCACTCTATATAGGGTGGACCAGCACTCTATATAGGGTGGACCAGCCCTGCAGCATAAGACCAATACAAAATTAATATTTAGGGTTGACCAGCTGTTTAGTATAAGACTAATACAAAATCAATTAATATTTTGACGTGCTATTAGATAACCTCAATCCAAAAAAAAAAAAAAAAAAAAAAAAAAAATATGCTGGGCTGTGGAGCCTCTAATAAGTCAAATTTCTAAGCCAAAGTGCACTCTAAACAAAGAAGGGAAAGAAAAAAAAGAAAAAAAATTTTTTTTTCTCCTTTTTCATGGCCATCTATTGCTTTTTCATGAGCCAGTGGTAATATTTGATCTGGTAACATTTAAACTAGGCTTAGTTCATGAACCATAAATATACACAAAAAATAAATTAATAAAATTTTATTCATCCGTCATTATTCATTAGCTATTACACAGCCTAACATTTTTGTAACTCTGTTACAAAATAAACAGCTATACATCAGTTCCTTTTGTTTTTTCTCAATGCTGTTTATAACCTGGGCCATTCCAATATAAGGAGTACAATATATATATATTCCCCCCCCCCCACTACTGACTGCAGTCACATTCATTAACATCACCATCAATCATTGCATGGCAATCAGAATTTGCTTATCTTCAATTTCTGTCATAAGTAGCTTATGTTGGACTGAGCTTAAATTTAACCTAAAGGAATACTTGTTTTGTGTACCATATAAAAGCACTCCAATTAATCATGGTTTGTGTGTGTACAAATTAGTATTCCACAAATTTTCTTGTGATACTGCAAGTTCATGAGCAAAATATTTTGTATCACATTTCTGCATCTCCCCTCTGACTATGTCCCCTTCTTTTAGGGACGCCTTCAACTGCTTGTTAGCAAATAAGTATATTACTCTATGTTACCATTATGTGTTTACACTAAAAAGTCATTAAAAATATGATACAAAAAAGCTGATAAATGTTAAGATTTCTAGATTACTGGAAAGCATTATAATCACTCTTTTTAAAAATGATTAATGACAAAACCTCATCTTCTATATTAACATACCTCAGGCTCACTGGAAGGGACAGTGATAGTATGCATTTTGCCATCCACTCCTTGGACGTAGATATTACACGGGACCAGAATTACCAGGCTCACAATAACTCCATTTTTAACTCCACATTCAGAGAGCAGGGATGTGTCATATATTCTTTCCCTAACAATTAGAATATACAAAGTATACAAAATAAATGTTTAAAAATGATCACTTAATACAGTTGACACTATCATTAACGTAATCAACTGAATCGAGAATACTGTCAGCAGACAAAAATCTGTTTAATATCTTCAAAACAATATAAAATTTCAAAAAGCATGTTATTTGACTAATAGTTTTCAGCTCTAATTGGCAGTGACACTAAAACATTGTTATCAATCAAATCATTCAAATGAAGGTGCAAAGTATCTGTTGAGGTCAATGACATGGATAAGGAGACCTGACACAATTTAGTAATTCATTTAGAAGGAAAATTGAAATAAAGGTTGTAAATCCCATCAGTTGCTATACACCTTTCTAGCTATAGCTACAGTTAAGTTAAAAGGAAAAATTAGTAAGGTTAGTAGTTGATGCTCACACTAATTAACTTTCTTGGTACCTGTCTGGTCCTACCAGGCGCTGGAGATAAGGGAGGAGAGAAGAATCCTCCTTCTGAATGGCTTTTTTGACATCCAAACCCAAGGCTGACTGAAAATGGAATGGAAACAATTGATTATTTATTCTGTATATATTGATATTTCAGTCTCTGATTAGCAGAGGAATATTTTCAGCCAGCTCTTAAGGTGCGCAGCTTGCTATGGTTAATATTAAGCTATTATCCAGCTGTTTCAGTCAGCTATTATTATTAAGGGCCGCAGCTTATGGTTAATATTAAGTTATTATCTATCTGTTGCTGGTACTTACACTAGGAATTTGAACAGAGATTTCACGGCCAGTCAAGAACTTAACAGTGATTTTCAAGGAACTCATGCTGCCCAAAGGTGTGGTAAAACTAAAATTGGTCCTCCAGTTTTTAAAGTAAAAAAAATCTCCATATAACCTGGGTAAACCCCAGGTACTTCTGGGTTGTGCAAGCTAAATGAGGGAAAACCCAAGGTACTTTAAAAAAAAAAATTTTTTTTTAATTTTTTTAATTTAGGTATGGAAGTGTGCTGCTAAATGAGGAAAAACCCAATATACCTGCTGATTGCTGAATTGGAATCATTTGAATCTGGTTTAAGATTTTTAAAAATTATAATAATAAAATTTTAATGCTTTTAATTTGTCATCAGTGCCAAATATAAGATGTTGACATTGATAGGAAATGAAAGCAGAAATAAGTTTTTAGCTAACCAATAAATTCCCATGTGTGACAGAAAGAGATTGCTATAGTCAGTTTCTTTATTATTTAAAGTTGCTGAGTTTTTCCCATATAATATCTGCTATAAAATTCTCCATGTGTCTCTCTGTTTATTTGTTGTTTTTGTTTGTTTGTTTTTTTTTTTTTTTTTTTTTTTTTTTTTTGTTTGTTTTCATGGATCATGGAATTGTTTCAATAATATAAGAACCAAACTTTGCTAAAAAGTGTAGCAGGACCCAGATAACATGATAAATTAATATGAATTACTGTGAAATTCCCAGAAACCTAACAAAACAAAACAAGGTTGGAGGGGGGGGGGGGGTGTACATGACCACCAATTCATATTTGAGTAATTACAGGTAAAAATTTTAATCAATTTATGTAAATGTGATGCAATAACTATTATAGATATATATCTTAATGTATTCCGAACAGGTAAAGATGTACATATGTTAAGACAGTTATCTGTCATTTTGCTAAGAAACTTGGATATCCCAAAACTGTGCAAATGTACATTGCTTACTTTCAGGTCAAATCTGGCAAACTATCAAGTAAAACCAGTAAAATGTGCTTGAAGCCATCATTTTTTTTTATGGCCAAGAAAGTGGAGAAATTGTCTTTGTTCTTAATATTCCCTTAGTCCCAAGTGACCTGCCATTTCCAGTTAAACCATAAAGCCTTGCTTGCTATCATAGCAAACAATGGATGAAATTAATGGATGGAATTTGGGGGGAAAGCCCTTCAATCATGGACATCTGCAGTGAGATTCCATTTTATTTCATGAACAAGTTAACAATTAATTCAATCAGCCGCCACTTTTTCAGTGCCACATGTTAATCACAAAGACCTGTGGCAAATAATTACTATAGTATTTATCAATGCTATGTTTTAAACCAGACAAATAATTGTTTAGAGCACTTAATGAAGTTAAAGTTGTGGTAAGGTTTAGAATTTTTGGGTTTCTATATAGTAATAATCACTTTGTCTTAATCAGAGACTTTACAGACTTTCCATATAGCAAAACATATAGTTTTAATCAATTGGTTGTAACAACAAACTTTGGTGTTTCTAGCCTGGTAAACAATTAGTTAAAAATCCTTTCTTGTCCAAAACTTGTGGCTGTATCCAACCACCCCCCACCCCCACCACCATTCCTGGCGGTCCTAGACTTGTATGATACAGGTAAAAATGTCCTAGCAAATTATTTCTGTGAAATCAAATCAATTCTATGTGACAATTATATACATAATTTTCCTCATGAATTTGCTTAGTGTTCTCCACTCCCTCTCCTTTTGAAGGGGTAATCATTCCCTTACAAGGAAGATAAAACAGCTGCAGCAAATACAGTTCTGGATTCTAGGCATGTGCAAAGTAAGACAAATTATGAATTTGGTAGTATTTTAGTATTTTCCCTGATTTAAGTAATTCATTTTATGTCTAATTTGGTTCTTTAGTTGGCTTTTTTTCTATTTTTTGTTGCCTATTTTGTTTCATTGTTGTTGTTGTTTTTTTTTTGTTGTTTTTGTTGCTGTTGCTGCTGCTGTTGTTTTTTTGTTGTTTTGTTGTTGTTGTTGCAGGTGTGGAATGTGTGATATCAAGGGCCTTTACCAGAATCTCACCCTGAAATGCCAGAGAAATGAAACAAAAAAAAAAAGTATTGCAGGCACAATAAATAGGTAGTAGAAACTAATATTTTTATTTGGTGTTGTGGGGCCATCATACAAAGTTTCATCAAAATTAGTCAAGGCCTCAAGGAGTTCACTGACACACTCACAGACATTATGATAATTCCAATAAAACTGAAATGACAAGTTTACTAAAATAAACAAATTTAGAATTAAATGAAAAGTGGCCATAAGACTTGCCATTTTTAGGTAATTCTGTTCATATTATTTTTATTTCATTTTGTAAAGTCCCATTTATCCTTAACAAGCTCTACCAGGCCAGCTTCTTTTGCCAAGAAAATTTTAATGTATTCATCCAGCATATCGGCAAGTTTCATACAGAATTGTTACTGAGCATTTATTGGAAACATTACAAATAAGCATAAATCAGGGGTTTGAATGGAAACATTTCACATAATCACAAATCAGGGATTTGACTGTTAGTTGAGAGCAACAGTGCATTTAATTTTCCAGTTCTTCATCTTAAGTGAGAATTTATAGCTAAAAATATTGGTTTTCCAAACTTAGATAAGCCAACATAAAGTTGGCCATGAGAAAAACATGGCTGTGTAAGATATAGTCCAACAAAGTTCAACATCATTTAGAGACTGACCTTGAGCTTTGTTGGTAGACAATCAGAGCTCACTTTCAATGGTTCAGTACTAATTTGAACTTGAATAGGTCAATGAAAATTATTTGAATTCTTGGGGCAAAGTTTCTCCCTTGGCTTGTCTAGTAATTATTATGGTTTCCAGCAGATGTGGATTCATGTTTTTGATGATGAGCTTAGTCCTATTGCACATTCTTAGAGTATCCACACTTGCAGTTGTGATAATTGGCAATCCACACTTGCAGTTGTGATAATTGGCATTGGGTGAGGATGACAACTGAGTATACTGGAATGCAGGCTTCTTCAAGGTTGAAAACTCCCACTTACAGAGTGGGCAAGTTTAGCACCATGAAAGGTTTAAGATTTTTTTTTGCCTCAGTAAAAGTAGTATAGCTGGCCCAGTCTGTCAACTCATTCATTAGCCATTTGTTCATAAGTTGGAGCTCTTTGTGGCTAATTTACATATAAATAACTAGTGTGGCCTGTTGGGGAAGCTAGATTCAGGAATCCTGCTTGTTCTTATTATAACCAAGTTTACAATGGGGACACTGAGTAGCTGGAAGCAGTATTATGGCTTGCAATCTCCTTGCACATTACAGTAAATAGTTTAGGTAGTGCCAAGAAGTGAATCACCTTCATAAACAACTATGACTAGACACTAAGTACTACAGAGTCAGTGAATGCCTTCATGATCGAATGGGCCAGCATGGTTCAAATTGATGTGTCACTATAGCTAGCTACACAATAATCTGATCATGTGTTGTACATTTTCTCATGCATTCATATAGAAGTGAGACTGTGAACCTGGACACTTAACTTTTCTTCCCCTCTCCCACCCCCACCCCTCTCATAAAGTCATGTCTAACCTACAGATATGGCAGCACAGGTTACTTTTTCACAATTGTGCTCATTATATCAAAGATAATTAAACTTTGATAACATCCATCCCCAGCTTGCTCAGGATTTCATATTACAACCTTCATGCTCCACAGCGGGAGGAGTCAGGTCTATAATGTTGTGATCTGGTTGCAATTGAACCACTTGTAGTGTTGAGTCAAAGTGGAGAAAGAGATGGAGGAAGGCCTCATGATGAGTTGGCAGACTGAACTGAAAGAGGAATGTATGAAACTGAAGAAGGATCCTGGTATGTGTACCCAACTTGCTAATGGTTGATGCCTGAGGGCATTTTTTTTATGTGTACATGCATAAAGGGAGAGTCAGAATGATCTAATGTAAGAGGGTTAAGGTAATGGCAGCAAGCTGAGTGTACCTAATGCATTCATTGCAATGAAATTTCAAGAAAGTGGGATAACATGTATGTAACTAACCAATCCGGTATTGAAAATGATAGATTAATTTTCACTCTGAAGAGTCCAAGAGGTGTATCCATAAACACTTGGGATGGAAAAAAAAATTCATCGTGAAAATCATTTTGGCGTAGTAGCATGTGTGTGGGTGTGTGGGTGTGTGGGTGTGTGGGTGTGTGGGTGTGTGGGTGTGGTGTGGTGTGCGTGCATGTATGTATGTATGTATATTTATTTATTTATATATATATATATACTATCAGCGTATACTGGGCATTGCCTGGCCAATGTCAACTTGAAACATTATAGAAGCCACTCAAAGTTTGGCCGTGTTGATTCTTTAATTAGCTTTTGGTAGCCAAAACAACTTCCAGTGGGTGTGGCTAATACCAAACTACACACATTGCCACCCCCACATGTAGTTAATAATGTTCACATGGTTACTTGGGCTCGATATGCCCAATTTCAGCCTGATTAGTCCATAAATGAGTTTTTGGCAGGCATAATGTTGTCCTATGGGTGTGGTATTGACAAAACCACATCCATTGACATGCACGCATGTGATTAGTGATGCTCACCCAGTGTCTTGGAAGTCTCATTCCAAATATTAGTCTGGTTGGTTGTTTGATTAGCTGTTAATAGCTAAAACAATTTCCAGTGTGTGTAGCTTGGATCAGACCACACCCATATCTGGTTAATAATGCCTTCCCTGGTACTTGGAGACTGCATGTTGAATTTTTTTCCTGATTGATCGTTGATTACCTTTATCAGCCAAAATAACTTCCTGAGAGTGTGGCTTTGACAAAACCACACCCACTTTCATGCCCATATGTTTTAAATTACGCTCACCCTGCTTCTTGAAGGGTATATGCCAAATTTTGGCCTTTTTAGTCCAAGTGTTTAGCCATGATGCCTAGACACACATACTTACAAACCAAAATATATATTAAAATGTGTACATAGATCTAACTCCTTTGCTTCAAGTGTTATTTAGAAGTACTTTTTTGGGCATTTTTTGGCTTTACACACCAATGGGAAGAGGTGTAACCAGGAAGGATTCCACCCATGTTACTCCCAAAGTCAAGTTGTGTATGCATATCATGTTTTATATCTGTCGCTCCAAGGGTTAGTCTGGTCTAGTTAGACGGACAGATGGACAGACAGAGAGATAAACAGACAGACAGACATTTCCTTAAATATATATAGAAGATTAGCAGCATGTACCTGGCGTTGCCATATCAATATCAACATGAAACATTATTGAAACCTCTCAAATTTTGGCCTGGTCGGTCCTTTAATCAGCTTTATGCAGCCAAAACAACCTCTGTGGCTATTAACAAACCACACAGATTGCCACACCTACATATGGTTAATAATGCTCACCTGCTTACTTGGACTCTATATGCCAAAATTCAGCTTTGTTAGTCCATAAATGAGTTTTTGGAAGATATAATGACATCATATGGGCGAGATAATGTCCAGACCACACTCATTTACACATGCATATGTGATCAGTAATCACACCCTGTTGCTTGGAAACCTCATTCCAAATTTCAGTCTGGTTGGTCGTTTATTAGCTTTTATTGACAAAAATAACTTCCAGTGGGTGTGGGTATTGCGATACCACACCCATATGTGGTTAATAATGCTTTCTCAGGTACTTGGAGACCACAGACAAACTTTTTTGCTAGATTGGTATCTGATTAACATTTTTCAACCAAAATAACTTCACGTAGGTGTGGCTTTGGCAAAACAGCACCCATTACCAAATCCACATGTGCTTAATATCACTCACCTGAGTTGTTGGAGAGCACATGTCAATATCGCCCTTTTTGGTTCAAGTATTTGGCTGTGATGCCTAGACATACCATGGATCTAACTCCCTAGGTTCAAATGTTTTTGCTGAAATACCATTTTTGTCATTTTTAGCCTTACACAGGAAAAGGAAGAAGTGTGGCCTGGTGGGACTCAGAACATGTTACTCCAAGAGTGAAATAGAATATACGTACCAAGTTTTAGATCTGTAGCTCCAAGGGATTTTCAGGCCAAAATTCCGTTTTTGGCTAAAAACCTATCATCACGCCAAGTTTCAGAAAAATCCACCCAGGGGGGGGGGGTTGGCCAGAATGATCAGACAGACGGATGGAATGGACAGACGGATGGACAGATAGATGGACGGATGGATGACAGACAGACAGACAGACAGACAGATAGACAGACAGACAGACAGACAGACAGACAGAGAGACAGAGAGACAGACAGACAGACAGACAGACAGACAGACAGACAGACAGACAGACAGACAGACAGACAGACAGACAGACAGACAGACAGACAGACAGACAGACAGACAGACAGACAGACAGACAGACAGACAGACAGACATCTCCTTATATATATGTAAGATATGTATGTATATATATATGTGTGTTAAACTCATTTAGCTGTACTTCGAAATGTTAGACCTAGAGACAACTCGTCTTACATGCACAACTTGACCAGGTGAGTAACTTGGCAGGGTTAAAAATATCTAGTAGCTTGATTCTAAGACCTCTGGGCCTTAAAAAATAGGATAATGGAGAGGGTGATTGGAGTCTATTCCTGACACAGAAATAACTTGTTAGAATACCACTGAATGCTAGATATCTCTGTTGAAATTATCTTAATTAAAATTTGAATTAAATGGGCATTAACCTGTCATTACACTTATCCCCATACCAGGAAGTACCCATTTAATTTTCATAGCTCTCAATTTTTAGAAATATTTCTTGCAGAACCAGAAAGAAAGGCACAGCTACCACCCACCACTGTGTGTCTATGTGAGTTCGTGGGGGGGGGGGGGGGGGGAGGAGGATGATGGGTAGGGAGAAACCTATATGCCCAGCTGCAATCCAAAAGCTGAGGTTGGGACTACTCCACCTGGGTTTTTCTTTCCAATTTTGTTTTTATATCTAATTTTAAAAGAACTCTATTTCATAAAACAAGCTTTATTTTAAAATTAAGGAAACTTTACTAACACACAGAGTTTAAAAGCAGTATGACCTCACTTTACTAAGCCCACATAAGTGTGTGTATGTGGCTATTGCACTCCCAAACCCTTGGAACGTGGGTCCTCAAAGTTGACTTGCATACACAACTTCACCAGGGGAGTGACTTGGGCAATGTTAAAACCCCATGATGAGAATGTTGCCTCCAGAAGGGAACAACAGGAGATTAAGTGGGTGTGGCGGGTTCATTTCCTGACCCAAAAAAGGTCAAAATTAAGATCACGTGCTAGGTAAAGAAAAGTTGTTGGCAAAAGCTACTAAGGTTACTAAAGATACCACTGTTGGGTCCCTAACTTCACAGTTGAGGATTCTACCCTAGCTTGGATAATATCACTTCTGGGTATTAATATATCTGTGATGGCCACTACAGAAGTTGCTCTTCAGATTGTAAGCTTACCTTTCCCAATAAATTGTAAGGTTGACGTTGGTGATGGGGCAGTACTGGAACATCCTCTACAGAACAGGTATCTAATGATTCCATGAACCCTTTTTGAAAGTGTGTACAGACGAGGAATCATTCCAGGTTTTTGAAGTTTTCCTAAAACTTTTTTTGATACAAACTAAGTTGAATGGCAAACTGTGGATTTAGAATATGGTATGCTCTCCTCTTGAATATGGCTGTAATTCCAAATAAGTGTCACAGTAAATCTCATTCATGGCTAACCATTAAAAACATATTTTATGGTATATCTCTTCCAATATTTCATAGCACTCATGAGGAAACACTTATTCCATTAAAAAGAGCCATGTAAGATATCTACTTATTCGCATCCTTTTGATGATGTAACAGAATGGATAACCCCATGGAACTTTGTAGAATGTACAGCCCATCAAAACCATTGCCGATAGTAGAATATTCAGGACATCTCTCTAATTTGATATTGACATTGTCATAGGGAAATATATGGTTTTGTCTAGATTAACTCAATAATGTTGTTGCCAGTTTTTGTGCTTTCTGGGATTTGCTTGTTTTTTTTTAAATCTTGACTTAAAGGTTGAGATTTTTGTTACATTGAATTTTTACCCCGATCAAATGATACCAGTTAAATTTATAGAATTGATCTGTCCTAAGTAATGTGAGGAAAGTGATCACAGGACAGTTTCAATGGTGACCATAAATGTCCTTCAATTTAACATTTAAAAGATAAAAATACTTAGACATTGCGTATTGGAAATAACAACTGGGTGTGTTCAAATTTTGAGGGGTGTGGCTTGTATCCCTGAAGCATCTTTAAAAAAATTGGCACCCGTGATATATGCAAGATTGATATTTTTTTCCTTCTAGTACTCCATTATTAGTAGTGGATTGAAATCACACACACATCACACACACATCACACACACATCACACACACATCACACACACATCACACACACATCACACACACATCACACACACACATCACACACATGATAATCAATAGATAAGAGTTTCAAGTCAACACATTCCATCACGAAGGAGGAAGGTAGTGCATGAAACCTTGAATGGTCAACCGAACTCTGATAAATTAAATAGTTAGAGATAACAGTTTTCAAAGTTACTAGGACACTCTTGTTTGGGTTCCTAAACTAACTATGTAATAATACAAACTGATTTGCAACTTGCCCAGTCCAAGGATAATTATACTTTGAATTGGCTAGGAAAGACCCACAGTTTGATCAAATTCATCACATGTATGTACAGTGTAGGCTGAGAATGATAGCTTTAAGCGTAAGTAATGTCTTCACCACATCTACAGATTGTGATACCTGGATGAAGTTTAGTATCCCTGTTAGGATGGGCGGCAACTCCTATTGCTGTCAAAAGTCCAGGTCTAGTATTGCTGCAGCTCAATATTGAGGGCCTCACCACTGCCAAGCTTACCATCGTCCAACAAATCATCACGAAAAAAAACATGACTATCGTTCTGCTACAGGAAGCACACACAGATACAAGAAGTTCTTGAAGCTTTCTGGGTTCTCGCTGACCACACACACTGCTAACAAACATCATGGCATAGCCACCTATGTCTGAACTGATATCATTTTGACAGCCATAGCATAATCTGCAGATTCTGCTGAGATTTAGTGCAAGACACCACCAATGTCAACATCTACAAGCCACATACAAGTAAGCTGGTTCATACTTCACTTCCAGATGCTACTTCCCCTCTGCTGTATACTGGTGCTTCAACTGCCAACACACAGACTGGGCATATAAGAAGTCCAATGCTGATGGTGACTCCCTGGTGGAATGGGCTTCTTCCATTGATGCTACACTTCTATACAATCCGAAGGAACCACGTACCTTCTACTCAGCACTATAGGACAGTAACACAAATCTGGACCTGGCCTCTGCAAAATATTGAAATGGCGAGCCGCTCCCAGTAAGATGCATTCTGGACAAATTTCCTTGATCATACCATCAACCCTTGCTTGATTACTATCCCGTCACTACTTCAGCCTGTTAAAGGAAAAAAAACAAAACATTAAGAGGTGGAACTTTCAGAACACAAACTGGAAGCCTTCACACAATATACCAACAATGCATCTGCTGGCCTCCCACTTCCACTCTCCACCAACCTGAACAGTGCCTACAAATCATAATGCAAGATGCTGCTAGCTGCCTCCAAGAAAACATATTTTAATGTGTACTCGAAGGCTACATTCCATGCTTGGGTGGTGAATGTGAAGACCTACTACACATCCACAAAGATGCAGATACCAATGAAGTGAGGGATGATGCAGCAAACAACCTCTTCACTTGTCTCAATGATAAATGCAGGGAAAGACGGACAGAGACTGTGGAATCCATCGACTTCACGCATTTGTGCTGCTGAGCACTTTACTAAAGCTACTATAGCAAGAGTCCATAAGCTGTGCAGTGCCCAGGGGTGTGACTCCAACTTATCTTGTGACTTCACTGTGTGCGAAACTGAGTTGGCCATCAAACAGCTGAGGGTAGGCCAGGCCCCAGGTGTCGACAACATCCACCCAGAGTAAATGAAATATAAAGGCAGGAAGGTCACTGAATGGCTAAGCAAGTTCTTCTCCACCTGCATGTGATTCTCGAAGCTGCTGAAGATTTGGTGCCATGTTAAAGTAATTGCCATTCTCAAACCTAACAAGCTCAGTGATGACCCCAATGGATATCAAACTATCTCGCTGCTATGTGTACCATTCAAAATCATGGAATACCTCCTATATGCACACCTAAAACCAGTCATCGATTCTTAAATTCCCAAAGAATAGCTGGCTTTCATGGACGCAAGTCAACAACAGATCAGGTGACTATCCTGTGCCAAGATGTAGAAGATAGCTTCCAAGCAGGGAAGAAGGCTGGTGCTGTCTTTCTTCGCCTTACAGCTACATATGACACAGTGTGGTTGCGCGGCCTCCACATGAAGGTTCTGGAGACCATGCCAGACAAGCACATGGTGGAGTTTGTAATGGAAATGTTGTCCAATCGCAGCTTCCAGCTACACACCAGCAACAGTCAACACAGTAGATTAAGATATCTCAAGAATGGTGTACCACAGGGTGCTCTGCTGGCATCATTGTTGTTTATATCTACATCTATAACCTTCCCTCAACCCTGTTGAGGAAGTATGGGTATTCGGACAATCTGGCCATCCTACTTAGCAGGCCATCATGGAAAGCAATAGAAGAGGGCTTCAATGAAGACATGGAGACCATGTCAACAGACTTTAAAAAATGGGACCTCAAGCTTACCCTGGGCTAGAGCTAGGGCTAGCCAGACTACAGTTTCAGTCCATCCCTACATATCTGGGTGTAAAGCTGGGCACAATGCTGACCTTTAAACAACATCTGGAAAGTGTCAAAGCAAAGATCACAAGTTGTGTTGCTCTGACACGCCGCCTTGCTGGAACCACATGGGGAACTGCAGCAATGACACTGTACCTCTACCAAGGCCTTGGTGTTCTCAGCTGTGGAGTACTGCGCCCCAGTTTGGAGTCAAAGTCACCACATCAAAGAACTGGATATCACCCTTAATAGTGCCCTTTAAACTTTCTTTGGTACTCTACAAGCCACCCCAGTAAACCAGCTGCCCATCCTTGATGGTATTGCCCCAGCCTCCATCAGAAGAGAAGATGCCACGCTGGCACTCTCCAGAAAGGCACAAAAGAGTGAATCACATCTCCTCCACAAGACAGTCACAGAGAGGCCACATCATGCATGCCTCAAATCCCATTGTTCCTTTGCCACACATGCCCATAAGCTCCTTGCAATATCTGCAGATGTTTCCAAGGCCAACTGGATCAAGACAAATTGAAGCAATCAGTGGACCTCTGCAGAACTATCCAGACTGCATAGCTTTGTCAAAGACCTGGAAAACATCCCAGGAGAGAACCTGTCACAGAAGCAGTGGACAACCCTCAATAGATTATGGATGGATGTTGGAAAATATGGTGCAGCAATGAAGAGCTAGGGTCTGGTGGGTGGACAGTGCATCCTGTGACTTCGGGGAACCAAACCAGACAGTAGAACATATCACCAACTTCCTTCTTTAAAAAAAAATACTAGCTCTCACTGAATTACTGAAAGGGTTGTCTATCTTCGAAATAGATGTTAAAGGTTCGTCCCCTTTTCTGGCTTCCTTTCTCGGTCGAATTGTCTCCCTTTTCCACTGTTCTTTCTTGTTCGTTACAAGACGGGTGTCCATATCTCTGGTGAACTTTTCTGCTTCTATACCCATGCTTAAGAAAAAAACTAGTTATGCAGTTGAAAATACAAAATTTTTAAATTGTTCCCATTAAACTTTATACAGAAAGTGCAATAACTAGACAGAAAACATTAACTGCTAGTAGTCTTCTAGGTTGTGTGTAGTCTTCTAGGCTGTGTGCAGTCTTCTAGGCACTGTGCAGTCTTCTAGGCTCTGTGCTGTCTTCTAGGCAGTGTGCAGTCTTCTATGCTGTGACCAATTGATAGAGGAGGGCGTGTATATATTTCTTAATATTGCACATCAGGTATGCATTCTATTCTATTTATAAAACAGAAAAATCCATAAGAAAAGGAACCCAAGGCTTAGCTTTACAAATGTTTGGGCTAGGGAGTATACAGATCTTGTGTCTAATGGAGATGAGTGGATGTTGATTTTTATTTTATAGTCTTGTGATTGAAGCTGCTGTCTCTAATAATCAACATGCTCATATTAGCAGTTCTTCGGTAGCCAGTCTGGTCATGTATTAGCAGTTTGCACTTTTATTGCATGTATATGATAGCAACTACACACAGTGATGTATTTTAGTGCTTGTGCTTCATAGGTTAGAAGATTCAGACACACATGCACATGCACACACTCATTGAAAGGCGATGCAGGAGTATTTATTAAAAAATCATTTTGAAAGCAAGTGAGATAATGTGGTGATCCTATATATTATTTTCACTAACTCCCTGCCTGCCTTCGTGCCTTTGTAACTGGCAAGAAAAACTTTTGAACCGTTGGTTTTAGGACAATGAATTAAACTTCATTCTGCTCCCTACATGGTCCTATGGGTGCAGAAGGCCTTCGATTTTCTTAAAAAAGTCTAACAAAAAATATTTAGATGTAAACTAGAGCCTATTCCCTTAGCAAATTGTGTTCGTGAAGCAGATAAATGGTCGACAGCATATTCACCCATACTCCTGTTTTGAAAATGGCAGATCAAAATGCAACAAATAAAGGTCCACAGCATATCCACCCATGCTCCCCGTTTTAAAAAAAATGGTGGATAAAATTTTTTTAAAAATTGAAGTAAATAAAAAATTAAATCTACCCTGCAAGTGCAGCTGAGAATGAAAGATTATTTTTGTAAGCTGAAGCTTAGCAAGGTCTACCAACAGCTTTGTAGCTGAATTATCTACTTTGATACTAGTGAAGTTTAGTTTAGTATAACCTCAGAGTCAAGTAACCCAGAGTGAGGAAAAAAATACCAGTTAACCAACAGCACAGAGAAATATTAAAAGATCTAGGAGTATCTGATATTTATATAATTTTTCTCAACTAGAGTGATCACCCTTAAAAATGCAGCTACTGCAGTGTTCTCTCTTTCCCTCTATCTCTCTCCCCCTCCCCTCTCTCTTACCCTCCCTCTCTCTCTCTACCTTTCCACACTTCACAAAGTACAGCAATCTTCACATAAAGGAGGGGGGTAGAAAAAAGCTGCAGTAGCCCCACTTCTGAATTGTGGGCATGTGTAAATTAAATTAAAATTATAGAGTTGGCAGAATATACTTGAAAAATTAAAAAAAAAGAGAGTAGTCATATTTGAAGATAAAACAAGATAGTTCAAAATGTCTTCTTCCACCAATTCATAGAATGTTGACCAGAATAATATTAGATCATAACAACCAATAAATAAATTTTAAACCAGAAATAATATTTATAAAATAAAATAATAAATGAATTGAAAAAAGGGGGAAAAAAAGAAAAAAGAATGAATGAAAATATCGTAAGGAGGGCAGGGTATATATAACTACGCTGGCTCAAATAAAATAACAAATTATTTTTTAATGAATGAGAAATATTGAATGTGACAATGTTAAGGATCTAATTGCACCCAGTTATTGCTGTCCAAAAGTTAGATTAAAGTACACTGGAGACCACACAAAACATATTTAAACCTCGTTTTACCACCAGCTATGCAACTACTTAAAAACAACAAACAGCAACCAGGTCATGGGAAGTGGAGAGGGTGAGGGGGGAGGGGGGGGGGGGGATTTAAGGGGCAGTGTGGACAGTGACCCCTACCATGAATGAATGCATGGGGTTTATTGAAGAGAATATAACTTCCTACACACTATTTAGACCAGGAATTTGAAAAAAATTTGAAAAAAAGACCACCCAAAAAAAATCCAAAAAAGCCCTGCACCATCATGATCAATGTCTAGGGCTGGAGACATTAGAAATCAATAACTGAAAACAAAGCAAACTGGAGACATTCACAATTGCTGAGGAAGTGATTTATCCAACAAATGCAAACACTGCCAAGCAGAAAAATTAACTTGAAACTCTTCCAATTCCCTTTTTAATAGTGTCTTGTGTTTTATTATATGTATAATTTTTTAAACATTTTTTTTACATATGTTCTGTGCTGTCTATTGCCATGGTGACTGCTGCCACGACAATGATGTTGTGGTTCATTGTTCACCAGGTGGAGGACTTTTGGGCGTAAGTTTGTTGTGTGTTCTGTGAGTAAAGTTATATTTATATGTGGTCTTGAACTGCGTTGTATAAAGTGGGAGAGTGTGTGAGTCAAGTGTGTGTTTGTGAGTCAAGTGTGTGTTTGTGAAGTTATATTTGTATGTGATCGTAAGTGTGTATGAGGGCAAGAAAAAGGTGTGTATGGACTGTATGTGTGTGCAGTTACATTTGTATGTGGTCTTGAATTGTGTGATATAAGGTGTGTGTGATATAAGGTGTGTGTGATATAAGGTGTGTGTGTGTGTGTGTGTGTGTGTGTGTGTGTGTGTGTGTGTGTGTGTGTGTGTGTGTGTGTGTGTGTGTGTGTGTGTGTGTGTGTGTGTGTGTGTGTGTGTGTGTGTGTGTGTGTGTGTGTGTGTGTGTGTGTGTGTGTCTATAGGGTGTATGATCGTATCAAGCCTCCGAGTGCTATTGTACCAGGATGTGACTACATGCTATTCAAGGTGAGGCTGCATGGACATTTCATCTCCTCAAAGAGACTGTGGAAGTCACCCACCTTCTCTTCTTTCCCTCTTTCTCTGTTTTCTCTTTCTTTTACCTTATTGATTCTCGATTCTCCCTTACTTCTCTCTCTCTCTTCACGTGTCTGCCTGCCTTCATTTCTCCATGCACATGTGCATTGTGCAGACTGGTATACAGCCAATGTGGGAAGACAAAGGAAATGTAGATGGGGATGTTGGCTGTGGATAATGAAGAAAAGAGGATGTGGATTGGGTGAAAGAAAAGATATCTTGGACAGTTGTTGGATGGAAATGGTAGGTTGTGATTGTGGGTAATAATGAAGCCTAAGGTATGCTGTGTTTGTATTCTTGTCATTGTTATCGGCATGGGTTATTTCTTGTATTAAATTGCAGTTGGAGGTTCTCATATTGAAGAAGATTTCGATCATTTCCGTATATATACATCTGTCTGTCTAATAACTCCTCCCACAATTCTAACCTATTAATGACATTTTTGGGGTGGCCTGGCCAGTCAGGTGGGCCCTGAAGTGCTTGTTTCAGCATTCTGGTGGGATAGGCTGGGCGGAATTCGCATATCAGTCTGACAGTGTCTGTTGTTTCTTTCTTCAATTTCTTTATTGTGTTTAGCAATGATGGAGCATAACCCTGAAGAGACAGTGGGGAGGGGGAATTCTGAAAGTTGAACCCCTTGTAGGGAATAAAAGAATTCAAATTGTCCATAAAAAAACATAAAAAATCATTGCTCAATGGTAATGATACATGTCTTCCAAGCTGAGGTTCAGTAATTCAATTCCCACTAGACTGTGTTTTTTCCCCCTTCCTTCTTTCCCTCAAAGTTTCCCCTTCCTTTTTTTCCCCACCTTCTTTCATCCCTTCTTTTCTTCTTCCACTCCCATTTTTTTCTTTTATTCCCCCTCCCCCAACCCACTTTTTTTCTCTTCCTTTCCTTCCTTTTCCCCAAACAATTTCCTGTAAATGGCACCCCTGGTGGGAATAAAAGAATTCAATTTTTTCGTTAAAGGGCCTATAAAAAGTCAAGGCCCAATGGTTAAGTTAATGGTCAACTAAGCAGGAAATCCAGACTTCAAATCTTGGTCTGGGTTCTTCTATTTTTTTTTTCATTTCTTATTTCTTCTTCCCCTTTTCCCCCTCCCCTACCCAACCAATTCCCTCCCCCCCCCCCCTTCATTTTCTTCTGCCCCTTTATCTGAGCTTGTGTGCTATACAGCTTTTTTCCTCTGTCATCTAACTGTAATTTATTTAAATTGCATGTCTAATTAACTCCTTGTGTCTGTTAATCTTAATTAGTGATAACTGAAGTTGGTAGGTGATCAATGCACTATCCATTCTCAGATGTCTGAATGTTGTTATATATATATATAAATATATATATGTAGTTTTACTAGAATTAATCATGAGCATATGATTTTTTTTTCATCAATTAAATTATTGTTGCATGTTATAGTTACTAGGAAAAATATAACCCGCCCTATGGGTGGTTTTCAGTTAGCCTCCGACCTCCTGCAGTAACAAACTTATTAGGTTTGGTTAATGACATATGCAACTAATGATTAGTGACATAAATCTCTTTAATTAAGCATGGTACAGTTAGTGAATACTTTGTGCAAGTAACAAACTCTTTTTTAATAAAAACAAGTTTGATTGGGTGTGGCTAATAAACACACTGCACCCATAGCCTCACCCACAGGGAATAGTGACACTCTTCTGGTCATGTGGAGAGCCAAGTTCCATTGAACTTGGTCATTAGAGTCTTCCTGGGGAATATATTAGTAATGATCGTCCAGTTGCTTGGGAACCTCATTCCAGATTTCAGTCTGTTTGGTCATTTGATTATATTTTAAAGACAGCTTCCAATGGGTGTGGTTATGACCAAACCTCACCCACCCATATGTGGTTGATAATGCTTTCCCAGTTACTTAGAGATCACATGCCAAATGTTTGCCCAATTAGTCTCTGATCAACTTTTTTCATCCAAAATAACTTCCTGAGTGTGTGGCTATACAGAACCACACCAATTACCAAGCCCACATGTGTTTAATAATGCTCACCTGGTCTCTTGGAGAGCATATTCCAAATATCGGCCTTTATGGTTTGAGTGTTTGGCCGGGATACCTAGATATAGTAACATATAAACATACATACATACTTTCAAACCAAAATATATTAAAGTGTGTTTGTGGATCTAACCCCTTTGGTCCAAGGGCTATTCATAAGCAACTTTTTTTCTTTTTTTTTTTTTTTTTGCATTTTTTTCGCTTCACACACCAATGGTAAGAGGTATAGCTAGGAGTCAAGTTGTGTATGCATGCCATGTTTTTAGTCTAGTTTAATTTTTGACCATTTTTGGACTTTTTTGGGCATGACATGAAAATGGAAATTGGTGTGGTCATATACATGTACTTAAAACATTCCCCAGATTATATTGATTCCATATATATATATATATATATATATGGGTTCATGGGTCTAACTCCCTAGGTTCAAGTGTTTTTTCTGAAATACCATTTTTTGCATTTTTATCCTTACACAGGGAAAGGAAGAGGTATGGCCAAGTGAGACCAAGCCCAGGTTACTTCGAGAGTGAAGTATATGCATACCAAGTTTTAGATCTGTAGCTCCAAGGGTTTTCTTGCCAAATTCCATATTTGGCTATTTCTCCTTACCATGGTAACCATTTTCTGAACTCGTGTTCATCCCCAAGCCAAGCTGTGCTCACATGCCAAATTTTATGCAAACCTGTCCAGTGGTTTAGGCGCCTATAGGTAACAAACAAGCGGACACACAGACATTCACAAATATGCAATAGATTATATATAGTAAGATTGATGTAACTATTACAAGTACCAAAGGCCCATTGAAGTGTCACTTGTGATAATCATGCCACTGGTTGTCCAACAAACAGAAAGTTCTGTTGTAGCTGTGCCTGCAATATCTATCCTATAACTGATCAAGCTATGTGGTGTCCAAGGGACAAAAACAACAAAAATACATAGCCACACACACGGGGTGAGGTGTGTCGTAGTTTACAGTACAGCATCAGCCTAAATCATGAATATGGTGCTTCAGCAGAACCTCAAAGTTAAGAATCCCAGAGTTATGAACTCACAAATAATCATACTGTAAACTGGAACTATATTGGAAAGAATAGGCACTAAATTATCTATATCCCATACTTGCAGCTGATATATTTTTTTCTCTCATTGCAGAAAAACAATCCCTTGTGAATAAAGGAGAGAGAGAGAAAAACTGTAGTAACAGCAAATTTGGATAGTGGTTGTTCTCAAATTAGGGAAAATTATAAAGTTGGCAGTATTTGGTAAATTAGTTTTGCTGAAGAAGTAAAATAGCTAGTTGTTTTCTTCTTTACATTATTTTAAATTTTTGTTGAAAACTTACACTGGTTCAAACTTAGCTAAGGAATCTGGATAGCTGTCTGCATACAATTATTTTTTTTCTATGGCTCAAAGTATTCCAGTTATGCCTTCCTTGTCAGTGGCAGGGAACTCTTTTTTTGGTGGCTTTTCTATCCTGCAACAATAAAAAAGGGTTATTACGATGTTGTTGACCTTATATTGATTCATACTGAATTTGCCACAAAAAATTTTTTTTTGGTCTCCCCTCCCACCTGATTTGTTTCACCTTTTATTTTATAATTATGTAGTGATACAAACCATCCTTGAAAGATAAGAATTCAAATTATATGATTTTATATAAATCTAAGCAGTATAGCTTGAGATAAGTTCAAACAAACAAACGTATGAGCTCTTCATATATACATTGTAGCTAATTTGATTCATTATTTGTTTGTTGTTAACTTTTGTTGATATCCTTGATCTATAGTGTATGTGCCTGGTGGGGGAGACATTTGATGAGAGTTCGGATGAGGTGTGTGGAGCTGTGGTGCATATCTGGGAAAAAGTTAATAAGTTGGCGATATGGACCAAAGACAACAAGAAGGACGAAGACACTATTAAGATAGGGTGAGAAGAGTAAATGAGGCCAGCCTTTGAAACTGATCACTGGTAATATTGATGGAAAGAAGTGGAAAGTGGGTGTGGCTGTAAGTAAGCGGTGTAGACAAGGCTGACAAACACTAAGTAGAGTATAATAATAATCATTCAATTAGGGGAGAGGTTGTTTATATTTAATGGTGAAATTGACACAAACACACACACACACACTCTCTCTCTCTTTCTACTGTATATTCCAAGTAATCCAATTTGTCTTGCTTTCTATCCAGGAGACAATAAAAGGAGAAGCTACATTTGCACTGAAACAATATCTCACTAGCCTACGAGTCCCACAGTGATGTAAGCACCAAACCTGGTTACCACAGCAGAAAACTATATACTGTCTAGCACAACTTAAACTTAGCCTGGTGCTTATACACAGTACAAATAAATGATCCTGTTGATTTTTGTGTCAATGCTATTAGTGATACTGGCTTGATTATAATCACTGATGTTTTGGTGCAATTATAAGACAATTGGTGGTATTCTGGGAGTAGGGTCTGGTTCATTTTACCTCCATGGCTGTAGTCTACATCTTTATGCTCACTATTGAAGCCAGATCCTTCAGTGGCTTGGGCTGGAGTCAACTTAGCTGACATGTTGACTCATCGATAGTTGTGTGGACAAATTTAAACATTTTATTAAAGAACAAAGATGGTTTCCGAACTTCAGTGTAGGTGGGCCTTTAGTCAGTGGATATTCCGATTTTCTGGCAGTCATGTTGGAAACTACATTTCATGATTAATAATTACATTTCAGGATTAATAATTCCTCCCAGACAAAATGGTGTGACACCTTTATTTATTCCATTGATTTCAGATAATTTATCATAATCAAGCATTTTTTTTAGGTTTAAAATGTCCCACATCATATAGTGAAGCTATCCTTTTACTAGACTTGTATTTTCTCGTAATGAAAGTGGTTGTGTATTGGTACAACCATGAGGTATATATGATTCATTAATTCACTCTGTTTCAAAATACCTGATCATCATTTTTACACTGGTATTTCTACGTCCGTCTGTCCTTTGGCACATCCGTGTGTTCATGGTAAAGGGTAGACAACAAATACCCCATTTTTAGAATGGCAAACAGAAAGGGGTAAAAATTTTTGTGACTTACCACCGAGAAGAGTAGTGGAGGAACTATGAAGAATGACTATATTACAATGGAATAATCACAGTAGGATAATTATGATGGAATAATTATGCTGGAATAATTACCTTAGAATAGTTACGATTGAATAATTACAGTGAAATAACATCTTGTAAAGCCAGCAGATTGTGTACCACTTGTATCTGATCCAGCCCAGCTGAGTGTTGTAGATGAGATAAATTTAAACTGGGAGCAAACATTGACTGTATCAGTGTCGCATGAGCTTTATCAAGGGCAGAATAATCAACTTAGTAAACAAATGTTATCAAACTTGATCTTTTATTTTGGTGAACAACTTCTGATCTTGCAAACAGAAGGTTGTTGGAATATTGTAGGTTTCAAAAACATTTTGTCAAAGTCTATAAGCTTCCCCCCCCCCCCCCCCCCCCCCCCCAAGAAGAATTCTTCTGAAGAAGGCAATGTCAATTGGCTTGTACAAAAGGTCAGATCAGACATCAAGGAATTAGAAAGGTCCAGTAACTATGATTTAGGCAAGTGTATTTATGGAAGTACTTGTAAAAATAGAAGTGAAATGCTTGCATATGAAGATTTGTTGAAGACAGACCAAAATTTTTGCCACACTATAAGGCCAAGCAAAGTGCACAAGCATGAATTCTGCTAGACATAATATTTACACAAAGATGGATAAACCACCCCATGTTAAATGTCTGCCTCCTACTGATGCAAATCTGCTCTTCCACATGCTCACAGTACACCACCAAACTATGCTCTGGAAAGCAGCAGATCAAGAAAATAACCCTGAGCTCAACATAACTGAATTTAGTTGTGAAGTATTCATTGATATCCTCTCTCTAAAGTGATTGCCAGTGGACTACCAGCTCCTCCTGAATTGGTGAAAGTGATAAGCTACAAGTATAAAGCTGCAGGAAAAGCTTTCCACAAGGAAATTGCAGCTGCTTTTCATCAGGACCATCCTGCACAATGTAGTGCCACTGTGAAGGATCAACAGAGGAGTGCCAATCATGAAAAAAAATGAAGAAATTAGAGCTAGTGATCAAGAAGATGACAATGATGATGAAGTCTACACAGGAGTAGAGGGTGTTAACCCGGACATATTCACTGACCCTATTGAATACTAAAAGTACTCCTTCCTTTCAAGATGAGGCAGTAACTTATTATGTCCAATGTATATGTCCAATGATCTAAATAATAAAGTTTTTTTGTTTTTGTTTTAACTGAAAAGCAATAATTAAACTGATAACTTATAAAATACATGTTCAATCTATGAACGATCATATCTGATTACACCTTTGTTTTCATTCCAGCTTACTTTAAAAAAACATATATATATATATATATATATATATTAAATTTTTGACAAAAAAAAATTATTATGGATTATGGTTGCAACAGCATCCAAAATATTTTTGACTCTTCTATTGAAGTCCTTGAATATAAAAACCTAGATGTAGACATCAAATTCCTTCCTTTAGCTTGATTTATCAAAACATATAGGCAATTTACTGCTGGAATAATTCACATTGGCGACCCTCTTTGACTTATGCTAATTACAGGAGTCGTCCATAGTTGCCACTCCAGCAAGAGCAAGAGGTAGATTTGGATTCAGTAGAGTTTAATCCTCACGAATAATGAAAAAAAAACAACAACTTTATAGTCAATTTCTTCTTGGTAACTGGACTAATAAAGCCTTCTTGATTATCAATCACTGCTGGTGAAGCAGTGAGAAGATAAATTTATTCATCCATTGGGTGCATTCAGACTAGAGTGTCAAATGGATTCTGCTGGTTTGTGTAAGCTTCCTGACACAAGAACAACCTCCCCCCCAAATATTGCATTTCTTTTCAATTCAGTAGCAAGGGGATAATGGAGGTGTAACTAAATTGGAACCATTATATCCCACCAGATGGACTCCAAAAACTGTTACCATGGAAGATAATCTTTTAGAGCCTTTGGAAGGAATCTATTCAAGGAATGATGAACAAATTTGAAAGCAGTGGTACATTTCAATTATTGGAGAAGTTTGTGCCTTGTTTGGGAAGAGAGTAATTCACCTTTATTTTAGTTCAGCTAACCAAACTTCTCTCATATTGCAAAGAAAAAGATAAATGATATGGTTTTGCCTTCTTCTGTTGATGCTGCCAAAATAATATGGTCTGAAAATAATTTCAAAGGATTTCATGATATTGGCATTGTGTGCAAATGAAAACTGAGTATACTGGAATGCAGACCTCATCAGGTTAAAAACTCTCACTGACAGAGCTGACAAGTTTAGCACCCTTGAAATATTTATGATTTTATTTGCATCAGTAAAAAGAGTATAGCTGGCCCAGCTTGCCAACTCATTAATCATTCATTATTTCATGAGTTGGAGCTCTTTGTGGTTAATTTACATAGCAATAACTAGTGTGGCCAGTGGGGTAAGGTAGTTTCAGGAATCCTGCTTCTTCTTGATTCTAACCAAGTTTACAATGGGGACACTAGGTACAGCAATATGGTTGCAATCTGCTTGTAGATTACAGTAAATAGTTTAGTTGGTGACAGGCAAGAGTGAGTTGCCTTCATAAACAACTATGACTAGAAGTACTGCAGATTCAGTGAATGCCTTTATGATTGAATGGGCCAGCATGGTTCAAATTGATGCATCACTATAGTTAGACAGTAAGTACTGCAGAGTCAGTGAATGCCTCCATGAGAGATTGGTCCAGCAGGTTCAAATTGATACGTTATTATAGCTGGTTACCAATAATTGATCATATGTTGTACATTTTCTTATGCATTCACAATAGAAGTGAGACCTGGACACTGAATTTCCCTCCTTCCACCCCTTCCCCCCTTGTAAAATTGTGTCTAGCCTACAGATGTGACAGTACAGGCTACTTTGCACAATTTTGCTCATTCTATCCAAAGATACTTATACTTTGATAACATCCATCCTCAGCTTACTCTGGATTGCATATTGCAACCTTTATGCAGGTCAATCATCTTGTGATCTGGTAGCAAATGGCAACTAAGGAAGAATTTGAATGATTTATTGCAGTCTTGAGGGAAAGTGGAGAAGGAGATGGAGGGAGGCCTCATGATGAGTTGACAAACTGAACTGAAAGAGGAATATATGGAACTGAAAAATGATCCTGGTATGTCCACCCAATTGGCTGTTGATGCCTGGGGGCATATTTGTATGTGTACATGCATAAAGTGAGTCTGAATACTGCAGTGCAAGGGAGTCAGGGTATAAATGGCAAGATGAGTGTACTTACTGCACTGTCATTACCAAAGAACTTTCGAGAAAATGGGATGATATTTATGTGACCAACCAATCTATTTGAGGTAGAAATGAAAGATTAATTTTCCCTCTGAAATAGAAGTAATGTTGATGATGGTAGAGTAGAAAAGTCTGAGAGGTGTCTCCATAAACACTAGCAATGGAAAAAAATGTTCTCAGTGACAATTATTTTGCATAGTAGTGTGTGCTTCTGTTGTGTGTGTGTGTGTGTGTGTGTGTGTGTGTGTGTGTGTGTGGGTGTGTGGGTGGATGGGTGGGTGTGTTCATGGGTGTGTGTCAAATCACTTGGCTGTACTGCCAAACTGTTAGACCTAGAGACACTACTTGGCTTACATACACAACTTGACCAGAGAAATAACTTGGTAACGTTAAAATAAAATCTAATAAAACTTGATTCTGAAGGCCTTAGGGCATAAATTAAAAAAAAAGAAGAAAGAATGAAAGTTAAGTAGATGGTTTGTTTCTATTCCTGACGCAAAAATAACTGATAAGAATAACACTGAATGCAAGATATCTTTGTTGAATTATCTTTAGCTTAATTTGAATTGAATGGGTGTTAACCTGTTACTACACTTATCCCCACACCAAGAAGTACCCTTTTAATTTTCATAGCTCTCAATTAAAAAAAAAAATTTTTTTTTCCTAAGCAGAAAGTCACAGCTGTCAACCCCTGAGAGTGTCTACAAAAATTAATATTAAAACAAGCAAACTTTATTTTAAAATTACCTAGAGAACTTAGCTAACACACAAAATTTAATAGCTCTGTGACCCCACTTTACTAAACCCACAGAAGTGTGTACTTACTTTGTGGCAAATGCACTGCCAAACCCTTGAATGTAGTTCCTTAATCTTAGTTTGCACACAACTTGAAGTGGGAGGGGGGGGAGGGGGGGGGGGGGTGACCTGGGCAATGTTAACTCCCCATGGTGAGAATGTGGTGGCCTCCAGACTGGGAAAACAAGAGATTAAATGGGTGTGGTGAGTTCATTTCGACAAAAAATTGTCAAAAATAGGCTAAATGCTAATTATCTCTGTTGAAATTATCTTTAGCAAATTTCTAATAAAATGGGCACTAATACTTGCCATTACACTTATCCTCACACCAAGTTTCATCTACCTCCAAACTCAGGAAGTACCCTTTTAATTTTGAAAATATTTATCGTTGTGAAGGACATACACTGTTATGGTTTTGAAGGACATAAACTATTATGACTGGGCATACACGTTCCATTTTATATAGGACAGACAACCTATAAAATCGTGATCCTTTCCAGAAAGGATCACGTGCTAGCTAAAAAATTTTGACAAAAGAGGTGTTGACAAAAGCTACTAAGGTTACTAAAGCTTGCCACTGGGTCCCTAACTTCACAGTTGAGGACTCTAGCACAAGAATAACTTTTCTAGGTATTAACATATCTACGATGGCCACTGCAGAAGTTGAGAAAAAGGTTAGCATTATGTTCATTCATCGATCTTCAGATCTTAAGCTTACTTTTCCTAATAAATTGTTAGGTTGAAGTTCATGAGGGGGCAGAAGTGAAACATCTTCTACAGAACAGGTATCTAATAATTTCATGAACCCTTCTTGAAAGTATGTACAGGCAAGGAGTCATTCCAGGTTTTTGAAGCCTTCATAAAAAATTTTGATACAAAATTAGTTTCATAGCAAATTTCCTGGATTTAGAATATGATATGCTCTCTCCTGAATATGGCTCTAATTCCAAATCAGTGTCACATTACATCCCACTCATGGCTAACAATTAAAAATTATTTTATGGTATATCTCTTCCAGTATTTCATAGCAGTCATGAGGAAACACCTATTCCATGAGCAGAGCCATGTAAGATATATATTTATTTACACCCTTTTGATGATGTTGTTACAGACTGGATAACACCATGGACCTTGGTAGAAAGTTCAACCCATCTCTGCAATTTGATATCAATGTTGTCATGGGGAAGCATATGGTTTTTAAAGGATTAACTTAATAATGTTGTTGCCAGTTTTTATTTTGCTTTCTGGGATTGGCTTGTTATTTTTTTACCTTGACTTAGGGGTTGAGATTTTTTTCCATAGAATTTTTACCCCCATCAATATGATGCCAGTTCAATTTATAGAATTGACCAGTCCTGTGTAATGTGAGATAAGTGAACGTAGGACGGTTTCAATGGCGACCATACATGTCCCAAAATTTTACATTTTTCAAAAAATAATACTTTCACATTGCATAATTGAACATGGTAACTGGGTGTGGTCAAAATTTAAGGGTGTGATTTGTGTCCCTGAAGCATTTTTTTAAATGTTGGCACTTAGGATATATACAAAAAGAAAAAAATTTTTTTTTCTTCTAGCATTCCATTATTAGTGGTGGATTGAAATTGCACACATTACACACATAAGAACCAAAAGATAAAAGTTTCTAGTCAACACATTCACCACAAAAGAGGAAGGGAAGTGGATGAAACCTTGAATGGTCAGCAGAGCTCTAATAAATTAAATGTTAGAGATAACAGTTTTCAAGGTTACTAGGACACTCTTGATTGGGTTCCTAAACAAACAATATAGTAATCCTAACTCATTTGCAGCTTACCCAGTCCAAGGATAATTACAGTTTGTACTGGCTAGTAAAGACCACAGTTTGATCAAATACATCACATGTGTGTACAGTGTTGCCTGTGAATAACAGATATCAAGTGAACTCTTCCAATTCAGTCCACACATGGTCTTGTCTGAATTCACAACACTTAACCCTTACTGGAGAATATGTCAAGGATCTTAATAAAAAAAATTTACAGTTTTATTTCAGTATAATTTCAGATATTCTGTAAAAACATACCTCTTCACTACAGTTTTATCTGAATTGACATCTGAATCCTGACCAAACTATAGTGAAGCTTCAAATATTTAACCCTTATAATATTTTATGACAACTATTTTAATAATATGTATATATATTTTTTAAATAATCCTATTAAAGTATGATTATGTTTCAGTGAAAAAGTTAGGAGGTGCTGCAGCAACAATTTCATAAAAAAAATTATTTTTCTTAAATAAATTTTAAAAAAATTGTTTACAATTTATTAATTTGTTATCCAGAGAAAATAATTAATAAAGTTCAATAATTTAACATTTGTCCATTTTATCTTACAATGGAAGTTGATGCTAGGAGGAAAACACTCACCAAGTATTACAATTTTATAATTTCATCAATTTATCTACTGGGGATAAAGAGGATCTATTAACAAAGTTTTCCTTCAAAATTAGCTGCTTAAAATGTGGATTCACTCATCCATTTTCATTCCCACACATACCAATAAAAGGGTAGTCGAAATCCAAATGCTACATATTTCGTGTTGGTTATTACCTTACAATAGTGCTTCAATGTAACATTCCCACACATACCAATAAAGGGGTAGTCAAAATCCAAATGCTACATATTTCGTGTTGGTTATTTCCTTACAATAGTGCTTCAATGTAACAATAGAGATTTTCTAAATGTTTGTTTTGTAATCTTCATTTTTCTGCAGCTGCCTCCTCCAAGCCCAACCTGCAGGCACTTAGAATATGAACATCAAAATAAAGATAGGGGAAGAGATAAAAAGGGTAAAATTTGATCAACAAACTTCCTGAGGTTTCCAGCATACTAATATGGATCATAGGTTTGACCCAGGGAATTTTTACTGTCACTGAACTTGTTTCTGAATCTCTGGCAAGGAAACTGATTCAGATATGGGCAAAGCCAGTTAATCAGACTAAAGAAAATCTGTGTTCAAGAATATTTCACGCCCTCCCCCACCCACCCACATAGCAATGTTTCCCATTCAATTCCCCCATGAGAGCTTGCATCTTAAAAAAAGAAGAAATAGCTCTACCTAAGCTACTTAAGGGTTGCAAGGCCTTATCTGGTGAACTCTTCTGCATCTATACCCATGCTGAAGAATAAACTAGATATACAGTTGAAAATGCAAGAATTTTCAACTGTTCACAATAATTTGACTTTAACTGCCAGCAGTCTTCTAGGCTCTATGTAGTCTTCTGGGCAGTGTGCAGTCCTCTAGGCTCTGTGCAGTCTTCTAGACTCTGTGTAAACTCTCCTAGGCTGTGAGCAATCTTCTAGACTATGTGCACTAATCTAGGCTCAATTTTTGTCTATCTATCTATCTTTTTTATTTGTACATAACCATGGTGAGAGAACATAGGCCAATTGGCATGAAATTTGACATGAGCACTTGGAATGAGTGTAGGATGGTTATTACATGATTAAATATTAATTACTGTATTTTAATCTATCTATCTATATATCTATCATTTTTCTGTTCGTGGATAAAGACTGCGATTGAGAGAAACACTGGGCTGATTAGGATGAAATTTGGCATGTGCACTTGGGATGATTATTACATAATTAAATTTTGAATTTCTGTATTTTAGTCTATCTATCTTTTTTTTTCTATATGTGCATAACTGTTGATATTGGAGAACTTCTGGGCCAGTTGGGGTAATATTTTGTATGAACACTTGGGGTGGGTGTAGGATGTTTATTATATACTTAAATTTTGTAATGTAATTTTTTTTGTCTAACTTTCTCTATTTTTCTGTATTTTAGTCTATTAATTGATCTTAGTTAGATTTCTATGTAATTGCCAGGATTTAAAGAACAGCTAGGAAGATTGGTATGAAATTTGGCATGAGAATTTGGGGAGGGTGGGTGTTGATTTTACATAATTTAGTACAGAATTGCAGGGATTTTTGCCTATCAATCATTTTTTTATATTTGTGCATAACCACTGGAATTTGGAGGACTGCACTCATGATTTCGATCAAATTTGGCATGAGTTCTTAGAGTGGGTGGGGGTGATTCTTAAATAATAAAATATGCAATTTCAGTATTTTACCTATTTATCTATCTTTTGCTAGTTTCGTATAGCCACTGGGGCCAGATCCAGCATGGTTATGAACTTAGCCCCAACTAATCTATCAATAAACCCTTCCACCTTTTACATAGAGTAAACATCAATTTTGCACTCTCTGCTAGTATATATATTATTTCTTCTTTTTTTTTCTCCATATTTTTGTGCTTGGAATAAGGTTTTGTATTCCTTTTTAGGAATTAAACCTTATGAGCTTTGATTAGACCAAGTGAGCTCTGTTTTCATTGACCAAATTGATTGAGGAGGGCTTGTATATATTTCTTAGTATTGTACATCAGGTGTGCATTCAATTCTATTTATAAAACAGAAAAATCCATAAAGAATGAAATGCAAGGCTTAGCCTGACGAATGTTTGGGCTAGAGAGTATTCAGGTCTTGTGTTTAATGGAGGAGATGAGTGGATGTTGATTTTTATTTTATAGTCTTGTAACTCAAGCTGCTGTCTCTAATAATCAACATATTCATATTAGCAGTTGTTTGGTGGGCAGTTTGGCCATGTATTAGCAGTTTGCACTTTTATTGCATGTAGATGATAGCAACTATATACAGTGATGTGTTTTAGTGGTTGTGCTTCATAGGTTAGAAGATGCAAACACACGCACACACATGCACACACACATTGAAGGTGATACAGGGGTATTCATTATTTTCTTTGCTATCTGGTAAGATTCGTGATGATTGCTTATGTTGTTATTGCAGCTGGTGCCTGTGGTATCTAAAAGCAGGGAAGTCCAAATACTGGACAGAATGTTTGGATAATGTCACATCGTTTGACACTGTAAGTTGGGGTGGTGTGAAATTAAAAGTGGGGTGGAAATGAAAGTGGGGTTGGTGTACTGTTGTTTCTGGTGTTGAAGGGAGCATGTGTCTGGGTTCAATCTTGTTGATTTTGTTGACTTAGTTGGAGGTAAGTCAGATTGCTCAACATGCTCGACTCGTATTACACTGTCTTATTTATGCACCATTTCACTGTACACTCTTATATAGCACAACTAAAGTTTATGTCAATGCACAAAATTTTGAATTGCTTAATCCATGGTATCAATGCCACACAATCATCAATGTTGTAGTCACAGCAACCAAAAACATTGGGGGAAATTTTTTTTTTTTTTCTGTTTCTTTAATAAAATAGCTTTTGAAAGCAAGTGAAATTATTTGATGATGTTTTATTAAACATTATCTTTCAATATGTTCTATGTTATCTATTGCCATGGTGACTGCTGCCACGACAATGATGTTGTGGTTAATTGTTCATCAGGTGGAAAACTTTTGGGCGTAAGTTTGTTGTGCGTTCCATGAGTGCAGTTATATTTGTATGTGATTTTGAACTGTGTTGTATGAGGGGGGGGGGGGGGGGAGTGTGCGTCGAGTGTGTGTTTGTGAAGAAATATTTGTATGAAGTAAATGAGGGTGAAGATAAGGTGTGTGTGGACTGTATATGTGTGTGCAATTATCTTGTATGTGGTTATATAAGGTGTCTGTCTGTCTGTCTGTCTGTCTGTCTGTCTGTCTGTCTGTCTGTCTGTCTGTCTGTCTGTCTGTCTGTCTGTCTGTCTGTCTGTCTGTCTGTCTGTCTGTCTGTCTGTCTGTCTGTCTGTCTGTCTGTCTGTCTGTCTGTCTGTCTGTCTGTCTGTCTGTCTGTCTGTCTGTCTGTCTGTCTGTCTGTCTGTCTGTCTGTCTGTCTGTCTGTCTGTCTGTCTGTCTGTCTGTCTGTCTGTCTGTCTGTCTGTCTGTCTGTCTGTCTGTCTGTCTGTCTGTCTGTCTGCCTGCCTGTCTGTCTGTCTATAGGGTGTACAATCATATCAAGCCTCTGAGTGCTATTACACCGGGATGTGACTACATGCTATTCAAAGTGAGGCTGCATGGACATTTCATCTACTCAGAGACACTGTGGAAGTCACCCACCTTCTCTTTTTTTCTCTCTCTGTTTTCTCTTTCTTCTACCTCATTGATTCTTGATTCCCTCTTACTTCTGTCCCTCTTCACATGTTTGCCTGCCTTCATCTCTCCATGCACATGTGCACTGTGCAGAGTGGCATACGGCCAATGTGGGAAGACAAAGGAAACATAGAGGGGGGACGTTGGCTGTGGACAATGGAGAAAAGAGGCCATGGAGTTGGTGATAGGAAAGATGTCTTGGACATTTGTTGGATGGAAATGGTGGGTAGTGATGGTGGGTCGTAATGAAACCTAAGATATGCTGTGTTCGTATTCTTGTTGTCACTGTAGTTGGCATGAGTTATTTCTTGTTATTGCAACAGAAGTTGGAGGTTATCATACTGAAGAAGATTTTGGGCATTTCCATATATATGTCTATCTGTCTGTCTGATAACTCCTCCCACATTTTGAACCTATTTGAATGAAATTTTTAGATATGTATGGAGCATAATCCTGCAGAGATAATGGAAAGGGGGGATTCCAAAAGTGGAACCCCTGGTTGGGAATAAAAGAATTCAAACTCTCCATAAAAAAATCCTATAAGATCCATTGCTCAATAGTAAAGGCACATGTCTTCCAAGATGAGGATCAGTAGTTCAATTACCACTAGACAGTTTGTTTTTTTTCCCCTTCTTTCTTTCCCTCAAAGTTTCCCCTTCTTTCTTTTTTCTCTCCCACCTTTTTTTTGATTCCTTCTTTTCTTCTTCCACCCCCATTTATTCTTTTATTCCCCTGCCCCAACCCCACTCTTTTTTTCCCTTTCTTTCTTTTCCCCCAAACAATTTTCTGTAAATGGCACCCCTCGTTGAAATAAATGAATTCAAATTTTTCATTAAAAAGCCTACGAAAGTGAAGGCCCAATAATATAAGGTACTGGTCTACTAAGGGGGAAATCGTGGCTTCAAATCTAGGTCTGGGCGCTTCTATTTTTTTTTCATTTCTCATTTCTTCTTCTCCTTCCCCCCCCCCTTTATTTGCGCTGTTGCAGTATGCAACTTTTCTCCTGTTATCTAACTGTAATCGTTTTAAGCTGTGTCTACTTAACTCCTTTTATTGTGTTTGTTAATCCTAATTAGAGATAAGTGAAGTTAGGAGGTGATCAATGCACTATGCGTTCTCAGATGTCTGAATGTTCTTATATAGATGATGTTTTTCTAGAATTTATCAAATTATAGTTGCATGTTATAGTTACTAGCCAAAAAAAAAAAAAATCCCATCCTATGGTCTTTTTTTCAGTCAGCCTCCAACCCCCTGCAGTAACAAACTTATTAGGTTTGGTTAATGACATGTAACTATGGATTAGTGACACTAATCTCTTTAATTAAACAAGGTACAATTAATCAACACTTTTGTGAAAGTAACAAACTTTTTTTGTTAATGAAAACAAGTTTGATTGGGTGTGGCTAATAAACAAACTGCACTCGTAGCCACACACACAGGGAATAATGACACTCTTCCGGTCATGTGGAGACCACATGCCAAAGTTTCATTGAACTTGGTCATTAGAGTCTTCCTGGGGAATACCCACTGATACAACCACACCTATTGACACCTGATCTGAATGAAACCTTGGAGAGGATGTGCAGTGGGATGCCCTAACTAAGCCCTGAACATTTCATGAAATGTTTGGAATGAGTTAAAGTCTAATCACAGAAACATACTGACAGACAAACATATGGTAAATTATAGTAGGATTGATGTAACTAATACAAGTACCAAAGGCCCATTGCAGTTTCACTTGCAATAATCATACCACAGTTTGTCCAACAAACAGAAAATGTTTTTGTAGCTGTACTTGCAATATTTATCCTATAAATAATCAAGCCACATGGTGTCCAAGACACAAAAACAACAAAAATACATAGGCACCCCCACAGAAAGAGGTGTATCGTAATTTACAGTACAGCGTCAACCTTGATAACAAATGTGGTGCTTCAGCAGAACCTCAAAGTTAATAACCCCAGAGTTATGAACTCACAGTTAACCAAACAGCAAATTGGAACTATATTGGCAAGAATTGGTGCCAAATTGTCTTCATTCCATACTTGCAGCTGATATAGTGTTTTCTCTCACTGGAGCAAAACAATTGGGAATAGAGGAGAGAGAGGGAGAGAGAAACTGTAGTAACTGCAACTTTGGATAGTAGTTGTTTTCAAGTTAGGGAAAATCATTAAGTTGGCAGTACTTGGTAAACTAGTTTTGCTGTAGAATTAAAATAGCCTGTTGTTATTTTTTCTTTACAATCATTTAATTTTTTGTTGAAAACTTAACACTGATTCAAGCTAAGCTAAGTAATCTGGATAGCTGACTGCATACCTTTATCTTTTTTCTATGGCTCTAAGTACTCCAGTTCTGCCTTCCTTGTCAAGAACTCTTTTTGTTGCTTTTATATCCTGCAACAAAAAAAGGGTTATTACTTTATTGTTGACCTTTTATTGATTTATACTAAATTTGTGACAAATTTTTTTGTTTTAGCCCCCTTTCCACCTTTTTTTCTTTTTCACCTTTTTTAAGGAATTATTTAGTGATACAAACCATCCTAGGAAGATAAGAATTCCAATTATATGGTTTTATATATATCCGAACAGTATAGCTTGAGATAGGTTCAAACAAACAAAAAGAAGAGCTATTCATATATACATCGTAGCTAATTTTATTTATTATTTGTTTGTTGTTAACTTTTGTTGATATCCTTGATCTGTAGTGTATGTTCTTGGTGGGGGAGATGTTTGATGAGAGTTCCGATGAGGTGTGTGGAGCTGTGGTGCAGGTTAGGACAGTTGTGAACAGGTTGGCGATATGGATGAGAGACAACAAGAAGGAAGAAGATATCATGAACATAGGGTGAGGAGAGTAAACAAGGGCAGCCTTTGAAACTAATCAATGTAATATTGGGGGAAAGAAGTGGAAAGTGGGTGTAGCTGAAAGTGAGTGATGTGGACATGGCTAAGAAACACTTATTTGGGTACAATAATAATCATTCCATTAAGGGGAGAGGTTGTTTATACCAAATGGTGAAATTGACACACACAATCTCTCTCACTCTCCTGTATATACAAAGTAGTCCACTCTCTCTTGCTTTCTATCCAGGAGACAATACAAGGAGAAGCTACGTTTGCATTGCAACTATGTCTCACTTATCTACGAGTCCCACAGCAATGTGAGCACCAAACCTGGTTCCCACAGCAGGAAACTATATACTGTCTAGCACAACTTAAACTTAACTTGGTGCTTATACACAGTACAAATAAATGATCCTGTTGATTTTTGTGTCAATGCTATTAGTGATACTGGCTTGATTATAATCACTGATGTTTTGGTGCAATTTTAAGACAATTGGTGGTATTCTAGGAGTAGGGTCTGGTTCATTTTACCTCCATTGCTGTAGTGTACATCTTTATGCTCACTATTAAAGCCAGGTCCTTCGGTGGCTTGGGCTGGAGTCAACTTAGCTGACATGTTGATTCATTGATAGTAGTGTGGATAAGTTCAAATGTTTTATTAATGACCCAAGTTGTTTTCAGAAGTTTTATTATAATCAAGCATGTTTTTTTTTAGTTTTCAATGTCCCACATCATATAGTGAAACCACCCTTTATTCTAGACTTGTATTTGCTTATAATGCAATTAGTCATGTATTGGTATGACCATGAGATATATATATGATACACTAATTGAGCCAGGTTTAAAAAACTTGATCTCACTTTTACACTTTTTTTCTACATCCTTCTGCCCTTCTGTATGTCTGTGTTTTCATGGTAAAGGGTAGATATCAAACACACCATTTTTTCTATGGTGAATAGATGTTTTGTGACTTACCACCAAGAATAGTAGTGGAGAAACTATGAAGACAACCATTTCATTAGCATAGAATAATTACCATGGTTTAATTACAGTGGAATAACTGCTATGGAATAATTTTGCTGGAATATTTACCTTAGAATAGTTATAATTGAATAATTACAGTGATATAATTATGGTGGTGCATCCACAAAGTAGCAAAAGGGTAGCTTTGAATAAATTTCAGTTAGCCTGGGGTGAACTAGCACCTAGCTTGCTATATTCTGCCAAACTATGCGGTTTTCAAAAGTTTAGCGTAGAATTCTATAATTTCCAAATAATCCACTGCAAGTAACTCTTATGTAACCATCTCTCTCTTCTTTAGAATGATTACTGAGTTTTCCTCCCCTGGAAATGCTATGTTTCACAACCTCACCCCATCAGTTATTTCTGAGTTTTCAGCGGCACAAGAAAAATTGGCAGTTCGCTAGTAGTGGTGATAGGAATTGTTTCAAGTGTGGGATTTCTTCACTATTTTTGTACTCTCTAGGATTTGCTACTGATACATTACCTGGGCAATTGATATCCAAGCAGCATCTGCTTGATATAGACTAGACTAGAGTCATGGGGATGCATGAGCACATAGCATAGCTCTTCAAATGGATTGAATTTACCAGCTGCAGATGCAAAATATTATTTTTGATGCTACAACAAATACAGAAAACCTTTTGTCAGGCCAGCAGATTGTGTACCACTAATATCTGATCCAGCCAAGCTGAGTGTTGTACATGAAATGAATTTTAACTGGGAGCAAACATGTATTGTATCAGAGTTGTATAATTTTATTAAGGACTTCATGCAATCCCTGCCTGATGGGTTCCACAGCTCAATTAAAGGAAGGATCAAGACCATGGAAGCAATGAAAAGGGGGATCAAAGTTGGTGTAAAGATGGTCTATGACATGGAGACACTGTTTAGTTGGCTACCGATTGTAGGCCAGACCAGGAATATCAGCCTGGCATCTCTCTTTGAATATGAAGATTTGCCAAAGACAGGCCAATTTTTTTTACTGCACTATATGGCCAAGCAAAGTGCACAAGCATGAATTCTGCTAGACATAGTATTTGCACAAAGATGAGTAAGCCAACCCATGTTAAATGTCTGCCTCCTACTGATGCAAACCTCTACCTCCATATGTTCAGAGCACACCACCAAAGTATGCTCTGAAAAGCTGCAGTTCAGGAAAATGACCCTGAGCTCAACCTACCTTAATTTAGTTGGGAAGTATTCAATGATATTCTCTCTCCAGTGATTGCCAGTGGACTACCAGCCAACTACCAGCTCCTCCTGAATTGATGAAAGTGATAAGCTGTAAGTGTAAAGCAACAGGAAAAGCTTTCCAACAAGGAAATTGCAGCTGTTTTGCATCAGGACCATCCTGCCCAGTGATGGGTCTACAAAGGAGTACCACAACCCAATCATGAAAAAGGGTGGAGAAGTTACAGCTAATAATCAAGAAGATGATCATGATGATGAGGTCAACACAGGAGTAGAGGGAGTTGG
>OZ017786.1:7132248-7187625 GCA_963969325.1 Lycopodina hypogea | reverse complement strand
AAAACTGTTGCCATGGAAGATATTCTTTTAGAGGCTTTGGAAGGAATCTATTCAACAGAGTGATGAATAAATTTAAAGCAGGTAGTTTATTTCAATCATTGGAGAAGTTTATGCATCTTTGGAAAGAGAGTAAGTCAGACCAAATTTTCCTTATATTACAACAAACAAGGAAAATGATATGGTTTTGCAGGATGCTCTTTCTGCTGTTGATGCTGCCAACAATTTTGCAAAATAATATGGTCTGATAATAAACTTCACAGATTTCATGATAAGACTGTGACCACTACTGAAGAGCACAATATTGATCAGCCAGAATTGCCTTGTTGCCTAAAACTTCAGATAGAAAATGGGAGCTAGCCAAATGCATTTATATCTGCAAAAGTATACTTTCCAGTAAATTTACTCAAAGAATGTGTCCTACTCCAATGTGAGCTAAAAGATCGATTTAATGAGCACATTCTCTCAATCCTTGCAATTGAAAAACCCTGATAAATTCAGCAAATGGTCATGGAAGGAAGACTTAAATAAATCCTGCTATGAAGATGTTGACATGCTAATTTTGGAAGAAGAAAAAATTCCAACTTTATAAAATGTAATCAAACCATGTAGCATTAAAACAAAGAAAATGAGTTCAATATATTGTAAAAAAAATTATCCAGCAATAATTTTTTTTTTTTTTTTTTTTTTTTTTTTTTTTATTCAAACTAATGCTACCAACCATACACCAGCTCTTTATCTATATCGAACCATCCTAGTTTTACTCAGCAGAATAAAAAAAAAAAATTTTAAATAAAAAAAAAATAAAAAAAAGTGTTCTAAATTCTAAGCACTCTACAATGATTTTAAAGACACTCTTGACTTTAAATTTAGTTTTCCATCATAAATACTTTTATCAATGATAATGATAATGAGAGGAGAGTTTATTTGAACTTGTTATAGCTTTTAAATTCTAATTTTTATTGTTTTTGAATATTAAGCAACTTATTCCCGCTTAAAGTGATTCCTCACCTTTTTTGTTTTTATAAATAATAATCCTCTGAAATAACATAAACTTCAGCACTCCCTCCCACCCTCCCCCACTTTTAATGATCTGTCTCCTCCCTTGCCATCAATAACATAAGCTCTTCCACCCTTGGCATCCACCATGCTATGCATAAAGTAGAAGGTAGGCATAAATTGGGCAATTCAGCTAGCAACATATATCACAGAGTGCTTAAATAGGTCTATTGATACCTAGCATAGCCCAAAAACATTTAAAAAAATAATAAGAAGCTTTGCTATAGATAAGAGGTCATGGAAGAAACATGAGAACTCTCCAGTATGTCTTTGACCATTGGAAGTAACCAACAATTCAAAAGTGACGCAGCAATTACCACAACTGTCCCACAATCAGTCCAAGCCTTGAATTTGGAAAGTTAACCTGACCAAGGTTGACCATGTTACCCCCTGGCCTGCTTTATCAACTACCATTCCTAGCCATGACCACAAGTTTATTATTATTGCACTTTGAATTGATGCATGCTACAAGTGCTCACCATGCACCAGATGTACACTAATAACTGGCACCCAAATTTGTGTCTTCAAATAATTTCTTTTAACAAGAATAAAAATTTGAATGGAAAATATCAGCGAACAAGTTGCAGGGCTATTACCTCAAGATACAACAGAATAACAACGTATAATACAACCATGTGCACATACACACACTTATACCTGTCCTGTGCATATATACATATATGTAAATATGTACATGTGTGCATACATGTATACACAAATACGTACTATATCAGTGTTCTTGCAAAGTGAGATGGTACAAGGAAACAATTAGACAACCTGTATGCCTGTTGTAATACCACAAAATTCACATGTTGGGTCACATGAGGGACCACATGATGATTCACTGGAAGTGGACGCAGATTTGGTATATATACATGTGACATTGACTGCAGACAGCACAGCCCGTTTCTTTTCCTTTTCTTCTTTCTCCTTGTTAGCTTTCTGGAGAGTGAGGAAGTACATGAGAACCAGAATTGCAAAGACCCCCATGACTACTGCCACCACGAGTGCAGCAGAGATGGTTCCTGAGAGAACCAGTCCCAATTTCACGTCACCAACTGCATGAAGAGGAACGAAAGGAATGACAACATCATTTATAGTATAACGGAATAGTAAATTTATGCAATAGGTTAATTTTAATAGTTAACATCAGACCTATTTCATCACTAATTTTTTTTTTTAATTGTGGTTGTTAAAAATTGATATATCCTATAAACTCAATTGGAGATTTATTATAAAGCCTTCCACACAACACATGCACAGAGCCACTAAAAGGCAGATTTATTCTAACAATAATAATATAGTATAAAAATATAACAAAAAAACAACAACACTTAAACAAACATGAACGATTGATTGAATAATACATACTGCATGCAACAAATTCTGAGAAATGAAGCAGAAAATGTTCCCTCCCTTCCTCCCCCAAGAAGCAGCTGGAATAAAACTTCCAGTATTAATTACATTATAGTGACCTGTGAAATTATGTAAAGGGAAGAAGATTGTATCCTGTTGTCCATAAGTGAGATAATCCCTTACCAATTCCAAATGGATGCACCAATATTGACTGCATAAAATCAGTAAATACTTATAAATGAATCTGATTTGATTTGGTAAAGGATCACCTAGCCTGTAGTCTAGATTTTTATAGTTATGTCATGTTTTTTGGGTTTTCCCTCCTTCCATACTCATTCAGATGAATTATGCCTTTCCATCACCAAAAGACAACACTGTTGACATTGTTTTCATACCTCAAGAATTTCAACATTAGATGAAAATAATTATTTTTAAATGGAAAATAGTAAAAGACAAAACCTTTTTCTTTTCTGTGCAGTCAAATCAGTGATAGCCCTCACACTACTTGCTATACTTTCAATAGTCTCTTCCTCCCACAGTTTAAATTTTGACTCGCAGGACTGTTGCAAGCTCCACTGTGCCATAAGAAAGTCTGCGACTGAATGGAAGAAGTGAAATGAATTCCATGAGTGTGACTGAGATATAGTGCATCACTAGAGAAAAGTCCCCAACACCTGCCCGATTCTGCTATAGATGGCATTGAAATTACTCATCTGACCACAGTTGTGTTGTATGGGCTTATCCTATTATTTTGGGAATTTTCTGGTATTGTGGTACTTCCACCATTGATTATAATATGTCAATAATAAAGTGAGTAAATTTGCTAAGCAACATAAGTGGGTTGCTCAGCAAATATAGCAAATATAGCGCATTATGAATTCAACTCAAGCATGCAACTTGTGTGTTGAGTCAAGGGGTGGGGTATAAATGCATAGCAAGCTCATGGATAGTGAAGGATGGATGTTTGAACTGAGTTTTATGAACATAAAGTACCTCAATAAATCCAGTTTATAGCAGCGGACAGTTAAAATGCCATAAAAAGTCCCCAAAGGCTCGACTCTATCATACAAAGATGGCAGACAACTCCAAGCTCTTAATCAGAACCTTCATTCTGAAATTTCTTGTTACCTCAGTGATAGGGTTAAAGTCCTGCTAACTTAACTATCAATATAGCCATCAGTCTATTTTGACACCGATCACCATTTATTCATCAGATCATTTCAACCTTTTTGTTGGTATGGGTAGAATATTTCTCTTTTCACACCTAAAGGACACTGAACTAGCTATGGTTTACTCCTAACTTGACAGTGTTTCCACTAGCAACACATACATACTGTGATGCATTGCTATGTCCATCATAAAGTAAGTGATCAACTAATCCAAGCGTGTGAATGGTGATATCGAAGATAAACATTCTATTAACAAATCATATCTAACAGAAACCTTTGACACAACATCTGATCAACTCATCCTATCCACAAGCAACATGCAGAACTCTGGCAGTATTCACATGATGCATGGGATAGATAAGATTAAAAATTGCACTTTTTTTATTACTCCTGAAAACAAGTAAGTTCATTATCATCAGAAATGGTTAAAAAGTATGTAAAAAGTTTTCCTTTAACTTTACCAAAATCTTCCAGAATGGTCACACAAAAAAAAACCATGAAAGTATATTTACCAAACCTCTGCAGCTGGTGAATGGACTTCACAGGCTTCCATCTCACCCACACCAGCAGGTGAGTGAAGACCAGCATGGGGAGTTCATCAACCAGTTACATCCTATCTGCTGTCTATCTATCTATCCCTATCACTTCATTTAGCATTAATTAATAGGTGTTCAGGTACACACAACAGTAATAAATTATCAACAAAGCCCTGGGAATATTTTAAGGACTAAAGTAGCCACTTATCCTGTTTCACAAATGTTACCACAGGCAAATTGAATCTTCCCCCCCCCCCTTCCCTTCCCCTTCCCCCCCCCCAAAAAAGCCCTTGCACTGGAATTTCATCTCATTATTTCCTGTATAATGTGGTGTGTGTGTGTGTGTGTGTGTGTGTGTGTGTGTGTGTGTGTGTGTGTGTGTGTGTGTGTGTGTGTGTGTGTGTGTGTGTGTGAACTGGCAGGTGCTTCATTTAAAAACAACAATATCTGATGATACATTTTTACATTGTACTCCTAGCCATGGAAAAGAGTTTAATAGATCTGTTAGCTCTAAAACATTACAATATATACCATATTCCATGCAAAGATATTTGTCTCAGTACTACAATGTCTATTTCAGCCATTGTATTACACTACAAATATCAAGTTCACTGACTGCACCCAAAAGAAGGTACTTAGAACAGAGACACCACGAGATCAATCCCTATGAGTTCACCCAGCTGTCCTATTGGCACACTAAATACACCAACAAGAAACCCTCACACCAGGTAAATAAACTGTTACTACACACAGCTATGCCTTATCTTCAATGCAGAGATTAAATTTGTTATTTCCTCCTGAAATAAAGAATAAGAGAAACTGAAAAAAGGCACACAACTCATGAGTTCTGATCTCTATAAGAAGTGTTCTAGTGGGATTACTGGATATGCCCATAATGGGCAATGTAGTAGTGCCTGTGGCTTTGTGTTAGCTCAGCCATACCTTCGGTGGTGGAGGAAGCAGATGTGGTGAGGTCGGGAGTGTTGGTCGGTATTTCACTACTGGAAGTGTGGGATGCCGCTATAGAGGAGGGACTTGCTATAGAGGAGGGACTTGCTGTAGAGGAGGGACTTGCTGTAGAGGAGGGAGTTGCTGCAGAGGAGGGACTTGCTGTATAGGAGGGAGTTGTCAGGTCTGCTCCTGAATCTGTACTTGTGTTTTCATTATGAAATATATAGTTGCAATTTGCTGTGGAGCAACATCTCCAATTAGAAAAGGCACACTGTTGTTCCCAAATTGGATTTAATGTTTTATCGAGACAGCCAGAGTGATGAGCTGGCGGATCAAGATGATGAATAGAGATAGTGTAGCAGAGGATGTTTGTACCAGAACAGTTACTGTATAGCCTGCAGGACTCGATTGGAGAAGGACTTGAATCATATCCTTTACAGTAGCATTCCAAACCTAGCAGACATTATAGTAATAATAGTATTAGTAATAGTAGCAACAGTTCAGATATAGGCTAGGAAAAGTTTGGGTTGATTCAGCACTATAAGCACATCATATAAATACGCAATTCATCAAGAATTAGGAATGCAAGTTTCTAAATGATTAAAGTTTCAAGGATTGAAACTTTAATTGATATACAAATACTGTTGCCTATTCAAGATGGGAAAATATGTTATGGTCTGAGAAAACCTCTACTTCTCTCACATATATTTCATTCAAGGTTAGAAGTACCTCCTGCCACAACCACTTAACTTTGTAACAGTTAACAACAGAACCAGTTCCATGAGTTTTCCCAGACTCATTCCTTTCAGCTGTTGTATGCGATAGAATTACCAAAAGTAATATTATTCTCCTTATCATTAGACAATGAAGACTACTCAGAATGTGATGTTTATCTCTTTCTTAAGTACCAAAACAAATTTATGAAACTGTGAAAGAACCAAGAGAATTCATTAGTACTGTAGTACTGATGGATATAAAACTGTAAACGTAGCTGCAAATACCAACATCTGCAGTAATGGGCAATCACTGGGTGTCTACTTTGTATTTAATCTTCTTTGGTTCAACATGAATATTTCATGTTTCTTTAAAATGAAAAAATAAAAAATATATAAAAGAGGGAAATTTATTTTTTGGTAATTATCTAAATATTTTTTGAAGATATTTTAAATTAATTATTACAACGAAATGAAAAAAGAAGGCTGATGATGATAATGATAATAATAATAATCCAATACTTAATTCAAGGGAGAAAATTAGCTATTGGTATGCAAGTTGAATCATGACTCATTGAATCTCATTCTCCTTTTGGCAATCTCACTTCTGGTGTTTTGCTCTGTCTAACCTTCTCACCCCTGAAGATACTTTTGGCAGCTATTTAGGCGTTTTGTGATGCAGCATGGTCAAGCTGTGGATGTATTGCTTGGTTGCAAGTATTTCAGGCAGTAATTAGTGTCTTTCTTCTTTTTTTTTTCTTTTAACTATCTTAGCTATTGTTTAGGTTTGATTGTTTACAAGAACAGTACATTGACAAAGCCAATATGAAGAATTCATCCTGCTACATTTCTGCAAGCAACTTAAACCATTAAAACGTGTAGGCATTACGGGAAGAAATGCACATAGCTAAGCAGTGAGTAAAATAGTTTTTAAAAAAAGAAAAAAAAGACGTTGCCAAATAGATACAAGTAAAGCTACAGAAAACCAAGGAAAAAAAGCCATACACACAGATACTCACCTAGAATGCCGCCAATGGAGCTAGTAAACAACACTAGAGCGAAGACAAGCCTCATATTTCTCAGGGCACCTCAACCTATATTTGCATCTCCGTTACTTTTGGAAATTTGGGGAGTCCCCAAGCGGCTTATATACAGATAGGTGAGGTGAATACAGAATTTCAAACCAACGGAAATGCACATTTATCAAAAACGTATTTATTGAATCTGGAAACAAAATTTTTTTTAAAACAGAGAAATTAACAATTTGCAAGTATGGAAGTACATAAATTTTTTAAAAAAACAACAAAAATAATGAAACAAAAAAACAAGTGAAATTAATCATTTGTAAGAATGAAATATGTTAAAGGTATGTCAATAGTAACATTCTTCAGGTTTACTAGAAATCAAGGTCAATCCTGTAAGCAGTCTTGCTACACCCACCAAGACAACAATACCAATTATCATTCCTATCATGATGACATAGTGGCTAATGCTGACACCAATCTCTAACCAACTTCCAGAGTCTTGTACCAAGAAAAAGAAATTGAGTCCCATAATATCAGACATTAAAAGCATTAGAAGAAGGTGGGATTTAAGGGAGGAGTTTGTGAGCGAAATGATGACATTAAAGACGCAACTGACAAATATGAAAGGAATGACCATCTTCAACAGAATGAGAGCACCCATCACAAATGGTGAAAATACTGTGAGGAAGCTATAGACGACAGATGGGTCAAACGTGTTGATACTGGCGATATTTCCTGTACCAAAGTATGAGAACAGGCCAAGGACAATGCAGATGAAAACTCTTCTAATATCGTCCAATGCCACATTGGGTCTAGGCAACTCCATTTCATTTGGTAGGATCCGAATAACTCTTGATTGGTCATACGAAATTTTGGCATCCCACAAAGTGCACGTTTTGAATTTGATTGGAGTGAGAGACTCTTCAATGACAAGCCAAATGTAAAGAGAAGAGCACAGGAGGAGGACAAATAATGTCTCAAAAGATGTCCCAAGTAAAATGAAAGGAGTGTAGAGAGTCAAAAGAATGTGAAAGAGCCGCCCGGTCATGCTCCTCGGACCCAGAAAAGGCAAACAAATTGAGATACATAGACAGATCCAACAGAATACATTGATTGTGATGGGTATACCTTCTTTCTTCTGGAAGTACCAGTTGGTTACTGTCGGAACAAATGATGAAAGCATAAGCATGATATTTTGGAAGAGAAATAAATATCTGTGCAAATGCGACCGAGATGGGGATAAACTTAAGGCGTAAGCTATCCTTGGTATACGTAGAAAACAGAATGTGGTCAGGGAGAGGAGTAGACCTGCCAGTATCACAAAGCTGTAGTTAGCATTCCTGCCAACCACAGGCAAAAGAGGAAATACAGCGAGCAACACACATACAACATTCCACGCCACACAGATATTCATCTGCTTCTTCCGTAACTCAGTTGCATAGGGCCAAGTAGATAACACGACTAATATCACTGTCAATACCTCCCGGTAGAAGAAACTAAGTACCAAAAGTTCTAATCCACAAAATATAAAGAAAACACTAACTACAGATTTGACTATCATTGAAGTATTCTCACCAAAAATCTCCATTGTGTGCAACAAGATGGATCGCCGTTTCCAAACATGACCCCAACTGAAAATAGTCAGAGTGTAGTAGAAATAGTACAGCCAAGGAGAACACTGATAATACAAAAGAAAGCACACCAAGCACCAAAATATAAGCGACTTTTTTGGAGTTTGCCAAACTTTAGAAGTTTCTTCATGGAATGCTTTTCTTGAGCGAACCTTGTCGTCCACAATATACAGAAAAGTGCTTATTATCCAACCGACAAAACCAATGGAAATGGTAACAAGTAATGAAGACCTGTGGTATGTGTGGTAGTACCTGACAGCTTCTTTATAGGTCTTAATCTGACTCGTGGAAAGATCTATTACCATCTGGTATTGTTTCTCACCCAGTAGTGTCTTTGTCTTAGCCTGCTGATCCACCATAGCTGAACCTGACATTACAGGGTAAGGACGGAACAGATACGGAAGAGAGTTGGCATATATTCTGGCTTCCTTAAACCTCACTTGCGTGTAAAGTTGCCTTGAGTTTGTCTCAATACTAGCAGCTACAAATCCCTTGTTGTAGTGAATGTATCCTATAGGAAGCACACCTTCAGAATTCACAGGAATTGCACCACCAAAGAGCGTTGTCATTAAAGGGGCAATATCCGCTTGTTCTACATCAATTCTTTCAAATCTTTGCAGTTCCCACTTCTCTGAATATCCATCGTGATAAACTTTTTCAGCAAATGTATTGGAACGAGGATTTTTGATTCCAGCTCCCCAGCATATCAAGGGAGTCATCGTTTCTTCTGGCAAACCAGCTCCATGTGACCCCCAATCTGTCATTCCATGATCAGAAGTGAACACAAATGCTGTCTTGTCATCATCAAAGTAAGAGTTTATCATCTCCTCAATTTTAACTATTTCAGAATCCACAAATTTGAGATTATCGATGACTTCTCTAGAGTAGGGTCGATGAGCATGGCCATTGGTATCGATGCCTAGCAAATGGAGAAAGAAGACAATTTTATCTCCAGAAAGTTTGTCTGAGAGTGTTTTGTTCACCTTTGCATTTTCAAAAAATGCCTTGACCTTGTCAAACACCCACCAATCCAGTTTTGAGGCATCTGAGCCAGCGAAGTCTTCCCATGAACTATCGTAAGTGAATGTCTTTACTTGGCCTACTGCCCCTTTGGCAAACATTGGTAAAATATCTGGACTTCCCCATGCCCATGTGTGTTGGCTTCTGTTGAAGACAGAATCAAACTGAACTGGATTTTCACTCCAACCTCGAGTCACAGCACTAACATCTTCATAAAGTCCAGCTATAAGGGCAACATGACCAGGTCTGGACTCTGTAGGCACATGTGTGTGTGATACACCCCATCTCCCTCTTTGCTGGATCACATCCCTAAGAAATGGAGCTGGGCTCTGGCCTTCACTGTCCAGGGAGAATACAGTATCAGCCTTCAGTCCATCTGCTACAAAAAGAACTAGTCTCTTCGCAGGAGGTTCTAATGAGTAGTATTGAGGTTCCAACCCAGATTCAACAGGAGAGGTGAAGTATATATCGAAGATAGAAACCAGAAGAATAGCATGTACAAGGAGTGCCGCCAGTGCCAGTCCCAGGGAGCTAGCCATAACTATTTCTTCTTAGCCACAGTTCATCACATCACTCCCACAACTTCCACAACTCCCCACACACGGACCTGTTTAACTGTAGTTTTAATACAGCTTCCAATGTGAGACACGTGGGTGCGCTCTAGAAGGAGAATCAATTTAATTTATGAGCAGTTACAGCAAATAACTGCGTTGTTGTTTACGTCAGCAACGAGGTTACGCCCCTGTACCTTCCTCTGACTAGGACCGAAAGAATTTTGAGTTGTAGCTTCTGTAAATATTTTCTTAGCATGAGTGACTGGGCTAATTTTGGAGGAGGACCGAGTGCTCCACCTCAAACACAACCTGCTCCACCTGGGAAGGTGATTTTTAATAGCTAACCTTAAACTGTTAACTTGGTTGGGTCGGTTGTTTGTTCTTTTTAGTACATTTACCTGCAGCTATAGTCTTGAGTATATTTCCTCTTAAATTTTAAGTGGTAGGTAATACAACTGCTGAGTATATTAAAAATTCGAATTTGTGCCAAAACTTAAGTGTACTGCACCAGTTGGAATTACCATTTACAGAGGGTGTGGCTAATAGTTTGTTTATTTTATATATGTAACCAGTATGTTACAGGTTGATCAACAGGACACATTAGATGGCACATTAGGTAGTCCCAGTAGTTTCTACCCTATGTCATATCCAGGTAGATAAGTTTGTGAGCTTTGTATACCATTACAGAGTTGGCCTGGGAACTGTGTTATACATATTAACTTCAACATATTATCACATGTTTCTTCACTATGTTATCACATACATATAGAGAATCAGATGACCACTAGTTGAAGCTTTCTAAACTTCCCCACACCCATTTAACCAGTTTGGCACAAACTAAGCTTAAATAGTTTGAGCCTGATGGTGTGATTATGTTAAATGGGAAGACAGCATAATCAGCTGTTGGACAGATGCTCCGTACTTGAGAGAAATCAATTTTTATATTGTTTATTGTCAATATTTCTTGATTCTAGGCTGATGATTGGGCCAGCTTTGGTGCATTTGAGGTAGGTTTTTTTTTTTCCTTCCTTTCTTTTAAAAAATATTTTTTTAAAGACATTTTTTTCAAGAATAACATTGGTGTTTATACTGTATAACTTCCCGTACATTTCTCCCAACATTTTTCTCTAAATAAATAGTTAATTCTTCATAATTATGCAATGGTATATTTTTCTGTTTTTATTTGTCAGTGTTTATGATAGCCATAATTTCAGTCCTAGTTTTGAAATTAGCCATAATTTTATTCCAATATGTCGCTCCTTATACAGCATTTTATCATATATCCCTCAGGTAAAGTGTAGTCTTGTGCACTCTCCCTCAAATGTCCTTGTTTTCCTTTGCAATAGCACTTTTTACCTCTCCCAACCATTCTAGATAGCCTTGTTTGCCCTGCTAGCTCTGTCTGGGAGGACGTTGTCCCTGCTTCACTTAGGGTGGAGGCTCCTGAATGCCCCACCAGAGCGTTCTCTAAATAGAGTTAGGGCCATATCCACTCGTGGACATAGAAACTGCTTTATTGTTTTAAGACGGCTATAAAAGCAATAATCGGCCAACGACATCTACTGGATACCTTCCCATGGGTTCCATTTTGTCATCAATATCGTTATTTTAAATGATGTGATGATAATTTCCTCCTACTGCTGCTAGAGGAAACACCAATCATTCCCATTTCACACTGAGTGCCTTATTTGGGCTTGCCAGTTAGCACTATTGCAGCCATGATTTTCCCTCTCCTGTTGTGCTTGAGTGTGTTCTCAACTGTGCAGTAGCCCATTACCTTCAGTCTCTTTTCTGAATGCCCCTTAACCTCTCTCTCTTCTTGCCTTCATATCTGGGGAGAAGTTAAGTGTCCTATTTTGGTGGTTTCAATAATGTATGTGTATGCAACAGGAAAAATACATGAAATAGGTAATATGCAATTAATATTCATGTTTGCAGCATAAAACTTTGTCAGGTTTCTTCCTTTAATTAGCCTGAGCCTTAATAGTATCAAAAATTCTAGATGAGAAAAACAACTACTACAGAAGCCCTTGTTCCCCCCTCCATTAACAAACAAACAAATAGTTTTCTACTTTAAAAAATAGTTAAATGGGCCTTAAAAGGAAAACTTAATGTAAGGCTACTCTCTGTACTGTGCCATGTAGTGGGTAAATCCTACAGTGATGGACAATCCGTAATGAATCCCCATAGTGACAAACTTTAAGTTTTCTGTCTTCTCTGTGACACGTAGTAAGTAATCTGTGTTGCGTGCTCTCGATCAGTGGCAGCTTCACTTGTGATGATCTGGAGATGTAAATCACTGGTCATCTAACCTATGCGTGAGCAAGCCTTAAGCTAGGATAGTACAGCACAGGATTGTACTGACTGGAAGTGGTCATCTGGTCTGCAGGTCTTTGGAGCAGCAGTAGATGAATAGGCAGGTCATTACGTTGATGGTTTACTGGGCATTAAATGAAGCTGCACCAATGAATGGATTACGCTCCACATTACACTACACTCAACACAGATAATCTTGATGTAGCTTCTACCAAGTGCTTTACTGATATAATATGCACTCAACTAATTAATTAAAATAGGAATATAGGAAGTAAAGGCACTCAATCATGCATTCTATGAGTATCTGGCCAGGCAGTTGGCATGATGGGATTATGGTGAGCATGCACACACACACACACACACACACACACACACACACACACACACACACACACACACACACACACACACACACACACACGAGTGAAGTTACCAATCATTTAATCATCCATGAATTGAAGTCAAAACTGTCCAGACTTTCCATGCATACTTCTGGAATATTCCTTTACCACTTTACTTTCCCATCTATTTAGTAGAAGGATCAGTTCAACAAGCTGTGTTTCCCCCCCCCCCCCCCCCCCCCAAAAAAAAGGGGGACTATTGGTGCTGCTACTTTTGATGTAGGTTCATGTTAACTCTATTTCCTCTTTGCTGTAGTCAACCTGCAGGAATGAACTGCCTGCCATGAACCACACCAACAGCCCTTGCTAGTGAACTTGCTTGTAAGGGCTAGTTACACATGGCATTGGCTAATTGACCAATCATTGTCAACTCCTTTTAGGGTACATACTATATGTTGAGAGGGAACTTCAAGTATTGTGTATTCTTGGGAATGTGTGCTTGGTCCTTGACCTGGTAGGGTATGGCACTGAAAGCTCTCAGTATGATTGTCTCATATTAGGTGCTAGGAAAAAAAATAAATAAAACAGGTAACTTCTACCTCCATCTATTCTATTGCTCTCCTTGCTCTGCTTTCTGTTTTTGTATTTACACTTTCTCTGCTCTCTCTTTCTATTTCTTGGTCATTTTTTGTCTATTTTTATCCTCTTTGTTGTGTACCACTCACTCTCTTCTCCTTGTCTATCTTCCTCTCTAACTCCTCAAATATCCCCCCCTCCCCACCCCCTCCTCCTTCAGGGAGCTAGTCCCTCTCCTGCTGCAGCCCCCAAGGGCACTCCTCCTTCACAGCATCCACAGCCCACAACCCAGCCCCCCTCTCAGCATGCACGGGTCACTGGTGTCCTCCCTCCCCCAAGTAGGTCACATGCACACACATACATATGTAAGAGATTGGGCATATCTGCTTGTGCTATGTTGGAGCTCATGTGCTGTTTGACTTGCAGTTTTATGGAGTTGCTATGGATTGTGTTTGTTCCCAAAGGTTGTTGGATATAGCGTCAACTGGTTTGAGCTCTATCACATGCATTAGAAGATCTATCATGTATTAGGAGATTTATCACATGCATTAGGAGCTCTATTACATGCATTAGGAGATCTATCACATGTATTAGGAGCTCTCGCATGTGTTAGGAACTCTATCACATGCATTAGGATCTCTAACATGTGTTAAGTTCTATCACATTATTAGCTCTATCACATGTGTTAGGAGCTCTGTTACATGTGTTAGGAGCTCTATCACATGCATTTGGAGCTCTATTACATGTGATAGTGCATGCCTCGTGTTTGCTCACTTGTTCCTGGGTCTATGTCGGTTCCCCGTCCTTCCTTTTAGGACCAACTTGCATGGTGAGATTGAACCTATAGTGTTTTTGTGCACACTGAATGTTCATCCACAACCACAACCAGCAACACTCTTGTTTGTTTTGTGTGAAGCTTCTATTGCAAACAACGAACCACTGTTAGCTCATAGGGCATTTTCTTCAAGCACAATCTGTGTAGCAAATTGCTTGTTTTGTTCTCACTATGTGTGTTCATGCATGCATTTAGTGTCTGTTTGGCCAATTAGGATAAAATTTGGTGTAAGCACTTGGGAAGGGTGGGAGATGGCTTTTAAATTATAAAATCTTGAATTTCTGTAATTTCACCTGTGGCACACAGGTCTAGGAATGGTGAGGGGGAGTTAGTCTTGGTCCCAAACCCCTTTATTCAAAACACTGGATGGATGCATCACCAGCACGAAAATAAATGGTCTGGTGACTTGCCTGTACATTGTGTCCTGGAGCATCCCTGAAGGCATCTCTGGAATGCAATCATAAAAGCCACATTCACTCATTTGGTTAACCAGAACTACGTATTCATGAAGTCTTATGTTTTGCACGTAAATATATAGTACCAGGTACTGGGAATGGCGTCAGAAATAGTCAGTCACTTAGAAAAATTTTTCAACTTTGGCGGTAAGTATGGCTGTTTTAAAATCTCATAAAAATATTTTGGCCCATAATTAGCTGCTCCAACATTCTGGCGCAGGGACACGGAGTGCACAGGCAAATCACCAGACCCACTTTTTTGTGTGCTGGTGATGCAATACAACCAGTGCTGTGAATAAAGGAGTCTGGGACAGAGACCAGTGTTAGGGGGGGGGGGGGGGGAGGGTGGTGGATACATTACAAGTTTTGCTCAAGAATGAATTTTAACTAAATTTTCATTATTTGGAAACACCAACGTTTGTTTTTACAACTAATTGGTTACAACTAAATGCTTTTGCCATAGTTAATCTCTTGTTTTTGTTTTTTACGTTTGAATTTTACATTCCGAATTAATTATCACAATGGTTTGAATGGTTCACATACCCTACAAACCACGCTAAGTAATCACTCAGTCCCTCTAAAATACCCAAAATGCTAGAAAACTGTGAAACACATAACCTCTACAACAGCAGGAAAACAGAGTAGGAATCTACATATCAGCTCATGGGATTCCATCTTGGATAGCTTCTAGTCTACCATTTTTTCTTTTTCAAAGAAATAAACTAGCAGAACAGGGAGAGTTTATGTTGAATATTCTGATTGTTTTTATTTTTATCAGATTTATTTTTCACATCGTAAAGTTTTCTTAACAATTGTATGCCACTGACATCCCCATACAAAAAACCTTTTTGGTGAAAAAATGCACACTTCTATAATATTTGTTAATAATTGTGTAATCTGTCACATTTTAATATGAAAATTCCTCATTTATTGATGGATTTCATATAACTTTCTCGTTCTGAATACATAACTGGTAGCTCATGGGAAGGATGTTGATTTGTGTGGTCTAATGGAGGATATCCAGCATCCTCCATCCCTCCTCCCATTACAAGGATGGCGCATATTTTATGCAATGTAGTTATAAGCTGCCTATTAATGCTGCATTGTGCCATTAAGTGGTTAGTAAGGACTAGCAGTAGAACTGAGATGTGTTATCACTGGTAACATAGAGCTGGATGATTACATCAGTGAGTGTTGACTGAAAAACCAAATACGATAAATGAAGCAAAGAAGAAAACTGAAGCTCATCAGCCTCAACCCGTGTGCAAATGGACCTTCCACTTGGAAAAGGAAGGGGGATAAATAAAAAAAAAATTTTTTTTAAAGGTGGGGGTGGGGGGGGGGGGGGAACTGGTTTGGGAATCAAACTGTCAACCTTCAGTTTGGTGGTTTCATGTCCTCCATGTGATGATGGTCCCCAACAACAAAGTTTATCTTAGGCCTGTTACTCACTAGTGAAAAAATTTTAAATGGTTACTCCCCAGTAAATAATTTTAGAATGGCATCTTGCATTTTTTTTATCAACATTTATTAGAGGAAGTGAGGTCATGATTGGTGTTGTAGGGATAGATGAATATATTAGGTGTTGTTAGACATGTCAGTGTATTTCTAACAGAGTTAATTACTTTTCATTACATCTACATGTAGTCAACCACATGACTTAATTGATGTCTACAGGTGATATCATATTTTTTGCAAGGTTTCCCATAGAGTTTTGATTATGTCTATTAGCTGGTTTTCACCTGTACAGGTATTTAAATCAACACCAGCTGCTTGGAGGTGTATAATGTATAACCATTGTTGATACATGGAGTGAAGCTTCCACCTCATGACCTATGTCATTTTTATGTACTAACATGTCAGCCAAATCCTTGGTTTGTAACATTACGTTTGTTGGTTATTTGATTAGTGACCTGTTGATTGTTATTTGTAGATTATATTTGTTTCATGTAGATTAGCAGCATCAGTAGGAAAGTGTGTGTATCTGTAATTAGGTGATGAATGTTTAATGTTTTGTCATATATGTTATATTGTCTTCTCCATTGGAGGGAATCAGCCTATTTAAAGGAGGATGATCTCTGTAGAAGTGGAGTAGTCAGGAGTGTTTGAGTCATGAGTTCTGCTATGTGGAGTTTGTGAGTGGAGGAGCTCAATTATATTTGAATTTAGGTACTCTCAGTGTTGGCTATCCTAGCATAGGAACTTGGTAGCTGATAACTGTCATTGTGTGTGCCGGCAGAAAGAGTTAGGTAGTTGGCACAGGCCTGTTATTGTAAGAATGAGCTTGTGCTGAACATATAATGGTAGCAATTATTGTCCAACCCAGCCTATAGGAGCAGGCAAGTGCTCAGCTGAAGTAGTGCAGCTATTTGAATAATCTGGGAGGAGTGAGGAGAACATTAGAAGGCAAGAGAGGCTGAACAAGACCCCCTTATTCACAGCATTGGATGTAGTGCATCACCAGCATGCAAATGAAATGGGTCTGGTGACTTGCCTGTGCATTCCGTGTCCCTTAGCCACCATGGAATGCAACCATAAAAGCTATATCCACTCATTTGGTTAACCAGAACTGCATATTCATGAAGTCTTATGTTTTGCATGTAAATATATAGTACCAGGTGGTACTGGGGATGGCATCATAAAAAGTCAGTCACTTCAAAACTATTTTACAACCTTGGCGGTAGGTGTAGTTGTTTTAAAACTCTCATTATAAAGTAATTTTGGTCTATAATTGGCTGCTTGACATTCAGGCTCAGGGACACGGAGTGCACAGGCAAGTCACCAGACCTACTTTATTTGTGTGCTGGTGATGCAATACAACCAGTGCTGTGAATAAAGGAGTCTGGGACCTATACTAGTTGCTGATACTGTGTGGTGGCAGAGCCTCAGTTGGTATTTTCATGTATGCCACTGTGTGAGTGAGCCAACCAGTACCTGACAGTCAAGACTGCCTTCCTGAGTGGGCTGAGGTGAAGGTTGATATTGCTTTTCCATGGTGGTGGCAGATTTGATAAGGAATTCCGTAGTAGTTCACAGCCCATTAGTACCCTTGTTTGGTCTAGTGGAATACTCACTTTTTAGCCACAGGAATATCACCACAGGCATTGATCGGCTGCGTTGCTTCTCACTCTCTGACAATTGCAGTTACGGTTTGACCTCATTGGCACAAGGGCTAACTATTCTCTTATTTAATGATTCAACTCGCTCATTTCTAAATATGTCACCTTTTTTATGTTTTGAAAACACTTTTGGAGCACTTATGTCTGTACATGTGTTTGTGTTCGTGCATGTGTTATTTGAACACATACACAAAGTTCTATCTTCACAATCAAGTTTTAACTTAATCCATTGTAGCTCATTTTGAAGTGTATATGCATTGCTTTAGATGCATGTCACTGCATTCTCACTCTCTGCCCTTAAGGCATTTTCTTCCACTCACATCTCCTGTTGCCATGATTATTAAAAACACAGTTGCTTACTAATTAATGCGAACAACTGCTAATTACAGTTCTCACTCCTCATAGTCCTGTGCTGTCTGATACCTCAACTTGTGTTTCTCAGACTCCTTGCCAGGTACTCCTGAGTGCAACATTATGATGTCAGCCTAAGGTGGAGCTTAATCCTCACCTGCTTTAAAAAAAAAAAAAGATAGATAGATAGATAGATATACCCAGTAAAGGTAATAGTTTTTAACCTTCCTTGTAGTACCAAGTGCTATGCAAACATTGGAGAGAAAGAGCATCTTTTGTTTTTATTGTGAGATTTTTCTTAAGTAGATTAAAATCAAGTCAAGTGACATCAAATTAGCTAGCATAAGATCAAATTTATGTAATCCTTTTAATGCTCATAAGGAGATGGGAAATGTGAAACATATTTTGGCATATCTTTTGGTATAATTGGCTACACTTCAGCAACATGTGATATGTACACATATATATGTAGCTATTCCACCTGGTCATAAAGGATGTCCTACAGATACTTTCATTGTTGTCTTACTGGTGATCTCAGACAGGTTGTTTTGGTGCAGAAACTCCACAAGTGGTGTTTATAGGATATAAGCTCATCAGAGTACTTGTATTGGCCCACTGTATTTGTATGGGTATGATTAGGTTACAAAAACAAATGAATTATAGAAGTATTCTATCAACCCCCCCCCCCCCCCCACACCTCCTTTTCCTCTCTGTGGGAGCTTGGTACCAGAATGCAGACATGTGTGTTCAGTACAGGTGGATGGTGGACAGGTTACTTCTCCATTTCCCTCAAATATGACAAATAGTCTAACAAGAGTTGGAATTTCCAGCCAAAAACCCGATCTGATTATGAATAAATGTTTTGAGTTATTGGCTTCCAAATCCACTGAATTTCCACTTGGGGAAAAGAAAAAAATTAAAGAGGAAGAAAACAACAACCATAACCAGGAATCAAACTGGAGACCTTCCTATTGGAAAGTGGAAGTTTGACCAGTCCGACAACAACAAAGTGACTTTAAGACTCTGAGAGTTCAATAGCTCCAGGGTAAAAACTAACAGAACAAAATGCAAAAAGTATGCTAGTTCATGCAGATTTGTTTTTCTTCCTTTGTACTTTTATATATTGTGATGTCAATCCATGCTGTACCTTTATATTTTGTGACGCCAACCCATTGTAATCTCAAGACTCTAAAAAGCATGAAAAGTAGCTTTACAGATTAAAAAAAAAAGAAAAAAAAAAAATTATTACTCCTCTATCTGTGATCCAAGTAATACCTTCATTTACTGTACTAATAGCTCCCTTTTAAAAAAATTTAAAAAAAATTTTTTTAAAGAAAGAAGTTATTTAGGATACCCAAAAAAATACCCTAAACTGTTCCTATGCATATGGGTATGCAAATGTAAGTAAAAATGAGTTTTCCTAATCTGTATGCTGGTAGGAAATGTTTACTATTGAATTACCAGGATTGGTAGTTATACACAAAGCAGCTGCAAGTTGAAAGTTCAGTGCCTTCCTATAGACCATTCTGGTAATATTGAACAAGACAGCATCAGTTGTAGCTCACCTTTGCTCTTCTCCCTTGTTTCGTCACTCCTGTTGAAGTGGATTTACCATTGTGGGGAAGTGACTGAATCTCTGTTGAGATCTATGTGACTATACATCTGTTTAAGTGACTGTATCCATCTGCTGACGTGGCTACCTGTAAAAATAGTTTAATTTTTTTATTGAAGTTACTGTTACCTGTTGAATTGATTGTATCTGTTGAAATAGCTGTATTTCTGTGCTAAAGTGGCCTTATCTCCAGTTGAAGTGACTTCATATCTGTTGAAGTGGCTATATCTCTATTATGAAGTGTGATTTTTTCCATTAAGCATCAAATTCAATGCATTGGTTCTCTATATCTTGAAGTGGCTCTCCTTTTTTTTCTTATCCTAATGTGGCTTCATGTCCTTGGATGTGGTGAGGTCCATCTCCCAGAAGATGCAAGGTAAGTACCCAACTTGAATGGCTTATCCCTCCATTCAAGTGGTTTCCATCTCTATTTGAAGTGCATACATCTTCGAGGGTTATTATTTCTTTTTAAGAGAGGACCAGTGTGTCTCCTGCTACAGTGAACAAGATATGCAGACTCATCAAAGCAGACATTTACATAACTACCACTTGTTCTGACCTGTCAGACATTTGTATGGCAGAGGATGTTCTGGAGGGTTCACTTCATGGTTGTGGTCAGGTTCAAGGGTCATTTGTTCCTCTCATGTGGTCATCATGTTGATGCCCTCAGGCGTGGATGTAAAAATGTAGTGTGAGTTCCATCAGCACTCACTGTCACATCTTTCTCTATTCTACCTTTATCTGCACACCCTATCAATCTTGCTCTCAGCCTGTGGATCCACTGGTCTGCACACTCTATCAGTCTTGTTCTCAGCCTGTGGATCCACTGGTCAGCACACTCTATCAGTCTTGCTCTCAGCCTGTGGATCCACTGGTCTGCACACTCTATCAGTCATGCTCTCAGCCTGTGGATCCACTGGTCTGCAAACCCTATCAATCTTGCTCTCAGCCTGTGGATCCACTGGTCTGCACACTCTATCAGTTTGGCTCTCAGCCTGTGGATCCACTGGTCTGCACACTCCATCAGTCTTGCTCTCAGCCTGTGGAACCACGGGTCTGCACACTATCAGTCTGGCTCTCAGCCTGTGAATCCACAGGTCTGCACACTCCACTGCTCAATCTTTTTCCCCCCACAACTGCTCAATCTTTTTCCCCCCACAACTGCTCAATCTTTTTTCCCCCACAACTGCTCAATCTTTTTCCCCCCACAACTGCTCAATCTTTTTCCCCCCACAACTGCTCAATTTTTTTCCCCCCACAACTGCTCAATGGTGGCTTTAGCTGATTGGGATCATTTGCATGCATCAGCAGTATGAACAAAGCCTCCCACTTGAGCCACAAGACTGGTATGTCAACCATCAAAACCATATATTTGTCACAGGTGAGTGATTTCTTCTTTTTAGGTGGAAGGTAGGGGGGGGGGGAGGAGGGTTGGAACAGGTGACATCCTTCAATGTCTTTTGCTGAGTGAGGAGTATCCATTGCCCAAATATGTTGGCATTACTTTTGAAATAATATTAGGTGCAGTTTAGCATAATTGTAATAGTAGGAGAATATTTTAGAATAATAGGTGAATATTTTAGAAGAATGAGCACACCTGTAATATTATATTAAAGTATGCTTCTATACTGAGAGTAATGTTGGGCATGATGTCTGAAAATTGGAATAATAGGCAAAAAAAAAATTGTATAATAGGTTTAAAAATTTTAGAATAAAGGTTGTTGTTGTTTTTTTAAAGCATATTTGGGCAATGGCTAATGATGAGTCTCAGGTGTATGTAAATTGTCTATTAGTGTGAGGTGAAGTGGTGACCTTTCTGACCACACGCACACACACCAGTCATTCACCCATGGGCGAGCAAGATGGTGTTGGGAAAGGGGGGGGGGGGGGGGGGGGGTTTTGTCAGTGCATGAAAATTCCCAAAGATGTGTCCACTTAATAAAAGTAAAGCCACTTTCTGTATATTTATTTCATCTGTTATCACAATATATATATTTTTAATGCAATATTTGCAGTGACCTTCAAATCACATCGTTACATGTTTAATTTTCATGTTGACATCCACCAAATTCTTTCCCAACTCAAAAAAAAGGTACTCCATTCTGTTTATAGTATGTCACTCTGGAATCCATTTAAAATTTAAAAAAATGAACCATTAAAAAAATTAATAAAATTTTAAAAAATCACAATTTTTTTTCAACCACAAGAATGTAGTAATAACATCTAATAATATCTTCCAAAATTTGGTCTTCTTTGCTGTGTTCTGACGGTTTCTCAGCTAGTATCATAGCATGATTATTTCTCACTTTCCCCATCTTGGTGGCATGTGAACGTCAGTGCTGCTGGTACAATCATAATCTAAATATATGATAGTATGGCTAGGAATTTGAGGCAAAAACGTCTAAAAGTTGTTTGTTTTTTTTTGTTATCACCATTTTCCAGTGAACTCAAACAACTTTTTTTTTTAATTTATTTATTTATTTTTTTATTATTATTTTTTTTTTTAGTAGATTTTCTTCTTTTTTTCATGACTTTTGACAGGTTTTCATCATAAAATGCATGTTTTGACCCCTCTTGCATTTAACAAGTATGAAAGTAAACTACTACTTGTCGTAACTTTTATATGTCATCTTAAATACGAACAAGAGAAAGAAATGTCCTCATGGAACCTACAGCAAACTACATGATATTCCAGAGATTCTTCTCCATATACAATGGCTGTAAATTTAGAATCCAAAAATGTCCTATTTTAATTCTATAATGCCCTCTGGTGGCCATTTTTGAAAGAAGAAAAACCGAGATCACCAACGGACTCAGTGACCCCCAAAAAATTATGAGTGGTTTATTTATTGGCTTTTAGAGGCCAAAATGCCTAATTTTACTAGTATAGGGTATAAATGTTTCTGAGACATCTTTGATTTATGCCAGTTGCCTCAGAAAATCTCAGTTATTTTAATCCTTTTGTTTATGTACACTTTTTTTCTTTCTTTTTTTCCAAAAAAAAAGAAAAGAAAAGAAAGAAGAAAAAAAGCTCTCCCATTCTCCACAATATATATTGTTTCATTCATCTCCCAAATATCTGTCAATGATGAGCCCTGGTAGTAAGGACCAGCAATGGAGCCATAGCAAAACCCCAGTTACTTTTGCAACTTATTGTACCCGTAAATGGGAACATTACTACACCATTACTACACATACAACTTACACAAGTGTTGACCTATGTTCCTCAAAGAATTATTTTAAAAACTCAAAATGGGATGCACCTATCTGATTTGCCAGTGTTTAGCTTGTTGGTTGTTTGGCGGGAAAAGCTTATCCTAATCCCCCAAAAATGTAATTGTGGTCACTTAGAGCTGGTACTGGTCACACGTTTATAAACCTTCCTTCGGCAAAGTTAATTGGAATAGTTGCTATGGTTATATAATTATATCCCTCAAAACCATGTGTGGTTTAGTATGTATCCTAATTGAAATATTTAAATCATTTTTGTGAGTGTAAGCAAGTCTGGAATGGCAGAGAAGAAGAAAAACAAACATCTTGGAAAGCTATTAAATGTATTCACAAAAGGCTTTAATTGGTAAATTTTTTAGCATTTGTATTTACTTTATATAACACAAGTATTGAGAAATAATATGCATGCATTCATGTAATGTCACTCTATTAAGGCAACCTACTCTTGCCACTAATTGCTTGTTGTATTACATATTGTATACCCTAGTTCAGTCCCACTGTAAGGGTGGACGTTAAGAGGTCATTCTCGTGTATAGAAGTGTACTTTAGGATTAGATGCACAGCTTGGCCAAAGATAATGTCTGTAAGATAATGGTTGGGCATCGCTTTTTCTATTCAATTAGATATCCATGTTCAGAGAAAATATACACTTGCTATTCTTATGTTTAGTAGACAAATTCTTTTTGGGAGCTATTTTGGCCTAAATTTTATGTTGTAATCATATTAAAAAGTTTTTAAAAAAATAATTTTTACCATTTTCAATCACCTTAAATTTTCTAGCCCTAATGACATGCATTCCTTTTGCTGCTATATAGTTCAAACAAATACAGTATTCTTTTCTCTCTTGTTTTGTTACTGACCTGCTATCTTACGTTGTGTGTATATAAATATGTCCTGGTATGGGAATACAATATCTGTGTCAGAGCTAACAAGCATGTGCAGAATGTGATGTTGTTTACCTGGATATGTCCATTCGTTACCTGTAGAGGTGACACGATCTGACTCTCGTCGCAACAGAGACAGTAATGCTGCTATAGTCACCTCTCCCCCCACAGCTCAGGCGGAAGGAGGTGCGGCTAATGCTGTGACCTCGGCGGCGGCTGCGGGAGGGGCGAACATGTCCACTCAGCTGCTGCAATACAAGCAAAGGCTGCAGCTAATGAACCAGCAGCTGCGGGCAGGGCAGCAGCAGCTCAAGGAGTTACAGAAGAACCCAAACCAAGCACAGAAGGCAAGTTGAAATATCACACTTCCTAGAGTCAGCACAGTGGTGCTGCTCTGATGAATACGGTTGTCCTGCTGCTGTGTTTGGGTGAAAATGTCAAGTCACCTTCTTCTTTTTTATATAAAAGTCATTTGATTATTGCTCTCGTGCTGTTTTCATGCTTATTATTTACACTGTTGTCCAGCCAAGATGCTTATCAATTATTCATAACCAATAGCAATCGACTCTGTAGGATTGACCTGTTGCAGAGGGGAAGTGAAAGTGTACCTATGTATATGTGAACACAAGTTAAATGACTGTTTACTATTTCATATCAGATGTGTCAATTGTTGTATCTGATTTGATTTAGGGAAGGTTCATCTAATTGGTTGCCTTATGTAACCATTTGTTTAATTAAAAAAAAAAAAAAAATTTACTTTTGATTAAAGATTTTATTCCCGCTTTTCAGTTTATTTGATTAGAGTTTCTTATATTTTTGTTATTTTTAATGTTCTTGTGGTTATTATATTTATTTTCTTGTACTCTTTTACATTATAATTTATTGTTGTTTTTTCTTCTTTTTTTGTGTGCATGGAATAATAATGTATTATGGCTGTTATCAATATAACAACAATTATAATATTCCTAAAACTATCAACCAAGGAACTGATAAGTGGTGAATATTCATAGGAGAATAGCATATGGACTCATCTGGAACTATAATTACCTAAATTTTTAAATGAGCCTTGAAGGACAAAAAAAAATCGAATAGATCTTTGAAATTATATTTTACAAGATTTTTTCTATTTTTTTTCTTCGAAGGAGCATCAGCTGAAGCCACACTTGGAGCAACAACAACAAAAAAAAAGGAGCTGCAGATATGAGTTTTAGCTGAGAAAATGATGTTTACATTTTATTTTTTTCTTGTCTCCATTTTAAAACACGAGCCACTCTATTATTGGACTATATTCTGATAGCAGGTACGTAATCAGCTCTCTTACCTGTCACTCAGCACATCATAGCTCCAATACTGTGAGAACTCTTTGAGTTAATATTTATTGAAGTGGTGACCACCAAAGTGCCATTAGCATGCCAATCTTCCAGGAGCATTATCCTTTACTAGTGATTCCTGCTCACCTTGGTAAACAAATGGTGGGAACTACTGGGGCACTTGTTCCACAGACTTGACTAGATATATCTAAATAGCACACACTGCATGAATTGTTAATAATTTCCAAGCAAGGTGGTTTAAAATAACTTGGGGAAAAATTTTTTTTTTACAATTGAAATAATTAGTCAGTAAGTTAAAAGCCATTTTCTTCTGTTGCTCAAAGAATGATTTGTGTAATAAGAGAATATATTTTACTGTTGTTATCCTGAATATTTGCTAGATATGCATGGATGTTAAATTCAGCATCAATATCACTTTATGGATTTTTTTAAAAATTCTATCATCGTCCTCCCCGCCATCTTAACTTGGCTAGGGAAATATATACTCTCTGTAGTATCTAGTGTACTGATCACTGAAGCTACTGCAATCTGCACTAATTGCATACCAGATATTGCAGATCTGTACATTAGGTGCACTATCTAAGTACACTCCATATAATTGCACTGGATGCTGTATGGAAGTTCTATGCCTCTTAATACTCAACCAAAGCAAGGTATGCTCTAGATCACACTCCCATCAAAAATGTATTAGCATAGCAAACAAGTCACAATGAAGATCACAACACATTACATATTGACTTCCTAAACTAATTCTACAGTGAAAATTACTAATACTTTCACCAATTGTTAAGCATCTTCCTCATTACGCAAGCATATCTTGCTTAGGTTGAGTATGAAGGGGCTTGGAACTTTAGTTTTGTGGGTATGGGAATATACCATATTCTAAATGTTAATCAGAGTTGTGCAGTTTGTTGGAGCTGTTAATTGGTGTGTGTGCGTCATCTGATCATCTCTCCAACGTTCTCACAGGCTCAAGTGCTGACTCAGCAACTTCAACAGGGGTTGATTCAATACCAGAGGCTCCAGCAAATAGTGCTCCAGTTGACGCAACAGCAGAAGCAGCAGCAGCCAAGCGGCCAGAGTTTGCCTCAGACTCCGACTTCCACACAGGCTCCTGAGGCTATCCCTCCCACAACTCCTGCTGCACAACCACTGCAACAAGCGGTGAGCCAGTGAGGGGAGGGTAGGGGAGGGGGTGTTGAATGTGGGGGTTAGGAAGGACCTCAGTGGTTAGTAGTTGGTTAGAGAGGAAAGGAGAGAGGTGATGATTGAGGGAGGGGGAGTAGTGAAGGATGCTGATGAAGTGGGGGAGGGGGGGGGGGGTGCTGGGGGAGTGGGAGAAGAAAGAGGGTGCTGCATTTACACGCATATGCTGTTTTATTCCTTAGCAACCAATTTTGTCACCCCAGCAACCAGCAGCAAGTTCTCCTCTGTCCTCCCATAAGGAGTTGGCACCTCAACCTGTTGTTCAGAAAGCTGCTGAACAGACATCCTCCAAGCCCCCAGATGATCTGTTTGCTTCATTTGAAGATAGCCAAAGCAAGCCTTCTGTAAGTTTTATCTTGCCTTTATCCTCCCACCCCAACCTCTTTCCCCCCGTCTTTGCCCTTCCTCTCTCCATCCTCCTCTTCCCCTTCTTCCAACCTTCACAAGTCTCACTTTTCTCCACCACCATTACAGAAATTTGATCCTTTCTCCTCCTTCTCTGAGCCTGCCACTGCTCCCTCTGTCAAGCCTGGGCCACCCAGCGAACAGGCCACAGCCAGGGAGGAGGAAAACCTCTTTGCCAACTTTGACAACCAGCAAAATAAATCCCCTGAGGCAAGTCTATGCATGAGCAGAACACCCACCCCCTTATTACTGAAATGGTACTGTATGTTGCGTAAAATTAGAACTTGGTTCTATTATCGTGTTGTGGATGTGGTTGTTAGAAGAACATTCCTTGCGGTGCGTTCTGACAAAATTTTGTGTTCACAGTGCACGCAACACACAATACATGTTCTTATGTCTATGCGGTGTGCTCACTGTCAACTAGGCTTTAGTGGTTGTATTATGGACACACAATTGCAGCTTCCTTGGTATGTTGTAGGCTATTGTTCTATTCTACACACACTAGACTAACTGTGAAAAGTAAATGACTTCTTCTTTTTTTTTAACCAATTTAAACTATTAAAAGATCTATGTACTAATGCAATTTTGTAAAGGTCAGCTTAGCTGTAGTTGACGAGGGACATGACCTGATTCTCCTTGGATGTGTGCATACACACTGAGTGGCTAATGCTTCTTGATACTTTGATGGATACTTACTCAATTGTCTATCCAGACACAACTGAAATATAATCAAATGTCTAGTGAAGCAAGTGTTAATGACTGCTGCCCTTTCTTGGTCAGGCAGCTGGTCCTCTCACTCTCTCTCTCTCACTCTCTCTCTCACTCTCTCTCTCTCTCTCACTCTCTCTCTCACTCTCTCTCTCTCTCTCTGACTGGCTGGAGGCCATCAATCACCACAAAGGCTGATATCATCCAGTGAATGGCCATACCCATCCTGTGCAAGTTCCTCTGCCATGCACATTATATAAGTGCAAGGCGATAAGAGCTTGTGGTACTTGGTGGATGACTGTGTGAGGAGCATTGGGTGGATAGTTGAGTGTCCCTGCCAGGGGTAGTACACAGAGTAGTGAAACTAAGCTGCAGAGAAATGCGTTCATGAAGCTAACCTCAATTCAGTGGAAATCTCATCTGATCAATATCTACAAATTATATAAATATGTATTGGGTTGGTTGGTTAGGGTGGACCCGCAACTATGCTCAATCTCAGCCAAAGTCAGAACATCTTTTGGAGATATGAGAGCTTGTGTTGTTGGTGGTGGTGATGCAAGAATGCTGCTTATGTTGATGTGATACATCTTGTTTCCTTTATAGGCCACACCATTTGACACCTTTGTTGCCAGTTCCACTCCAGAGCCCTCCCCAATACATGAGGTTGGCCAGAGTTCTTTGAGCAGATTCTTTCCCCTCTGATGTCCCCTCCTCTCTCTCCTCCATTTTTCTCCCTTCTCCATTTTTTTCCTCTTCCCCTACTTCCCCTGTCTTTCTCTCATCTTCTTCCCCCCTCTCTCTCCTCTCCTTCCTTCCCTTTTCTCTGTCTTCCTTCCTCTTTCTCAATCCTTTTATATGTCATCTTTCTCTTCTCCTCATAGCCCTCAGCCATTGCAGATGATAAGTTAGTCAAGAAACTGAATGTGGCAGAGGAGAAACTCTCTCTTATGGAGAAAGAGAAACTGCGGTTCCAGAAGGTAGGTTGTGTGTGTGTGTGCACATCTGTGTGTGTGTGTGCATGTCTGTGTGTGAGAGGGAGGAATGCATTTTTGCTTCTCAGGAAAAGAGATATAAAAGTATGCAGTGTTTATAGGGTGATTGGTGAAGGTTCATATTTTCCAGTGTGCATGCAACTTAAGGAAGGTGATGTGTTTACAGCAGAGAGTGATCACCTACTCTTGGAGTTCTTGTAACTTGCTGTGTGAGTGGAGTATATAAACTCGAATGAACTTAAAAGTATAATAGTGCATGTCATCTGTTGTAGAGCTAAAGTTACCATTTTTCACCACAATTTTTTTTTTTTTTTTTTTTTTTTTTCCTTTTGCTTCCTGCCATTGAAAGTGGAGAGGCTTCTCCTTTCGCACCATCTTGTGCACCGTAATACTTTTGATTACTTTTCTATAGGCTCCATACATGCAACTGATTAGTCTGCGGATATGTCTCACTACATATCACAATGCACACTTTTAGTTGTGGTTGTGTGTCACTGACCATTGCCCCTCTCTTGGCTGTGCATGCAGGACCATGTGCTGCTGGTGAAGCAGAGTGAGGACACAGAGAAGCAACTGGCGGAGCAGAAGGTTGCACTGCAGCAGCAGAAGAAACTCTACACTGACATGGAGGTGAGGATGGCTCTCTCATGCATGTTGCAGCATCATACATGCATGGAACAGGCACTTTCTACCATGCATCAGCATTTCTTGTATACATGCACATTTCCATCTATGCTGTGTTATAGATATTCCACTTACAGGTATTGAAAACACAAATAAAGATATGTAGGAGTGACGTCACATCTGCTTTTATCTATATTTCTATTCTAAATTGGATAAGAACCTTAGCTCTTTACAATAGCAACTGATTCACTCAGTGCTATTAAATCTTTCTACCCCCTAGATAGGCAGGGGGTAGCATGGGATCCCCTTCAATTAGTAACGTTATTGTATACACCCAGTGGAAAACTCATGAAAGATATTGAAGCTGCATTTCTGTCGTTTTCCTCCTAGATGGTTTGTGCTCCTAAGCTTTGTTGTGTGTTTTTTTTTTAAATAAAATTTGAATACAACTTAGTTTTATTCTTTTTGTCTATAATTGTTTCAGTTCCATGTGTAGTGTAGTTTTTAAAAAAGATATGAAATTATTTTCTTTTGGTAGATGCATCCAATTGGGTCAAAATATTTCTTCCTTTTTTGTATGGTTTTTCTTTTCAAAGCCAAGTTGCTGTTCATTAAATGAAGTTTTGATCCCTAAATGTATGTGTAAATAATAAGAGCATTTATTTTACCTGATATATGCCAGAAACTCAATAACCAACTGCGTTACACTTGGCCACTTACTCACTGGACTACCAATTTAGCCACTATGATCAGCGATTTTTTCTTAGTATCTGGATAATAATCTGATATTTTTTGGTTTAGTGAAACACCATGTTTCTCATACTCTTTTCTGTTTTCACTCCCTCCCTGTTCCTGGAATATCTAAGGTTGCATGTAGTTCTATCAGTGCTAGTGGCTATTAATTAACTCAATTTGTGGTGACTTGAAAGTTGAGGCCAGAGGGAACAGATTCCATTTCACACACTCATAATGTGGAACTTCAAACCCTCCATGTTATTGACAGCAGTTATGGGGAGATGGGATTTCTAAGTATTTCGTTGGTTAAGGCGGTGACACTTTTACAACACACACCTCGTAGAAATGCCAACAGTTGAAGCCTTTTTTTTCTCCTCCAAGACCACATAATATGCCTTGGGTAATTTGAGCCAACACACCACATGAAACAAACATTTTCTCTAAAATTGTTCTAAAATAAGACATGACTCTGGCTTGGACTTGCCCAAGTTCAGTCATGACTGCTTTGCATATGATATGGTCTGGACTGGTGACGTTGTAGTAGGCAGCATCAATTGGAGGATGGTGATGATGATAATGCAATGGCAAGTGAAGGAATGCTAAGACTGTAGTGGTGTGAAGAGTCAAGTTGCAAGAAGATTATTAGGATACTGAAGCGGGAAAGACGAGCTACGAGATACTGTTGTGAGGTGTAAAAATTTATTAGGTTTTGTTGATGGAAGAGAAGATTCCAGACTTGGCATCAGATCAAGCAATTATGGAAGTTGAGGGAGGCTGAAGGTTGAGGGAGGCTGAAGGTTGAGGGAGGCTGAAGGTTGAGGGAGGCTGAAGGTTGAGGGAGGCTGAAGGTTGAGGGAGGCTGAAGGTTGAGGGAGGCTGAAGGTTGAGGGAGGCTGAAGGTTGAGGGAGGCTGAAGGTTGAGGGAGGCTGAAGATTGTTTTATTGTTGGTATCAATAGTTTATTTGTTATTATCAGTAGTTAAATTTGTTGTTGATACCAATAATTGATTTGTTGTTAATATCAGCAATTCATTTGTTCTTAATATCATCATTTAATTTTTATTTGACAGTATCATTAGTTGATTTTTTTTTTTTTTTTTTTTTTTTATTTATTTATTTTTTTTTTTTTATATTAGTAGTTGATGTGTTGTTTTTATTGCTAGTTTGTTGACACTTCTATAATTTGTTGGTTGTTCAAAGGTATCACACCCTCATGCTGTACAGATGTACAATAATAAGAATGAACAGTGTGTGGGAGTGTATGTGTCCAGATGTCCACCGTGTGATCATGCCAGGTCTCTGACCACCAAGGACTACTTGTTGGTTTAGTAGTGTAGCATTGGATGAGGTCACTCACACTCACTGGCTGGTGTTGGATGTACATGCCATGTGTGATACTGTGATCTGGGCACTCACACTGGCTGGTTTGGGTGTACTTGCCATGTGTGATACTGTGATCTGGGCACTCACACTGGCTGGTGTTGGGTGTACATGCCATGTGTGATACTGTGATCTGGGCACTCACACTGGCTGGTTTGGGTGTACTTGCCATGTGTGATACTGTGATCTGGGCACTCACACTGGCTGGTGTTGGGTGTACATGCCATGTGTGATACTGTGATCTGGGCACTCACACTGGCTGGTGTTGGGTGTACTTGCCATGTGTGATACTGTGATCTGGGCACTCACACTGGCTGGTGTTGGGTGTACTTGCCATGTGTGATACTGTGATCTGGGCACTCACACTGGCTGGTGTTAGGTGTACTTGCCATGTGTGATACTGTGATCTGGGCACTCACACTGGCTGGTGTTGGGTGTACATGCCATGTGTGATACTGTGATCTGGGCACTCACACTGGCTGGTGTTGGGTGTACTTGCCATGTGTGATACTGTGATCTGGGCACTCACACTGGCTGGTGTTGGGTGTACTTGCCATGTGTGATACTGTGATCTGGGCACTCACACTGGCTGGTGTTGGGTGTACTTGCCATGTGTGATACTGTGATCTGGGCACTCACACTGGCTGGTGTTGGGTGTACTTGCCATGTGTGATACTGTGATCTGGGCACTCACACTGGCTGGTGTTGGGTGTACTTGCCATGTGTGATACTGTGATCTGGGCACTCACACTGGCTGGTGTTGGGTGTACTTGCCATGTGTGATACTGTGATCTGGGCACTCACACTGGCTGGTGTTGGGTGTACTTGCCATGTGTGATACTGTGATCTGGGCACTCACACTGGCTGGTGTTGGGTGTACTTGCCATGTGTGATACTGTGATCTGGGCACTCACACTGGCTGGTGTTGGGTGTACTTGCCATGTGTGATACTGTGATCTGGGCACTCACACTGGCTGGTGTTGGGTGTACTTGCCATGTGTGATACTGTGATCTGGGCACTCACACTGGCTGGTGTTGGGTGTACTTGCCATGTGTGATACTGTGATCTGGGACTTCTCACTGTATTGGAGTGGCTTGACTGTATTATGCCACCACTTGCTCCATTATAATATGCTAGTGCAAGCAGAGGAAATAATAAGGAACTAGCTTAAAGCCCAGAAACCGCCCTCTCTCTCATGAAGAAAAATAAATCAATAAAAAATTTTAAATATATTTTTTGACCAGTCAATTACAGTAGTTGTAAAATTTATGAAATCATAATTAGTGTTCCTTGAATAATGAATTACTACAATTTGACTCTCATGTGTGTAGCTTCATGGTTACCTTGACCAGACCCTCTCTATATTATTGCTGGGGAGCAGGAAGTGCTAGTCTTGACCAGCAGGAGCAATCATGACCAGCATTGACCTACAGTTAGTTGGCTGCCCTTACGGTCAGTAGACGAGGTACACTGGCTCCATTGTTCTGAGATGTATATTAATAATCTGTCCTCACAGACTGCAGATTTGCATTTGGAGGTTGATCAGCTCATGATTGTCTTTTGTTTGCCTGAGTTTACTATTTGTGTACTAGAGACACATGATTGATGAATATTAACCCATTAGGTAAAGTGTAAACTGAATAGGACAACAATAACAGTATAAAAACATTGCTCAATGTGACCACAGTGCTCAATGAGACAACAAATATATTACATTTAAACATGCTATAAATTTAGTTTTATTTTAATTCTACCAGCTCCTCTTCTTCTTGTTCCTATTCACGGTGATGCACTCGTCAATGTTGCCTCTTCTCTTTCCTTTCTTCTTCTGTTGTTGTTGTCCAGGCCCGCCATAAAGAGGAAGTGGAGCAGATTAGAGCAGCTGGCCATGACAGTCTTGCTGTCATTGTGGAGCAATACAAGGTTTATAGCACTTGAGAGAGAGTATGTCTCTCTCTCTCTCTCTCTCACACACACACACACACACACACACCCTGTGAGAATATTCCTCCACCTCCAAGTTTGAATGATTCTTTCTCGACTATATGTAGCTTTTCCTCCTACACCATAAAAATCTATAGAGACTAGGATTTGATCTGCCAGTTAGCGCCCCCCCCCCCCCCCCCCCCCAAATTCAATATTTGTGCTCCCCACCCTCATGATGTTAAATTTTTTTGCAGGTGTCAAACTGGCAAAAACCATTTAAGGATGTGAACTAGCATTCTAAGTAGATGTCATCATTCCCAATAAATTAATTTCTTCATTGACCACAAACTGTGTGCAAATACCTTTTTCAGTCAGATATGTACTGATCCTGATTCCTGAGTAAGTAAGTCAGTGTTTTTTGCCTCATTCTATTCCATTGCTTCCTTTTCACTTCGGTAGTGTGAGAAAATACTCTTTCCCCACCACTTTATTTGAATCCAAGGCAAAATATTAGGAAGAGTTTTGCTAAAAAAATTTTTAAATTTTGATTTATGTATTTTATTAATTTTTTGAACAAATTATTTATTTATTTTTTATAATTATAATTTATAAAATAATTGAGTGGATACACAAATGGCAAAATTGCTAATATTAAGGACAGGAAACCTAAAGCTAACACTGAAGTAAAACTTAACTCTGTCTAACCCTCTCATCTTCTCTTATTCAAGGGGAGTATAACTGGCATATAAATTTTATTTTTCCTTCTATAATTTTTTTTATTAAGTTCACGCTCCTAGCTCAAGATGCCAATACTATGCCAAATTTTTCTCAGATACAGAATTTTTTTTTTTTTTGATGCTAAACAGGATCAGTGCCGAGACAATGTCAAATTTCTTATGGATGCCAAACCCAAAAATCCTGATGTTAAACTTTTTTTTAGAATGCCAATATTATTAAATTTGGCATCCTAGGTTGCCAGGTAGGCAGCCCTTAGTGATCTTCTTGCTGTAGGGCAGTGAGGTGGCTTGCTGTGGAGCTGTGAACCTCTTGCTGCAGAGTGAAGGTTGCCTGGGGGCATACTGTTATTGTCTGGTGCAGTCATTATGTAAGTGTGGAATATTGTGTAGTTAAATCAGCTCAATTATTGGTTGGTACTCGGTTAGTTGCTATGGACACACTCACTTCTACACCAACCACACCGCACTACCATAGCTATGCTGGAGTGGAGTGAAGTGAAGTGGTGTGACTCACACCTGTGGTTGCACTAATCCACTCTGTGTGTTTCATCTCTCTCTGGCTCTCTTCCATTCAGAAGGCTTCCTTGAAGGTCTAATGGTTGTTAATTTTGGTTAATTTACGGATCAAAGGTATTGATTACTGTAAACATTGGCTAATTTGGCCAAGACAGATGGCAGGTGTAGTGCTGATCGACTAGGGGCAGATGTGGAGTGTTTTACTTGGGCTAGTTGGAAACAACATGTTGTCTTACTCTATTTCTTGATGGTCAAATTTAGTAAATTTACGAATCAAACGCTATCAATTTCTGTAAATGTTGGCTAATATTCTATTAGTGGGTTGTCAGCTTTTACTTAAATTATGCATCAGATACTTAATTTATTATGTAGGGCCAGTTGAAAACAACATGCTCTCTTCTTTGTTGATTTTGCATGCATAATTGGTGACCCAACCACCTGGTAAGTATGTAATTATGACTGTGGCTAGTGAGTGCATCAAGGACAACATGTATATTCCTTTGTAAATCCAGTCTATCTCTCTGTACAAGGTTCATTTCCAAACTATTCTGCACCAAATAGATTGATATAAGAATGACCAGATGTCACAACAACTGACAGAGGAGAGAGAGAGAGTGTGTGTGTGTGTGTGTGTGTGTGTGTGTGTGTGTGTGTGTGTGTGTGTGTGTGTGTGTGTGTGTGTGTGTGTGTGCAGTTATCAAGTGTCTCCGCTGACTTGTGGAGTGCACAGAGATTATGTACTGGTGTCTATGATCACTGTCTGTCCTTGATTAGCCCATGGTTCATTCCTAAAGTTGAATAAACTCCTCCCTAGTGCATCCCTTCACTGAAATAGACTCCTCCCTGAAAGGTTTGTACATTCCTCCCTGAAAGGTTTGTACATGCCTTCATTGATGCAACCTTAGTACATGACAGCATTGAAATAGAACCCTGCCTTAAGGGCCTATATATAGTATATACCTTTATTGCATTGACCTCTCCCTTTTGTATTTCTTCAGGTATAATAAAGTCTGCACTCTAGAGTTGGCAGTTATTTAGTTTGCCAGATCTGTATCAACTAAAGAAGCATTCAGATATCACAGGCCCTGCTCTGACTAGTGGAGCACATGTTGAACAAAACTACAGCTATGTACCTGTAGTTCAGGATGTGTTGAGTTCAGGTACTCTGTGTGGTGCGGCAAGGTCTGCAGTTGTTTTAGTGTGGCAGTTCAGAGGTGGCAGTGGAGTTTTTATTTAAGGTGTGATCACTGGAGGGGCTATATCAGAGGGTGTAAGCACTGACTAAGCTGTACCAGCAAGGAATAGACCTTGGCTATCTCTGCAAGGAAGTAATCTAAACATGTCCATGTTTGATTGACAGACTATCGTAACAAGGGTTGCAAAAGTCCATTTGAGTTGACTTGGGCCCTAGGAATATCTTAACTGATGCAGCATATACTGATTGTCATAGCATGGCTTACCTAAACGGATCCTCTATAGACCTTATTTTAAACCTCCAACTGTCAAGTGTGTTTTTCCTGAGTATTTTTTTTTTTTTTTTTTTTTTTTTTTTTTTTTTTTTTTTGTAGTGTTGTTTGTGTTGTTTTATTTGATGTCTTTTTGTTTGTTTTTTTGTGTTGTTTTTTTTGGCGCATACGTAACTTAGCCACTTTTGGCGTAGTTTATAAGCTGAAGCATGCACTACATCACTTATGTAGTGAACCTCTGACTTCTGGGCCCAAATAATGCGAACAGAGATTACTGGTGTTTACATTAGAGATATTGATCACAAATAATTTTACTTTTCTAATAGTATTAGCTGTCACCTTTACTACTGCAGTGTCAATGCTATCAAGGTGATACTGATCACATACTAGATGGCCCCTCCAACATTACCTCATTTCATTCTGTTCAGTTAAAAGCACATTTCCAAGTTGATAACTTAATCATTGCATCATCTCACTGGCACCACTCCCTACTTCTCACAAAGGTGTTCTCACTCCTCATGTTGGATGGATGGTTGATTTGTGGCTTCAAGGATAGTTTTCTTGTCAACAAGGTTTCCTAATATGTCACGACATGTTGCACATACGTCAACTACATAAATGTTCACAGCCAATGTTCCGTGACCTGCAGCAGCTGGGCAGCCTAGACACAGTACTCAACGTGGCTATCATAGCTTGACAGACATACACGCTTTTCCATGTGCTGGATAGCCGAGGTTCCATATATTGGAGCTCAGCTCTGTATCCAAGTCATCTGTATGGTCATGACCAATGAGAGGAGGCTTCCTTGTGGTGCAGCACAGCAGATGTCCTGGCAATAACTTCCCATGCAGAATAACAGTAACCATAGTTTCCTCTAGTTTTTAATCAGAACTAGTGTAATATACTGCAGTGTGCTAGTCACTGTTAATTAACCATAACCATTAACCATTGTTATTAATCGTAGTAATTGAGCATACCACAAAATATAATAATCCTAGTAAATTAACCACGACATACCACACTCTCAGTCTACTGGTATATCACCTCATTTTTGATTTGAAATTTATCGTAGTGACTAGAACCACCTTTCAAATGGGCAACAATGCTCAGGAGTGCAGTAGTACTCACAATATTGCATTGACCCGGAACTAATATAGCATTGGAATAAAGCCTGAAACTCATGACATACTATCTCAGCTATAACTCGTATCAGTAGTTGTAGCTACATATATGGTGTCCCTACTGGTAATGCTTCCAAAAAAAGGATTCCGTGAGAGCCTTGCTTGAATCCCTCCTTTACTGTGTGAACCTCCATGCTTTGGTGAAATTCAACCTCAAGGATCTATCTATCTGACTATAGTTTGTCTATCTGGCACTGTAGCTATTTATCTTGTATATTCGTCTATTTTTTTATCTATCTAATTTTGTGTATGAAAATCCTCTGATATGTTGTTACCAGAAGACTAAAAGTTTCCAATAAGCGTCCATGACTCTGTTTCCTTTTACATGAAACTAATTAACTGGCTAAAGAGATTATCCTCGAAGGTCCTAATCATAGTGAATATGGGGGTATTAAGGAGTGGGGTGAGGGCAGGATATTTCTGATGTGTTAAGTTTGACTGTTGCAGCGATTGCAAGGAAGGAGCTACAAAAGGTTTACAAGTGAATTCTTATGGAGAGTATTATAGACTGGTGGAGGAGGTAACATTTGATGTCTGGCCATCATTATATATATATTCATACCTGTGGCACACACACAGGTCTAGGAACACTTGGAGTGGTGGGGGGGGGGAAGCAGCATACATCCACAAGTTTTGCTCAAGAATGGATTTTTAACAAGTTGTTCAATGTATGGGAACACCAAAGTTTGTTATTACAACTAAGTGGTTACAACTAGTGTTTTACTGCATGGAAGCCTTGTGGTTAAAACAAGTGTTATAAATATGGAAACCCAAAAGTTGTAAATCTTTTATAACTTTATCCTCATCTAAGTGTTCTAAATGATCATTTTTCCTGGTATTATTTGCCACAGATCTTAGTGGTGGACCACTTTTGTTCAAGTTTGAAGCACTTTTTAAACTAAAATAAATCAATATATTTATTGTAACACTTTACTCTTGTGAAATTTTCAATAAGATTTGGAAATGGTTAAAAAAAAAAAAAGTTATACATAATTTTACATTTAGGTAAGTTTACCCAAAATACACAACATTCAAAGAGATTTGCAATAGATCATGTTAAGATGATCCTTTACCACATATAGTTAAGCTGGACTGCCAATTTTGCAATATAAAGTCATTCTCGATGATATATCTTAATTGAAGAATATTGATGACTTATACAAGACAAGAAAATATGCGCGCGCACACACACACACACACACTCACACTCTCTCTTTTTTTTTTTTTTTTTTTTTTTTTTTTTTTTTTTTTTTTTTAGGAGTTGTCCAGGACCATTGTTCAGGAGGAACAGAGTAAAAGTGAAAAGTTGCTGAACGATGCTGTTGCCAAGGAGACAGAGCAAGCAGAGAAGCTGTTAGGAGAGCAGCACGAGAGGTTGTCTGCAGCACTGGAGGAGGAGAAGGAGAAACACACAGAAATGGTCAAAGCTGCTCTACAAGAGGCTGAGATTAAACATAAGGTAGGCTTGTGTATTTATAGGCATCCATGCGAATGTATTCTGAGATGTTAGTGTTTAACTTTGTATAACTCCTATTAATCAACGGATGAACATAGTGTGAACTAGTGTATGTATATGTCTTGGAAGTGTGCTTCATTGACTGGTATTGTGTACTTGTTAGTAGGAGATGTACAAGTTAGCATGTGCTGTTGGTCAGGAATGGTCTGGCATAGTCGTTTGCAATCCTTTGCTATCTGTGGCTAGAAGATTTACTCCAGATCTCCACGAGTCATCTCGTGATATCCATAGCTACCCAATGCACTTGTCAAAGGGTTCTTATATTTTTGGAGTACCTCCTCCAGCCACGGATACACCAACAGAAGGGTCTGGGGTGTCTGTAGACACTCGTGATGATTTGTGGATATCGAGAATAATTCTGCCTACCATGGAGGACATAGGATTGGTGTGACTATGCTATGCATGTGTGTGTGCTGTGTATTGGTCATTGCTAGGAGAGTGTGGAAGGTGCTATTGAAGAATGCCAGAAGAAATGTCAGGCAAGGCAGGTAGAGGCTCTGGAGGAGGAGAGAGAGAAGTCCAGAGTGGCCATAGCTGCAGCCATGACGGAGGAGAGAGCTAAATTTGACGAGCTTGTGAAGAAGCTCAAGGTGTGGTGAGCTATGGCATGTGAATACAGTTGTAATGAGTGAGTGGCGCATGGTGTGCTTGGAATCAAGTTGGTTTTTATTCTGGACCTTAAATTTCAGTTAAGATGTGGGATACTTGTACATAGACGTCAAGAAATTTAATTCATCAATTGAGCCAGTGTACATATTGCATCCTAAAGTGAATGCTAACAACATACTGCAAGGAAAAATAAAACGAAAAAAAAAATTCTCTTTTTTTCTTCTCTCTCTTCCATTTTATATTTGCATCCTCTGTTGGAATGATGCAGACATCACAGGAGGAGGAGTTTGAGGCTGAGCGGGATAGAGCTCGGGAGACTCTGAACTCGGCTGTGGAGGAGGAGAGGGTCAGAGGAAAGGTGAGGTCTTATGTGCTGGGCTAGCCTGAAGTTATTTACTGCTGTCAATTATTACATTAGACTCTGGTCTACGGGCAGTTTTTACGATATACTTATAACAGCTTATTATATTATTATATATTTATTATTCTATTTATTATAATGGTGGGGTAGGATAGTATTAATATATTTATTTATTTATTTATCTATTTATTTATGTTTTGAAAGAACGAAAGGAATTTTAAAAAAAATAAAATAAAAAATGGGAGCAAAATGGGAAAAATATGGCCACTAAACATGGGGAAAATAAAATGGGATAAAGCCTAATCCAGGATACAAAAACCTCCCACTTTAAGCTTGGGAGACCTGTGCCTTAATCAATTGGCCATGGTTTCTTAGACTTTCTTTGTACAGGAATACATTTGAATTACTTTTTTCCTTTCTTGAAGAGCATTCCCCAATATGAAATCAATGTGCATACTCCCAGTGCTACCCTGTAAAAAATTTGGTAGTGATTAGAATTTCTGTTGGAGAATAGTCTTACTTATGGACAGACAGGATTGCGGACTATATATTGTGGGAGATAGCTGCTGGCCACAGTATTTAAACACTCAATAGCACTGTACCGATAAGCATGGTCCATCCAACAGCCACTGTTAATGTCCCTGGGGTGTTATTGATTATGTAAACTTCAGAAAAGAATTGCATAAAAAAAAAAGTGTTTTTTTTTTTTTTTTTTTTTTTTTTTTTTTTTTTTTTTTTGTGTGTTGCTTATCGTTTTCGCTTTCTCCTCAAACTTGTAACTGTGTTAACATTAATTACCCACCTAGCACTAATTGTGGTCAGTAAATGTTAGCTGCCTTTTTTTCATCTTGCACAAGGTTATTAAGGAGGGGGGATGAGAAGGATATAGGTCAAAGCAAAATTGTCTTTTTTTTCCAATAATTATTTGTATCTTTCTCCATGCCAATGTCAGTGTGGCTATGCATGTGACCTGCAGACCTGATTGGGTACTGTCTGGGCCCAATGGTTAGTGCAGCCTTATTACATGTTGCAGGAACAATTGAGGGAAGTGTTGGAAGCAGAACAAACTCGATCTGCAGCCTCCATCCAGCGGGCTACTGAGCATGCTCAAGAACATGTCCAGGCCAAGATGGAGGACTTGGCAAAGGTAGACACATTTGTTTAACAACATTGAGTGTCTTGTAATAGATGATAATAATGAAACTTAACACTTTGTGTGGACAGTATTGCAAGAATATAAAATGACCATACTGTACTCCAAACGTCGCAATATTCCTCTTTTTACTGTCATTATCAAAATTAATGTCTGAGTGATTATGTATACCTTGTATCTAGGCACGCGAAGCAAGCCAACAGCGATCCTTGGTCAGCATGGACCTCTTCCTAGAAACTGCACGTGCTCAGCTCAAGTCCCTCATGACCACACCCACTGACAATGTGGAATCAGTGACTCACGACTGACACTAACTTTCCCTTTGTGCCTTTTTTTCATAGATATTGTACATTCGTCGATTGACACTGTCTTGGCTGCTAGGAATGTTCAAATTGGTTGTATGATTCTGTAGTTGAATGCATTTTTATTATTGATTTTGATACTTTATTACTTCACTCTTGCCTAATGTAACTATCAATATACAAAGCAAGACCACCTAACAATCTAATGTCTATGACTATCATGTAGACATGTAGCATGTCTAAATAACCATTTTTGTAAGGGAAACAAAACCTGTCAATTTCAAACAAGGAATGACCATTTCAGAGTCTACTCATTATGTCTGTCATGCTAATGACAATGCCTGCAATTTTTTTTTCTGTGATGTCTCAGAAGTTTGCAAGATTAATTATTTTCAATCTTAGTAAACCTAGAGTTCACAGATAGGATGACCTGCAGGCCTGATGGTAAAGGCACTCTGTAAGCTATATCTGTGATAGAAAACGTTTCAGAAAATTTAAAAAGAGAGAGTGAGGTAGGGCATATTTAAATATACTGAATCCATTAGTGAGTGGGAGCATTATGGCTAGGATACTCTCAAGGTGTAAGCAGGGAAAAAAATATTGGGTGTCCCTGCAAACTACCTTCTTCCAAATCTCACCATGTTTCCGTAGGGATTTTCTGTTTTGTTGCATGCAAGTTTGTGGTGACACTCTAATCACTAAGTTCAATGAAGTTTGGTATGTTTATTGATTGTATCATGTTTTCATCTCCAGCTGCTCCCCCAATGTTTTTTTCTTCTTTTGAATTAATTTTTTTAAGTTGCAGTCCTAATTGTCTAGAGTAAATTTATTTTCTTTCAAATTGCCAATAGGTTGTTGTTTTTCTCCCTCAACAGGTCATGCAAGGTTAAAATGTATTAACTTTTCTTTTAAATGGTAACCTGTGTGCTACGCACTCCCTTAGATAAAAATTAAGTGGTGAACATCAATGAACCTTTTTTTAAACAAGGGGGTGTGGACAAATAGGACCTTGCCAAGGTTACTCTCCTTTACTTGAAGACCGTATCTGCCAATTTTCAACCAAATCCTTGCAGCCACATGACAGGCTATCACACACGCTGCTTGCACACATGCACACACACACAGGCATCAGCTGACTCTAATCATATTAAACCTGTCTAGTGTTATCTCTATAGGTGTTGATTATCCAATGATTCGTATATGTTACTCTTACTTTATTACTTTTCCGCCTCATTTTCCTTCTAGAACATTCTGATTATGATCAGTATATAAATAGGCTACCTCATTCTTTTCATCAGTAGATGTTCATTCAATGAAATCAAGTTTGTCTTCACGATAAGTTGTCAACTTCTACATTGGTGACCCCAACAAACCTAACTATCAAGCTCACGTCTTTTCTTGACCTACTTCACCTTTTCCGCACTTATGGATGCTGTACCAGCACCAATTGTTCAGGCAGTTTCTTTAAAACTGCCACCTTTCTGGCCTGAAGACCCTTCTCTTTGGTTTCATCTAGTGGAGGCTCAGTTTGCCACCAGAAACATCAACCAACAATTGACTCAATACAACTATGTGGTAGCTTTCTTACTACCTGAAACTGCTTGAGTGGTGCATGATGTAACAATGAATAGGCCAGAAGATAACCCTTAATGATAACCTCAAGGCTTGCCTCATGTTTCGAACTTCCCTCAATCAATCACAAAGAGTGCAGAAGATACTCTCCTTAAGACCACTGGGAGATTTCAGAATTCCAGCTACTTAAACAAATTGAGCAGCTTGCTAACAAGAATTATAATGGTGATGTAATACTTCAAGAGATCTTTCTTTCTCATTTTCCTTCATCAGTACAGTTAATCTTGAAATCTCACCCAGAGATGACAATACAGGAAATGGTTATCTTGGCTGACCCTCATCACTGTTGCTACTCATGATATCAAATCTTCACCATCAGTTTTTTTTTAGGTATCTTCCACTATTAAAGCCATCACTTCTATCAAGTCAGAGGTGGATTACCTCTAAAGACATCTCCCTAGATTCACCCAATACTTCAGTGTCATCATCAACTCTCTATTGGTACCACGCCAAGTTTGAAAATATGCCACAAAGTGCAAGCCACCCTGCTTCATGTCCAGGAAACGCTTCACACGACCAGTGATAGCGACCAATGGATCGTGTGATGATAGTTGCCTTTTTCTCAATGACTGCACTTCTGGCCAATGCTACTTAGTCAACTCTGGTGGTGAGGTCAGTGTACTGCCTGCTATAAGTGACCGCCAAAAAAAAAAAAAGAAGAAAGGTTCCCCTCTTTAGGTGGCAAATGACACTCATATACCAATTTATGGGACCAAGACTTCTCTCTCGACTTGGGAATGGACCACTAATATACTTGGATCTCCATTGGCGCAAATGTCTCTAAGCCCATCCTAGGTGCAGACTTCCTCTGCCATTCAGACCTATTGAGAGACCTTACTCTTAAATGTCTCATTAACAAACAGACATTTAGCATCACTTCACTCCATACATCTTGTGCTCTCTGCTAACTCATAAAACCATCCATTTATCATTTTCTCCTCCAATTTTTTCCTTTTCTCACAAAACCCTGTTTCAACTGCAGCAATATTGCTCATCACATTGTCACAAATGGACCACCAGTTTTTGCTTGATTACGGCACCTCAGTCCAAAGAAACTATAAGTAGCCAAAATGAGTTTGATGAAATGCTTGCTCTTGGCATTATTTGTCAGTCTAAAAATAATTGCTCTTTACCACTTCACATTGTTCCCAAAACCCACAGCAGGGGCTGGAGAAACAAAAAACAACAAGGACTCAACTAATGAACAATTAGCCAGCCAGACAGGCAGAGGCGCCCCAAGGCAGAGGCGCCCCAAGGCAGAGGCGCCCCAAGGCAGAGGCGCCCCAAGGCAGAGGCGCCCCAAGGCAGAGGCGCCCCAAGGCAGAGGCGCCCCAAGGCAGAGGCGCCCCAAGGCAGAGGCGCCCCAAGGCAGAGGCGCCCCAAGGCAGAGGCGCCCCAAGGCAGAGGCGCCCCAAGGCAGAGGCGCCCCAAGGCAGAGGCGCCCCAAGGCAGAGGCGCCCCAAGGCAGAGGCGCCCCAAGGCAGAGGCGCCCCAAGGCAGAGGCGCCCCAAGGCAGAGGCGCCCCAAGGCAGAGGCGCCCCAAGGCAGAGGCGCCCCAAGGCAGAGGCGCCCCAAGGCAGAGGCGCCCCAAGGCAGAGGCGCCCCAAGGCAGAGGCGCCCCAAGGCAGAGGCGCCCCAAGGCAGAGGCGCCCCAAGGCAGAGGCGCCCCAAGGCAGAGGCGCCCCAAGGCAGAGGCGCCCCAAGGCAGAGGCGCCCCAAGGCAGAGGCGCCCCAAGGCAGAGGCGCCCCAAGGCAGAGGCGCCCCAAGGCAGAGGCGCCCCAAGGCAGAGGCGCCCCAAGGCAGAGGCGCCCCAAGGCAGAGGCGCCCCAAGGCAGAGGCGCCCCAAGGCAGAGGCGCCCCAAGGCAGAGGCGCCCCAAGGCAGAGGCGCCCCAAGGCAGAGGCGCCCCAAGGCAGAGGCGCCCCAAGGCAGAGGCGCCCCAAGGCAGAGGCGCCCCAAGGCAGAGGCGCCCCAAGGCAGAGGCGCCCCAAGGCAGAGGCGCCCCAAGGCAGAGGCGCCCCAAGGCAGAGGCGCCCCAAGGCAGAGGCGCCCCAAGGCAGAGGCGCCCCAAGGCAGAGGCGCCCCAAGGCAGAGGCGCCCCAAGGCAGAGGCGCCCCAAGGCAGAGGCGCCCCAAGGCAGAGGCGCCCCAAGGCAGAGGCGCCCCAAGGCAGAGGCGCCCCAAGGCAGAGGCGCCCCAAGGCAGAGGCGCCCCAAGGCAGAGGCGCCCCAAGGCAGAGGCGCCCCAAGGCAGAGGCGCCCCAAGGCAGAGGCGCCCCAAGGCAGAGGCGCCCCAAGGCAGAGGCGCCCCAAGGCAGAGGCGCCCCAAGGCAGAGGCGCCCCAAGGCAGAGGCGCCCCAAGGCAGAGGCGCCCCAAGGCAGAGGCGCCCCAAGGCAGAGGCGCCCCAAGGCAGAGGCGCCCCAAGGCAGAGGCGCCCCAAGGCAGAGGCGCCCCAAGGCAGAGGCGCCCCAAGGCAGAGGCGCCCCAAGGCAGAGGCGCCCCAAGGCAGAGGCGCCCCAAGGCAGAGGCGCCCCAAGGCAGAGGCGCCCCAAGGCAGAGGCGCCCCAAGGCAGAGGCGCCCCAAGGCAGAGGCGCCCCAAGGCAGAGGCGCCCCAAGGCAGAGGCGCCCCAAGGCAGAGGCGCCCCAAGGCAGAGGCGCCCCAAGGCAGAGGCGCCCCAAGGCAGAGGCGCCCCAAGGCAGAGGCGCCCCAAGGCAGAGGCGCCCCAAGGCAGAGGCGCCCCAAGGCAGAGGCGCCCCAAGGCAGAGGCGCCCCAAGGCAGAGGCGCCCCAAGGCAGAGGCGCCCCAAGGCAGAGGCGCCCCAAGGCAGAGGCGCCCCAAGGCAGAGGCGCCCCAAGGCAGAGGCGCCCCAAGGCAGAGGCGCCCCAAGGCAGAGGCGCCCCAAGGCAGAGGCGCCCCAAGGCAGAGGCGCCCCAAGGCAGAGGCGCCCCAAGGCAGAGGCGCCCCAAGGCAGAGGCGCCCCAAGGCAGAGGCGCCCCAAGGCAGAGGCGCCCCAAGGCAGAGGCGCCCCAAGGCAGAGGCGCCCCAAGTACTAACTATTATTATTTTATTCTCCAAATTATAAGTGTGTGAAGTGTGGCATAGTGCATATTGTGTTGTACAAATAATTGAAGGATCGTTGTTGCTGGGACAGAATATGATACTATTCTATTGAAGGGAGACTCAGTGAGTGGACCTACCATTGGCTAATAATAACAACGGTAGGTAGCCTTAGTTAGTACTACAAGAACTGGTGATTAAGTTGTGAGAGTAAGGTTGAGACTGAAACTAGGCCATAGCTTGCTCACATTGGTGGCAGAGGTTGGATAGTTAGGTAAATACTTTATTAAGAACTAGAAATTATCAACTATCAACTTCTGAAAAGAACCATATCCACGCCTGGTGAAGACAGGTGTACCAGAAGCCAGACAGCAGCTGGTGCTAGCTTTGTTGCCCCAGCTGGATAGAGGAGCCCTACAGCCATTTCTACTCCTGCTAACCCCTCTGGGATGCCACCAGTATGGGCAGAAATACAGGAAATCGAGCAGCGACGAGAAGAAAAAGAAGACCGTAGAGCCAAAGAGGAAACTGAGCAAAGACAGCAAGAATGGGCACAACTTCATGAGGAGAGAGAGGCTAATCAAGAATAACAGCAGCTACACCTAGAGACCATTTGAGGTCTACTGCCAGGAGAGCAGCCCCTAGCCCCAGCAACACCCAGGCTCACCATACAAAAATTCAACAAAGGCTCCGATGACATGGCAGCATTTCTGGACACGTTTGAGGCCATAGCGACTGCTAGTAGATGGTCCCTGGCCAAGTGGCCACTATATCTGTGAGGTTCCTTATCAGGAGTGGGACTAATGGCCATCTCCTCACTAACTGCTGCACAGAAGAATGACTATAGAACAATAAAGATGACACTGCTGGCAACATATCAAATATCCGCTGAGACCCATCAATGACAAGTATTTGAGAGTAGTTTCAACACATTCAACACAGCTAACCCTGACCTGTGGCTCCATGATTTCCATCTGAACTTTTTCAGGTGGTTAGACACTCACAGAGGGTCAGACAGAGAGATTATGCTGAGGGAACTGGCAACCTCGAAGCTACCCGGCTGGTTGCAGCCTACTATTCGGAACTTGAACTGCCAGAGTTATGAAGAACTCTCTGAGGCAGTCATCAGGCACATTGGGAACTCAAGGACTACGAAGGAGGAGTTCCTCTGAAGAGACCACCCGAAGAAAGAAGACCAGCAGGAGTTCAAAGGGAAAGAACAGAGATGGACAAAAGAGCAAACACCCCAACCTTGGAGGAGAGAAGGGCCTCCAAGTTACACCCCATCGACAGCTGTCGAATGCTTTAGATGTGGGAAGAAGGGCCATGTTAGGAGAGAGTGCAGAGTGCAGAGTCAAGATGGAAGATGCTAAGTGTAGCATGGTGGCTACACAAGCTCAACCAGAGTGGACAAAGACCCTAAAGATCAATGGGCATACCATCACAGCACTGCTGGACACTGGCTGCACCAAGTCGCTGGTGCACCCGAAGTATGTGGAAGAGACAGACTACCTCAGATGGATCATCCCTTACCACACTGCTTCCAACAAAGGGATGTACTTCCCAGCTTCCAGAGTGGCAATAGAGCTAGAGGGGAAGAAAATGACCCTGGATGTGGGAGTGTCAAAACACCTGAGCGAGGAAATGCTTATGGGCAGGGACATTCCCCATTTTAAGCAGTTGATTCGGAAGGAACTCAAGAAGGAGATGAGGGAGAACACATCACCTGCTACCGTCGAGACCTAAGCAGGGATGGTGGTCACTCGATCCAAGCAATGCCAACAGGATGCCCTCGAGGAGGAGGAGCGACTGGGGCAGGAGAAGTATAGAGCTGTCATGACAGATCTCGAAGTCGGGGGGGGGGAACACTACTGAGGCATCCGGGGGAGACTGGATGGAGGAGCAGAGTTCCGGGGGGCTCGAGAAGGACATCCAACCCTAGGAGTGTTCGGTTGAGGTGCCTGGAGAGGACCAGACACAGGAGCTGAACACTGAGGGGGATGGAGTGTCGGAGGACTTAGCAGGAGTCACAACCGAGGTCCTCACCAAGGAGAAACTAGGTGAAGCCCAGAGGTATGAGAGTGACTTACAGGGTATAAGGGAGAAGGCAGAGAGAGCTGGGATCCCTTATTTTTGGCAGGGAGGGCTATTGATGAGAAAAACCTATCAGATCCTAGGGAAGAACTTATTAATATTACCTAAGATAGCTCGCCAGAAAGTTTTGACTATGGCTCACAACTCCTCACTAGGAGGACATTTTGGGAGAGAGAACCCTGCAAACTATTAGAGGGAGAATGGATTGGCCGGGGGTGGTGCGTGACGTGAATAGGATGTGTGCAGCTTGCCCTATCTGTCAAAAGGCCAAGCCAGCCAGTACCACCAAGGCCCCATTGCAACCCCTAGCTGTAATCAAAGAACCATTAGCAAGGCTGGCTATGGATATAGTGGGACCCTGAAATGTACAAAGAAAGGAAATAAATACCTCCTTGTAATCATGGACTATGCTACAAAGTGGCTGGAAGCTTTGGCTCCTACATAACACCCTCACTGAGACGGTAGTTGAGTGACTAGTGGAAATAACAGCCGGCTGGGAGTACCCCAGGAGTTATTGACTGACAATGGGTCAAACTTTGTATCCAAGGTGATGCAAAGGTTTTGCACAGTAACAGGGATTAAATAAATAAGAACTTCCCCTTACCATCCCCAAACTGATGGGATGGTAGAAAGGTTTAATGGTACCATCAAGAGTTTAAGGAAGCTAGTGTCAAACCCAAAATGGAATGGGATAATTTTATACCCTACGTACTGTGAGCTTATTGGGGAACTATCTATAAGTCCATGGGCTTCTTCCCTTACCAACTATTGTTCGGAAAGACCATGAGGATGCCCTTGACCAGTTAGTGCATTTCTGGAAAGGAAAGGAGAGGGAGGATGCCAATAGTGCATCAGTGTATGTGAAAACCTTACGGGCTAACATAGAACTAGTCTGAGACCTAGCCTATGAGAAGGAAAGGAGTGAGAAAATGAGACAGAAAGGCTACTACAGCCAGAAAGCTAGAGAGCATAGCTTTGAGATGGGTAGTTTCGTTAGTATTCAGACCGACCATAAAGGATAAGTTGTCCAATCAATGGCAAGACCCCTTTCCTATTGTCAAGGTGTTGACCCCAGTTACCTATCAGGTGAATTTTGGGGATAAGAGCAAACAATACCATACTTACCATGTGAACTGCATGAAAGCATGGAAGTCCCCATCTGCTGAGGTGTTCTTAGCCGAAGCAGACGAGTGGAAGGCCCTAGAAAAGAAAGAGGAAGTGAACAAAGACACCAGCATGTCTGGGTCACAGCTAGGGAGCTTAAAGCATTTAAAGGGAAGTACAGGGAAGTATTAAAAGACACCCCGGGGAGGGCTTGCCTAGTGAGTCATAGTATTCCCATGGAAGATGCCCCTCCTGTGAGATTACCCCCATATCAGTTGGCACACAAATCTCTGGAGGTTTTGAGAGATAAGATTAAAAGTTTTTTAAATCAGGGTAAATCAGACCGTCTACTAGCCCCTGGGCTGCCCCAATTGTACTTGTCCCCAAGAAAGATAACACCAAAAGAATGTGTGTAGATTATAGAAAGCTCAACTCAGTTACAGTTAACGATCCGTATCCCCTACTCAATATTGAACAGCTCATTGCCAATTTAGGGAGCTCCAGATACATCACTATGCTAGATCTAACAAAAGGGTACCACCAAGTTCCTGTGAGACCAGAACACATTGAAAAGACAGCATTTGTAAATCCTTATGGCAAGCACGAGTATGTAACCATGCTTTCATTTTAGTTACAGCCTCCTCCGCCTTCCAACGACTAATGGATAGAATCCTACATGGACTGCACGATTTTTCAGTGGCCTATTTAGATGATATACTGATTCATAGTAATACTTGGGAAGAACACATGAGCCATTTGGCCATAATCTTTGAGAGGCTAAGGGAGGCAGGGTTAACAGTAAAGGAGAAAAAGTGCACCTTCAGGGAGGCAAGTTGTGTGTACCTGGGATACGTGGTAGGTAGTGGCACCATCAGGCCTGTGCAAGGAAAAGTGATGGCTCATTGGAGAATTTGGAAGACCTAAAATGAAGAGAGATGCAAGATCATTCCTAGGTATGTGTGATTACTACCAGAAATTTATTAATAATTTTTCTACCATGGCCACACCTTTATCTAACTTAACAAGAAGCATGCACTCAACAAAGTTGTGTGGGAGAGAGACTGTCAAAAAGCATTTGAGCAGTTGAAAAGGGCGTTAACAGAAGCCCCCGTTTTAATAACCCTGGACTGGACACAACCGTTTATACTCCAGACCGACGCCTCAGCCTTTGGGTTGGGGTATGTACTCAGTCGAGTCAACAAACAAGGAGAAGAACACCCAATAGCATATGCTTCCAGGAAACTGCTACAAAGTGAGAAGAACTATTCGGCTATTGAGAGGGAAGCATTAGTGATGGTGAAGGGTGTTATGCACTTTAGAACCTATTTGGAAGGGAACTCCTTCACTATCCAGACCAACCATAACCCTCTCACCCACCTCAGCAACCTAAATGACAGTTATGGTAGGTTGGTGAGGTGGGCATTGGCATTGCAACCCTACCATTTTAAGGTGGAGCACCTAAGTGGTAGGGTTAACTTAAATGCTGATGGGCTGTCCGAGACCCCAGTCAGCAGCTAAGGTTGAGGGAGTGTCAGAGCCACCTGGACTCCACCCAGGGACTCTGCCTCTGCCTCAGTCTTGGCAACCTGTGAAAGAAGAATTGAATAAGAAGGAAGATAATCAAGAAGAAATGAATAACAAAGTTAACAAAGTTAAGGGAGCTAATTGTGTGAATGAAGTTTATGAGTTTCCAGTGGAGGAAGTTGATTATGAGAACATGGTTTGGAATGAAGACAAAGAAGTTCTTACAACAAACGACAAGGACTCACCTAATGAACAATTAGCTGGCCAGGCAGAGGCACCAAGGCAGAGGCCCGAATGGCTTGATCCAGAGAACCTATAAAAGACACAGCTAACTATTATTATTTTAGTCTCCAAATTATAAGTGTGTGAAGTGTGGCATAGTGCATATCATGTTGTAAAAATATTTGAAGGATCATTGTTGTTGCTGGGACAGATAGCTTCTGGCAAGTATATGATACTATTCTATTGAAGGGAGACTCAGTGAGTGGACCTACCATTGGCTAATAATAATAATGGTAGGTAGCCTTAGTTAGTACTACAAGAACTGGTGATTAACTAGGGAGCGATGCAGCTAGCCTAGTTGTCAGAGTAAGGTTGATACTGAAACTAGGCCATGCTCACTCACACAAGCAGAAACATACTTGCCAGTGCAACTCTCTTGATTCATTCTGCCCATAATGCTCTCACAAGACTGACCACAGTTGCTTCAGATTAAGCTGTTGGTGGAATGCATGAACAACTACAAGCAGGTAAGTGAATACCTGTGGCATTTTTCTCCAAGAGCCTTCACAAGGCAGAGACACATTACAGTGTCTTTGATAGAGACCTAGTTGCACTTTATTTCACCATCAAACATTTCCGCTGTTTTCTGGAAGGTCGCTCCTTCACTGCCTACACTGACCACAAGCCTTTAACCTTTTCAACCTCAGGATTAGGCAACTCATGGAGTCCAAGCCAGAGCAGACAATTATTATTCATTGCTGAGTTCATCACAGACATTCGGCATATCATAGGCAAGTAGAATGTAGCTGCAGATGCCCTCTCTAGAGCACTAGTCAATGAGATTGGCATTACTCTCACCTCATCGCTGGACTTTGTCATCATGGCTATTCTTTGAGACAATAATTCTGACATACAAGCCTACTACACTGCAATTACAGGACTTCATCTCCAAGACATCACTATACCAGGTTCCAACCGCACCCTATCATGTGACTTATCCATGCATTCTCTGTGACCAATCATTCTAAATTACTACACTGTCTTGTTTTTGAAACTGTTCATAACTTGGCACATCCAGGAGTTAAACCTACTCAAAAGCTTATTATGCAGCGCTTTGTGTGGCATGGCATGAAGAAAGATATCACTGCTTGGGTAAGATCCTGCACTTCTTGTCAGCTTGCCAAATTTCATGGTCACACCATTGCATCATTTCACAAATTCACACTGCCAAAGAGCCGCTTTGACTGCATCCATGTCGATATTGTGGGTCCCCTTCATCAGTCACATGGTCACAATTATCTTTTCACTATTATCGACAGGTTCACTACTGGCCCGAAGCCATTCCAATGGTCGATATCATTGCAGAATCTAGCTCCAGGCACTTCTTTCCAGCTGGCTCTCACGCTTTTATCTTCCAAAAAACATAACATCCGACAGAGGACAACAGTTTGTGTTAGACCTCTGGTCACAACTTTTGGAAATGATTAGTGGCCAAAGCAGTTCACACCACTGCATACCATCCTCAAACTAATGGTATACTTGAATGGTTCCATCGACAACTGAAGGCCTCCCTCAAAGCCAAGCTGAACACTTTCAATTGGTTCAACGAGTTGCCATTAGTCCTACTTGGAATAAGAACTGCTCTCAAGGAAGACATTGGCTGTTCAGCAGCAGTGATGATTATGGTCAGAAACTCCAGCTTCCAGAAAAAAATTTTTGTTTCCCTCCAGACGCTCCCCAACCACATGCATTTCTATCACATCCCAAGAGTGACATGGCCAGATTGCGTCCAACTCCAACAAAAAATCACATCTCAAATTAAGCCTTTCACATTCCTCCAATTTGATAGAGTGCATACATTTTTATGAGCCAAAACTGTCACCGTTGCCCTTTGAACTGCCCATACAGTGGTCCATATAGAGTCTTCAAGCGCATTGACAAATATTTTGATCTAAACCTCATCACAAGGGGTAAATACTGTCAGTATCCACTGACTCAAGCCAGCCTTTCCTGATGTACCACCAGTGACTTCTCCAGTTCCAGATTCTACATTACATGCAGTTCCACATCCAGCATTAACTACTACACTACCCCTTTCCACTCTGGAGTGGCAGCGTCATACAAACACCTCAACGGCTGACCTCTAGGCATCTTTTTACTGGTGGGGGGAGGGAGGTGGGGACAATGTGGCATCTGCTCTGCAGGCATCAGCTGACTTTAATCATATTAAAATTGTCTCGTATTATCTCTATAGGTATCGATTGTCTATTGATTATTGTTATATGTTACTTTTACTTTATTACTTCTCAGCCTGATTTTTTTTCAAGAACATTCTGATTATGATTAGTGTGTATATATATATATATATATATATATATATATATATATATATATATATATATATATAGCAGTAGTTCTATTAATATAAGATTTTTTTTATTGAAGTAGGGTTATTGAAGTATTGTGAGGTGGTCACCCATCCAAGTACTGAGCAGGCCTAACAGTGCTTAACTTCAGTAAGTAATTTTAATTGTATTCAATTTGAACAAAAAGAGATTTCACCCCAACCCAAAATTGCCTACAGATTTGAATAACTGTGGATTCTAAATGCATTTTTGGTGGGATTTTGGCAAATAAATAATCAAATCCCATGCAATTTGAATTAACTCCCTGCATGCCTGCCTGCAGTCACCAAAAATGAAATCTTGATTTACTAGTCTCAGGATCATTTTTATTCTTGGTAAAACTAGCTCAGGACACACCCTTAGGAAACACCCCATGACAAATCCCAGATATTCATGAACCATATATATTTGGAATCACCAAGAATAAAAATGATCCTGAGATTAGTAAATCAAGATTTCATTTTTGGTGACTGCAGGCAGGCATGCAGGGAGTTAATTCAAATTGCATGGGATTTGATTATTTATTTGCCAAAATCCCACCAAAAATGCATTTAGAATCCACAGTTACTCAAATCTGTAGGCAATTTTGGGTTGGGGCAAAATCTCTTTTTTGTTCAAACTTGGCAGGCATGCACAACTTTACTCTGTGAGTGACATGGGTTGGATCCAGTTTAGCTACACTCCTTTCTCTAGATGTGGCAGGATAAAAATAGTTTGTATGTTTACAAGTGTTGCCAGATAGGCTTTTATAATGCAGGATTTCAAAATCTGGCATTTTGAGTATGTAATTGACATTCAGAATATTCATTTGGCATTCAGAAATTTATCAAAGTTAAAGGGGAGTCTTAACTTTACTTTGTTGGGAATCTTGTGCTGATATTCTAGTGACTGGAAGGACTGAGAAGAACATTTGGAAACTCTGGAGAAGATACTTACTACATCGGGATGAGCTGGGATCCATTTAAAATGCTTAAAGTGTGCCTTCATGCTCTCACATATCAGGTACCTGGGATGCTGCATCTCTGGAAATGGACTGCAACCCACAGAGGAAAAAATGGAGGCTATATCTAAGGCTCCTGCCTCATGAAGCTTCTCTCAATTACGTTCCTTCCTTGGGATAGTTAACTACTATTCAAAGTTCTTTCCCAACTTATCAACTATGTTAGCACCTCTATTCAGGCTCCTAAATAAAGTAAACCAAATGGACCTGGGGTTTGAATCAGCAGAAAACATTTCAGGAGATTAAAACTGTTCTAACCTCAGGCTGCATTCTGATGCACTATGACCCCCACAGAAATTTGAATTGGTCCTGTGATGCATCTCCATACAGAGTTGGGGCAGCCCTGTTGCATCAATGGGAAGGAGGATTGGAAAAATCTGTGGCATTTGCAGGCCAATCTTTAGTTCCAGAGGAGAAATGTTATGCCCAACTAGATAAAGAGGCTTTGGCCATCATATTCGGTGTCAAATAATTCAATCAGTACCTTTTGAGTCGAAATTTTACTATTCTTTTCGGTCACAAGCCTCTTCAACATATTTTCAGTGAGGGAAAACCAGTCCCTACACTGGTATCTGCCTGAATTAAGAGATGGGCCATTATCCTTGATGCATATGAGTAGAAGATTGAATAAAATCCTGGAGATCAACACTCTAATGCTGATGTCCTCAGTCACTTGCCTCTACCTGAATTTATTGGTAAAATCCCCACTCAAGGCAAAACAATTTTGTTGTTGGAAATTCTCCATCATTCACCTGTGGATACCAAGCAGATCCAACTTTGGACTGATTGAGACCAAATACTCTCAAATGTCAGAAGATGCGTCTAACATGGTCGGCAGATACCTGATAATGAACAAATGAAAACATATCAGCAGAGAAAGATGAACTGAGTGTTCTTAACAGATGCCTTTTGTGAGGGGAACATGTAATCATTCCAAAATTTTGATGTGACAATATGCTTGAAACATGATGGCCACCCAGGAATCACAAAAATGAAGCAGTTAGCCAAGAATTTTGTGTGGTGGCCAGGATATGACAAAGACCTTGAGAAAAAAGTCTGATGGTGTGAAAGATGTGAACTTATGCAGAGAGCAACTACTCATGTGCCATTGCATCCATGGGAGTGGCCAAATCACCCTTAGATACATCTTAATGTTGATTATGCTGGACCATTCTGAGGGAAATGTTTCTGGTCGTCTTTGATGCACATTCAAAATGGATGGAAGTGCATGCATTTACCACCAGCCACTTTTCATAACAACATATCTGCCCTAAGATCAATATTCTCTGTATTGGGATTGCCCAGAAATTTTTGTATCGGATAATGGGACAGCATAAACAATCACAGACATGGACATTTTCTTGAATTGAGATGGCATAAGACACATCACGTCTGTGTCTTACACTCAGCTACCAACAAATTAGCAGAGTGTGCTGTACAAATCTTGAAAAATGCTTT